>JBCFYV010000933.1:0-154735 GCA_039000515.1 Timema cristinae | reverse complement strand
CAGGGTTTGAAAGGGAGGGGGAAAAGGGGGGGGAGGGGGGGGGAAAGCGGTAAAAAAAAAAACCAAAAATTTATAGACTTTTTTCGATATAAAATTTTTCTGCCCTTATAGGCAGTTTTTTATTTTAAAAATTGATTTTCCGAACGACCCCACAAATATAAAAACTTTTTCGATAAAAAAACGCCCCTTGACAATAGGCGGGTTTTTATGTTTTAAAGGGACTTTTCCAAAACGACCCCCCCCCATTTACTCGAAGGGTTTTAAACTTTAAGGCATCGTCTTAAAATAAATGGACTGCCGCAGACGCAAAATTGGGGTTTCGTATTTTGGTAGGGTTTTCTGAGGGGGGGTATTTCAAAAAACATTTTTTCCCTTTCCCCCCTTCACGAAAATTTGTGAGTCCACTTCCTCTAAATTAAACCCCATTCTTATCCCAAAATAGTTAGCACTTTTTAATACACTTGCATGTACCCAAAAAGGGTTTAGAAAGGTGTGTTTGAAAAAACAAATAAAAAAAAACAAAAAACCCCAACAAATGTATGTTTCCCAACTAAAATAAAGAAACAACACAAACATAATAGCAAAGAGATCCCCTTTACTTTTTCAAAAAAAAACCCTTTACATCTTTTTAACTTTCCTGACTGTTTCATAGTGAAATTTCCCCAATGGTGTCAGCAAAGCTGGGCCGGGGTTGGGTAATTTTTTTTTTTTGGCGATATCGGGCATTTTTTCACAAATTTAAATCATTACTATAATGGAGTAAGGGGGGAAAAGGGTTTAAAAAGTAAAGGTGCATAGAAAATTGAATGAAAATTTTGGAAAAATTTTATTTTAAAAATTTACGCCCACATTTTTTTTTTTTTGAAGATTTTTTTAGTACTTTTTTATGAACCCCACTGATTTTTCTACAAACTAAACAAAATTTGGGAGCAAAAACATCCCCCAGTTCTCCAGCCGATAATAAAAAACGAATGATATATTTTTAAATTTCATCCCTGGATTAAAACCCCGTGATCCCTAGTTTCATTTGGCCCCCGCTTTTACCTACCGGCTTTTTCCTAAAGTGTAAAAAATTTCCCAAAAATAAATTTTGATTGAAATTAAAATCTTAACTTGTTTCCCAATTTAAAAGACAAGAGAAATTGAAGACGGGAAAAATTTTCAAATTTAAAAAAAAAAAGTTTTCCTTAGTAATAAATTACTATGTTATGGGAAAATTTTGTTTTGTGGCTTGTGTCACACTTTAAAAATTATTTTTAAATTTTTATTTAAAAATTGTCTATTTTTAAACCTAGGAAATAAAATTGTTTTTGCTATTATAGAATTTTAAAATTAAATTACATTTTGGGACATGTACTTCCATTAAGTTTTGGACGAGATGTGGTGGTTTTGCCCCTAGTCTAGAGTACAGTTTTAACGTTCCTCCCAAATTCAACTGCTAAAATACTCCGAGATCATGCGGATCTGAAGTCGCCCCCTTATGTTTCAAACCACTTCAAAATTCCACAACTTTGTAAAGGAAAGGGGGTTTTCAAACAAAAAAATTTTTATATTTATATAAAAATTTTTTAACGTTTTTTTTTTAATCTACAAAACATTAACCATTTTTAAACTAAAAAAAAATATATTAAAAAAAATCATTAGTGACGTTTCTTTTTTTTCAAAAAGTTTTTTAAATTTGGGTTTTAAATTTTTTTTTTTTTTTTACTTCGTGAAATTAAAAAAGGTAAATTTTCCGATTTTACAAGCGTTTTTTACTATTACCCCCAAAACGGCCATAAAAAAAAAGGGTTTTTCCCGCACGATTGAAACAAGACTTGGACTTTAAATTTAGATGGTGCATTTTTTTAAAAAAACCCGGGGGATAGGGGCCTAATGTGATTCTAAACTTTCATCAAAATAAAGTTAAATAATTTTTTTTTTTGGGTTTTATATTATTTTATTAGATGGATTAGTGAATTTTAAAAAAATTTTTTGTTTTTTTTATTTTTGAAAAAAAAATATTTTTTTTTTTTATGAGCTAAAAAAATGGCAACTTTTTTTGGTGGTAGAAAAAGGACCACGTTGGGGCCGGACCTTTGGGTTAAACAAAGACAAACCAGTCCGCGCCTGTAAAAAACCCCAAAAGAGCAAACAAAAAGAGTCCCAATGCCTTTTTACTTTTTCTTTTTTTTCCCTTTACATGCTTTTCTCCCCAAGAAAAATTACACATCCCTTCTGTGTGCTCGTGATGTTTGCCCTTCTTGAAAAAGAATGACGAGTAAAAGGGGACTAGGCGAGGTCAGTTCACCGAGTATTTCCTCCTATACTGGATGATTGTCGGCTGACGTTTTCGTCTAAGCTCCCCCTCCCTCGAAACGCCCCAGGGGTTGCGAATTTTTCAAAAACTAGCATTGAGTTTTGGTTTAATACCCTCTTAAGGGGGCGCTGGCCCTGGTCGTCTTTTTTTAAACCCCAAAAGGTTTATGGGAAAAAGGCGTGGCCCCCTTTTTTTTTCCTATTTAAAAAGAAATTTAAACCCTAGAGAAAAAAATGTTTGGGCCCTTTTTTTTGGGTTGAAAGTGTTAGAATTACATTACGGCCCCTATGCCCCGTGAAAAACGATGCCCCCATCTATTTAACGTCAAAAAGTTTTGGGTTTCAATCGTGGGGGGAAAAACCAAAAATTTTTATGGCCGTTGTAGTTAATAGAAAAAAACGCTTTTTAAAAGTCAAAATTAAAATGTTTTACACGAAGAAAAAAAAAAAAAATTTAAAATTTTTAAAACCCTTAAAACAATTTTAGCAAAACATAAAAAACAGTCGACAAATTTTTTTTTTAAAAAAATTTTAATTTTGATTTTAACAAGGGTTAGTTATGTTAGTTTAAAAAAAATCGTTCAAATTTTTTTCTAAAAATTTAAATTTTTTATTTTGGTTGGGAAGGCCCCCCCTTTCCCCTTGAAAGTTTTTGGCATTTTGAAGTGGTTGGCATTTGCCCCAAAAAATTTCGGGATCCCCCTTGTCTCGAGTGATTTTAGACATTTGAATTGGTAGGTAACTTTGGGAAAAATGTACTCTAGCCCTGGGGGAAAATCCCCCAACATCCGTCCAAAACAAATTTTTATATTTCTTGTACAAGTGTATTCAATTTAAAATTTCTTTTTAATAGAAAAAAAACAATTTTTTTTTTCCAAAGGTTAAAAGGCTAGAAAATGTTTAATTATTTTAAATTATTTTTTTGTGTGACAAAAGGGCCCCCAAAAATTTTTTCCCATTATTGGAAATTTATTACAAAGGAAAACCCTTTTTTTTTTAAATCTGGAACTGTTTCAAGTCTTCTTTACATTTTTGTTTTTCATTGGAAATTTCAAGTTAAGATTTGAATTTCAGTAAAAAATTTAAATTTTAGGGAAGTTTTTAACTTTAGAACGGGCCGGTAGGTAACGCTTTTGCCCCCCTACTGATCTGGGGAAAAAGGGGGTTTTTAATCCGGGCATAAATTTAAAGTATATCTTTTGGTTAGTTATTTTTGGGGGGCAAAAACTGGGTGTGTTTTTGTCTAAAATTTAGTTTAGTTTGTAGAAAAACATTGTTTCTAAAATGTACTTTTAAAAAATTTTCAAATAAAAAAAAATGTGGTCGTAATTAAAAAATTAAAAAATTCCATATTTTAATTAAATTGCTAGTGCCCCTTCATTTTAAAACCCTTCTCTTTTTTTTAAACCCCTTTCCAAATTATAGAAATTTTTTTAAAAATTAGGGGAAAGTGTTTGGTTATCGAAAAAAAAAAAAAATTACGATGGGCCCCCACCCTTTGCTGGCCCCCCATTAAATTTTACACACTGAAAACAGTCGGAATGAAAACTGATTTTATTTTTTTTCTTGAAAAAGAAAAAGGTGATTTTCTTTTAGTTTTTTAGTGTTGTGTTGTGTTCTTTTTTTTTTAAATTCTTTAATTCTGTTTGGGTTTTTTGGGTTTTATTTTTTTTATCATCACCCCTTAAACCCCCTTTTGGGGTACTTCCCTGTGTATTAAATTTTCTAATAGTTGGGGATGGGGGAATGGTTCAATTTAGGGGAAATTTAAACTCACATTTGCGTAAAGGGGGAGAGTGAAAAAGTTTTTATGAAATACCCCCCTTCAGTACAACCCCCCAAAAAATCAAAACCCAAGTTCTCCCGTCTGGGGCCCAGCCCAGTTTTTTTCAAGAGCGATCCCTTAAATTTTTGCCCCTTTGGGGGATCCCCCGCAGGTTGTTTGGTTGATTTGGCAAATTGTTATAAAAAAGTTTGATGTAACCCATATTCATGTTTTTCTATACTAAAAAAATATTTTTAAATTTTGATTTTTTTTAATGTTTTTAGTATATATTTTATTTCTGTTGTAAACATTCCTTTTTCTCAATTTTCACACAGCCTACAGAAAATGAATAAGGTTCAGGGGAAAGGGTTTTTTTTTTTTTTTTGCAAACTTCTGTTTTGATACTCATTTTTCGTTTAAAACAAATGTTTTTTTTTAATGTGATTTTAAAATAAAGTTGCTTTTTGCAAGATATCAATATGTCAAAGGGAAAAGACGTTTCCAAGAGCTGGATTGTATTTGTCAAATGCGTATTTATCAGGGGAAAAACTAAGGGAGTTTTTTTAAAGAGTCCTTATCAAAACAATAATTTTATTTTAATTACCAAAAATTTTAAGTGAGGGCCTTTTGCGATTTTTTAAAGTGATTTTCCCCACGGGCCAATTTTTAAAAAAATTAAAGGCTTTCAAAATCCATTATTTAGTTTTTTTAGCAATAAATTCTTCAAAATTTTTAAAACCATTTTAAACTTATTTTTGAGTGGCCTTTCCCTCGATTTATTTATTTTTTTTTTATGACCCTAGAAGCTATTAAGGGCGCTTCTAAATGATATTTTCTGACAGTTAGATTATTCTAAAAAGTTATGGGGTGTGGTCTTCTCCATTTAAATTTTTTAAAAAATTTAAATTACACATAGAAAAAAAATTTGGAGTTGTTTTTTAAGGCAATCTTTTTTTTTTAATTTTTTAAAAATATTTGTCAAAAGTTTTTGAAATGTATTTTGGGACGTGAAAAAACTTCTTTAAAATGGGGGGTTTAATTGGGTCACAGGGAGCAGTCCCCCCCCTTTCCCCGTCAGTTCCACCGCCCCCTGCCCCCAATGTTTTTTTTAAAAATATATTTAAATTTTGCTTTTCTTTAGGGGGGGGGGAAAAAGCTATTCGAGTAGTCCATTCTGGTTTTTTTTTCCCAAATATCTTTATTTTTTTTTAAAAAGAGGATAAAATTCTAAGTTCGGGAAAGTTTTTAAAAGCAAATTTTTAAATTTTTAATAAAAATTTTATGCACCCTTTCTACACGAAGCAATGATTTTTTTCAGTTGTGTGTATGGGTGTGTGTGTGTGTGTGTTTTTGTGCCGTGCCTGCCTCTTTTAAACAAAATATTTGAAAGAAAAAAAAGGGGGGGGCCTCCCTTTTCCCCTTCTGTGGACACGTTTTTAGGGGAAAAAAACCCGGGAAAAGTTTTAAAAATTTGGGGTAGTTGTAAAATTGCGATTTAAACTAGTAAAAAGTTTTTTGGGTTAAAAAAGGATAAAGTGACAAAAATGAAATAATTTAGAATGAAATTTTTTGGTTCCTAACTTTTTTAACTCTGAAAGTCTTTTCGAAAAATTTGAAATAGTAATTGTTTGCCATTTTTTAATGGGGCTTTTTTTTGTGTGGCTAACTAAAGGAAAGGGGGTTTTAAAGGAATCCCAATAAGGGCCCCCCCTGATCAGTTTAAACCCCGGAAATTCTCTGACTCCCGGAGTTTTTTTTTCTAATTGGTACAAGCCCTTTTTAAAAGTGTATTTAGGTTTGGCCAAAGGATGTTTATTTTATTTTTGCATTTTTTAGAAAATTTTCACTTACACAAAAAAAATTTTTTTTGAAAAAATTTTTTTTTATAGAGTTTAAAATATAAATAAATAAAATTTAAAAATTTTAATTGTTTTGAAAATTATTAAAACATAGTTTTTTTTTATTTTAATATTAGGAAAAAGACCCCAAAATTTTTTTGTTTAATTTTTTTGATTTACGTATTTTTAAATATTAAAAAACAAAATGGAAATTTTTTCCATTTCCTATAAAAGTGACTTTAAGGTTATTTTTACATAAGCTTTTAATTTTAAATTTTGATCATTTTCCCCCGCTATATTTGAGAAACGAAAATATTTTTAAAACCCCTGTATTTTTTTTGTACTTTTAAAAAATAAAAAATTATTTTATTCAAAACATATTTCAAAAAACCAATAGTTTCGGGAGATATAAGAAAAATATAAAAACAAAATTTTGGGGAGATTTTTTAAAATTTTTTTGAATTTATTATGTTTTTGAGGGACAAAGATTTTCCCCCTTTTTTACATTTCTGAAAAGTGTTATAAAATAACTATTGCCAGGGAAAAAAGGGAAATTTTAAAAATTAGCTAGAGTGTTTATTATTTCCTTTATGCCCTTTTGGTGGATTTTTTTTCGGAAAAAATATGGGGAATCTATTATTTCTTTTCCCCAACTATTACAAGTTTTTTGGAAATCAGTCCTTTTTTAAATAAGGGGGAAAATTGGAAAAAAGACTGTGGGGTTTGAAACCGTCATCCGTCCCGTTTATTTTTAATAAAATAGGTAACAATGTTGATTGCACATTGGGGGGGTATTTTTAAGGTTTATTTTTTCTTCCAACTTCCAAAAATATTAAACCCAATTTTTAAACAACTGAGTTTTTCTTTGAAAAATATAATTAACGAGGGTGGTTGTTTATGAGTGACTCAAAAGCTCAGCCAATCAGGGTGCCTTTATTTTATTTGGTTTCTAAATTTTTGTATTTTTTTAAATTGGGGAATCTACAAAAAAAAACTATTTCCCAAACGCTGAAAAAAATTTTTTAAAAATCCGGTGGATTTTTTTTTAAAATTACCATCAGCACTGGTGGGAAAGTTAAAAGCTAAGTAAAGGGTTTGATTAGTTTTGGGGTTTTGTTTTATAAATATTTTAGCAAACTTTATTATTTTTATTTAAAAACCCCCGGTTAAAATGTAGAAAATCGTTATGTTTCATTCTTTCACCCAAAATGAATAGGTTTAAAAAAAAATCTTTTTTAAATTACTTTTTTTTTGGTGTTTTTATTTCATTCACCATTTTTTTATAAAATTTTTTTAATTGAACAAACTGCATTAATATATTCAAATATTTCTTTCTACTATAGTTATTTTATGAAAATTTAAAAAAATAGTTGGATAAAAATTTTTCCCAAAAGTCAAAATAACGCTCCAAAAACAAACATTTACCCGCCTTTTTAACCACTTTGAAAAAATTGTTTATTTTTTTTTTTAGTTTTTAAAAAAAATTTTTTTTTTAATTGTTTTGGGAAGCAAATTTGCAATTTATTTGGAAAAAAACCCCTTTTATAGAACGCTATTTAAAAAGATCCCCAAAAACACATTTGAAAAAAAGACATTTTAGCTTAGGTAACTTTTTAACAAACACAGTCGACAATTTTTAAAATTTTTTAACTATTTTATAATTTTAGAGATTATTAAAATTTTTTTTTTAGCACCCTAATACGAATCAAAATTTTAAAAAAAAATCTAAATTGGGGGTAAGGGGAGTTTAGATTATATTTGCGTTTGGGAAACCCAATAACCTAAAAACCCTTTTACCTCACCTTTTAGGTTTTGGGTTGGAATTTCCAAGGGCCATTGCCCCTTTCATTTTTTCAGCCTTTTGTTTATCTTCAATAAACCCTTTTTTATGTAAAATGGATTTTAATCAGCTGGAAAAGTCTGCCTTTGGGAAATTTCAAACCCTTTGGGAGGGGGACAATTTTTGTTGAACTGGGGTTTAGTTTTTTTTCCATTTGGGTTTTTGCCCAAAAAGCATGTCTCTTTAAAATCTTCTTGACCCCTTTTTTCCCAAATTTTTTTCCAAAAAAACAAAGAAAAGGGAGTAACTTCTCCCGGTAATCGAAGTTGGCCTTTCACTTGATAGTTGTGTGTTTTTTTTTTAATGCAGTTAAATTTCTCTTTTTTTCCTTTCTTATGTTTCCAAAAAATAAAAATTTTTTTTTAAAACAGCTTCTTTGGTGTATGTTCCCTTTCTGAGGGTGGGGGAAAATTCACTTCAATAAAAGGTGTCAGAATCCCATTAGCCTTTGGGGGTTGCTCCAAGTAAGATAATTCCGGGTAAAAAAAGATCCCACAAAAGGGTCAACTTTATTATTTAATTTTTTTTTCAAAGGCCAATATACCTTTTCTCATCATCTCTTTCCGTTTCGCATTGCATTGTGTCAAAATTTATCATAGGCATTCCCTGAACGCCCTTTTTACAAGTGTGTGAGGAAGGTTTTTTGCAAAAGGGTCCCAAAATTAGAGGCAGTGAGCAGGGTTTCGCCCCCAATTTTTTTCCCGAACTATTTCTTTGGAAAAGGGTCCTCTTTCAAGCTCCTAAAGTTGTTCTGTTGTGTTGGTAAAGTAGAATAAATCTTAAATTTTTCTCTATCAAATTTTTCCGAACCATATCGGTTTTGAGCACGGCCCCTTTGTCTTTGTTATTTTTAGTTTAACCTAGGGCTTTAAAAGGGGTTTTTTTTCTTTACTTTTGCAGACGGGCTTCTGGTTCTTTCAATTTGACGAAGGGTTTACATCCCCCATTTCTTTGTAAAATTCCGGGACTAGGGTTGGTACATTATTTTATTTTTTTATATAGAGGAGTTTTAGAAATTTTAAAAAAAACTACAAACAAACATGCTTTAGAAAAGTTTGGACCTTTTTAAGGGAAAAAAAGAACCCTTTTTTTCACCGTAAGGTAAGCAGTGGTGCACAAAACCCTGGGCCCCCCCCCTGCCATTTATTGCGCCAAACCAAATCTAAATGAAAATTTTTCAAATAAATTCCTAAAAATATTTTAAAATTTCTTAGCTAGGTTGTCAGTGAAAATGATTAAAAAATTTTATTAAGGGCGAAGCATTAAAGTTTTTTACTTAGTAAGTCTACCGTACTTCAAAAAGCTGTTGGGCTTTGAGTCCGTTTTTTTTTATGGGGGCCCTTTTTTGAATTTAAAGGGTTTTGGTTTTGCGTTTTTTAAAAAACTTCGTGTTAATTGCGTGAAGAAGGTTTGGGGGGAATATGTTTGATTGAATAAATTTTGTAACGCAGTGTCTCCCGATATTGAAATATTATTGCATCGAAAAATTTTTTAAAATTTCAAAAAATTGGGGATCTATTTTTTCACTAGCCATATATGAGTATTGACATAACATTTAAACCCTTCAAAAAAGGGGCCCTATTTGATTTCCCGGTGTGACTTAAAAAATTCTAAAATTTTTTTAAAAAACTCTTCTTTCTGTACTCCTGGATGGACAAAACCAAGGGGGTTTTGACCTTTCTGCAAGGGATCAAAAGATATTTGTCTAAATTTTTTCTTTCAATGATTGGGGCAAAAATGCAATTGTTGGGCTCTCCTCCCCAAAGCATTTGTGATAAAATTTGCCACGCCCCAAACCTTATTGCTTTTCATGCAATTTTTAGGCTTACACCAGTAAAAATTTTGGGTTTTAAAAGATCTGGGCTAAAAGGGAAAATTTTACGGACATTAGTGCAAACAAAAGGGAATTCATTAAATCAGAGGATCAATCAACCCACAATTCAAAGGCTTCCTTTAAAGGAAACCCAAAGGCCCAAAAATGGTGACCGTTTTTTTACTGCAGCGAGGCAAGGTTTTGAAAAACTTTCAGAGGAAATCAAGAGGAAAAAAAATTACATCTCAAAATTTTGGGAAAAAATGTTTCAGTTTTTCCCCCTTTAAAAAATAAAAATTATTATTAAAATTTTTAAATTAAAAAAAGTATTTAATTTTTTGGCTGTAAAGAAATTTTTTCCCCTTCCCCCTGAAAAATTTTTTTCCAGCTAGAAGTATTGGGGACATCAAAACCCAAACCAGGGGAAAATTTCAGAGAAGAATTTTGTGATTTAAATTGGGGCAAAAATTCCTTTTAAGATATTTTCCCAAACTTTTTATTTTGATGTTAGGTTTTGAAGGAGTTTGGGAGGGAAATGGTAACTCATTTCTTTACAAAATTTAAAATAAGATTTTTTTTTCAATATTTTCGTTTTTTTTTTTTTGGGGAGTGGGGGGGAGATCAAACCCCCGACCCCCCCGGGAAACCCCACTTTTTTAAGATATGTTGATGATCGTGATAAAGCTATTTTTTTAACCCCTACATTATTTTTGTTTTCGTATATATTTATTTTTTTTGGGCCCCCTTGCCCCGGGGAATTTAAAACTAGACCGTCGTTAAAACCCAAAAAGGGCCAAAATTGTACATCACTTTTTTTGCAAAAAGGAAAACTTTAAATTTTTTTTTTACAAGGGGTTTTTTTGCAAACTATTCAAATATTTCAAATAAATTTTTTTTCCTTTTTTAAAAAAAATTTAAACTGTTACAAACGTTTTTTTTTAAAATTTTTTTATTGAGTTATTTAAAGCCCTTTCTCATTTTAGCTTGGTTTTATGTTTGCAATGGTAGATTTGGTAAGAAAGGGGTTTTTTATTTAAAAAAACACCAATTTTTTTTTTGGTCAAAATTGATAAAAATTTTTAAAACTATTTTCCGTTTGTTTTTTTAAACAGGCCTTTTAATTTGAAAAGGGTTTATAAAAAATAAAAAAAAGTCTAAATTTAAAATATATTTAAAAAAGTGTTTTTTTGGATCCGCTTACATTGTGGTTCTGTTAAAAAACCCCCTATCATTTCCCTTTTCAAAGTTTAAATTTCTGAGGGAAAGCCCTAAATAAAATCATTTTACAAAATAGTCTCAAAAGATGGATGTGTGGATCTAGTTAGATCACCGTTATATGCCTCCCGCAACTTTTGTTTTTTTCTATTACAAATTTAAAAACAGTTTGCAAATTTTCTCCAAAAAGTCTTTTGGTATGAAAAAAAATTTAAAAATTTAAAAAATACGGTTTTAAAAAGTATTTTCTTTAAAAACCGCGTCTTATACCGTTCGGGGTTATGCTTATGTACTTTAATTTTAAATAAAAGGGTTTTTGGGGTTAGAAAGGTTTTATCAATTTAAGTTTTGCCCTCATTTACGTGGAGGGGGAGTAGTAAACCATTTTTGGAAAAACCCCCTCATACCCCCGACCTAGATTTGAACTTAAACTCCCCCTCATCGGGCAGTCTTTTGTCTATTTCGAGAGTAGAGTTTGATCACGCGGCCACCCCAAAATGGGTTTATTAAAAAAAAAAAAGTTTTAGTGATTTTTTTTAGGGGACTACAATTTTAAATTCCCCAAGGTTTCCAAAAATTTTGTAATTAATAAAAATTCCCTTTTTTTTTTCGGGGTTTTAATAAACCCATCGGGAAACTTTCATTTTAATAAAAAATAATAGAGTTTTGGAAAGGGTAAAGTAAAACTTAGTTAAAATGTACCCAAATTTTCAAAGGAAAAAGTGTTGGAAAACATTTTTAAAAAAAAACCCAAACTAAAACCCGGCCGGGATTTGAACCCCATGATATTTTCAACGGGAAACAACGTTTTAAATGAACTTTTGCGTTTTACGTCATTACCGTTTTTGGTTTTTTTCACAAGTTTGGAATTTTTCAAGGGTTTGGTTTTACGAAGGGTATAGTAGTCTTGGAAGAAAGTATGTTTTGGGGGCAAAAAAAAGGGAAAAAAAAACAGTTTTTTTATATATTTATTTAAAGGATTTTTTTTAAATTGTCATTGATAGGATTTTCAAAAAAAAAGTTGAAGTATTAAAAAAAAATTTTTTTAAAAATGTCAAAGAAAGGTTTTTTTCCTTTTTTTTTTTTTGGAATGTTTTTCAACAATTTTTTTTGTTTTTTACGAGGTGTTTCCCAAAACAAACTACAGGGAAAAAGCTGGGGATTTTTGTTTCGATATTTACCTTTTAAAATTTTCCCAAATCCTAAATTTAGTTTATTGGGAAAATTTCAATCGGGTTTTGTTTAAAAAATCCCAATTTTTTTAGGAAAGGGGGTTTTATATTTTTTTAGCTGAAAAATTTTAATTTTTTTAGATTTTATATTAAAAATTTAGTTTACATATTTTACTTGGGAAAAAAAAGATAATTAAATTTGGTTTACATGTTTTTAAAATTTTAAGGGAAATTTTTAGATACCCTTTTTTTTCCAATATTATTTTAATTTTATTCCCCGTTTTTTTCTTACGTGGGGCGAAAAAAGGGGATGTGATTTATAAAATTTGCCTCTTCTTTCTGTCAAATTTCCCCAAGTATTCATTGTTTTTAATTTCCAAAAAAAACGTCAATTTCTTCTGTTTGCAAAAAATGGCTAATGAAATTATTTTTGAATTCTCTTATTTTTGCCTTTAGCCAAAGAACCCGGCTTGGGTCAGGCGGGGCACTTAAACCAATTTTCCCTTTTTTGTTTACTTCCCCTTTAACCAAACCCCCCCTGCCCCTTCCCAAAAAAACCATTTTCCCCGTTTCCCCGTTTTTGGGAAATTCAGAGTCTTTCCCCCGATTCGAACAAACCTTTAAAAAAAAAATCATTTTTTAAAATTTTTATTTATTCCGTTTTTTACTGTTGTGACTATGGATTTTTTTTTTTGGAAAAAGTTTTTAGTTAGGTTAATTTTTTTTTATTTTTAGCTTTTAGATTTTTTTTTTTTATTTTTAAACCGATTTATTTTAAACGAAACTATTAAGGATTTATGGCTTTTCAAAAATTTAAAGAAATAGATTAAAAAAATAGGTACGTCGCCCCTTATTCTTACGCTCTTAAAAAATACAAAAAAAATTTTTATAGTTTTTTTTGTTTCGAAAACATGATTTCCCCCTAGAGTCTGCACGGTTTCTTTGCCACATTGGGAGCAAGGGCGGTACGGTCAAATTTCTCTTATAAAGGTAAAACCTTTTCTGATTTTTTTAGTATTTAAAAATTTAAAAAAATTATTTGATTATGAAATTTAAGCTTTATAAAATTCCAAATTGATTATATTAGTCGATCTTTAAATTAACGGAAATTTTTAAAAAAATCTAAACCGCTAAATTTGCTTTTTTTAAGGTGTTTTAAGAAAAAAATGCAATCTTTAATTTTTTTATACAAATTAAAAGATTGCACTCTTAAATACATTACATCGTATTTGGGCCTATACCCCCCCTAGGGGGTAGAAGGGCTTTTACGTACAATTGAGAGGAAATGTCCCCACAATGTAAAGAAACTATTTGGGAAAAGGCCTAATATTTGCCCGGTGGAACCCCTAATTTAGGGTAGTTGAAATTATAATAATTATTTCATAAAAAAATTTTAAAAAAACAAAAAGTATAATTAAAAATCAAATATTAAAAACAGTTATAAAAAGATGGTATAATAATAAAAAATATTGTATGCAAGCCATCCTTTGGTTTTTTCCAAAGAAGGAGTTTTGTGTATAATTTTTGATTTAGGGCCCCTAGTTGTGCCCCAAATTGGTGTTTAGAATATTGTCACACGGGGGCGCTAATTATGAGTTTTGGAGTCTTCTCCGCGCGATCGTGAAATTTGGATCGGTTCGTCGCATTGGCGTCAATTGAGTTTTACCGTTTATTAGTGATAATTGCCCGTGGCGAGCACTAAAAAAGCAGCCCGGGTTTTTTTGATGTGGGAGTTAAATGAAATTTATCCCCCCGTGATCGACGCCAATTAAAGAATTTTTGGTTTTTTTTTTAATCTTGTATAATTAATCCCCAATTATATGTTGACATGTTTTTTATTTTAAATCTTTTTTTTTTTAGAAAAAATAGATCATGTCGTAAAAATTATATACGGGCCTATGTATGAGCGCGGACAGAAGTTGCAGCTCAAGTTTTTAAAGGCTGGACCCCAAGTGGGTTCAATTGCCCATTTTTCGTATATACCATTGCTACGGAAGCTTCGAGAACTTTGTTTAGAAAACAAAATTATATAAAAAACAAACCTTCTGGTGTTATTAGATTCGGAGCCGGAATCTGACTCAAATTATTTTTTTAAATCTCTATTCAAACTTTCCAAAGGGAAGTTATTTTTTAAAAAATCTTATTTTGTAAAACTTGACTTTACAAAGTCAGTGTGTGACGTCATGATAAGTGGTGACCTTCTTAAAAGAATAATTTGCTTTAGGGCCCGTAATATTAAAATTTTAAAAAAAATAAAATCGTTTATAAAATTAGGCAATTATTGTAATGCTCTCACTATTCTTTAGGGGCAAATCGTAACATTACAAATGAAAAAAATTTTCTGTTCATAGGAACAATGACCTCTTAGAATGTAGTTAACTTATGAGTTATTTTTTGAAAAAAATGATTAAAGTTGAAAAAGTAGTTTTTAAAGTTTTAAAAATTATAAAGTTCTAGTTTTAATTGATTTTTATATCATTGTGTTTTTTAATTCCCGTGTTTAATCAGGTATTAATTTAAGTGCATTTTTGTGTGTTTTTAAAGTGCAGGGAAATAAGTTTGACCAAACACATAAACATAATAAATTATCAATGTACTTAAATAAAAATTTAATTGTTTGTTGGGGGAATTTTAAATCAATTGTTGTTTATTTATTAAGTTTATAAGTTTTTCTAGTATTTAGTTTTGTTTTATTTTGGAATTTAAACCCATAATAGTTTTTAAAAAAAATTTAGTAAACAACAATGTTTTTGGGCAATCGTTTTTCCCCCGCCCCCCTATCAAAAAATTTATGTTATTTTCTAACAGTCTTTTGTTTTTCGGCCACTTACTTTTAATCTTTTTTTCCACCGTTGGGTTTGATTTGGGGTGGAGTTGCTCCCCTCGAAGAAACAGGGGTTAGTATCTAGGTGGGATTTAAGGTTAAGTATTAAATTTTTTTAAAAGGGTTTTGGTCGAAAACCCGATTGTTTTTTAACTTATTATATTTCATTTTTTTTAAAACTTTTTATTTAATAATTTCCTGGAGTTAATACGTAGGTTTTTGATATTTGCCAGAAGGAGGTTGCAAAGATTTCTGATCGAAGGAGATTGGTACTTTCGGATCTTTAAAACAAATTTATGGATATCTTAGTGAACAGTGCTTATCAGAAGTATAGTTGGTAGGTTTTTGAACGAAAGGGTTCCGGCACTATAAAATTTTTTCTTCAAATAAAATTTTTTCCCACTCCGATCCCAAAATCTTTATGTGGAACTTTTACACATTTTATGACATGGTGTTTTTCCCATCTTGACGCTTAAACAAAAAAAACTTATCAAAGGTAGCGTGTTAATTTTTTCAAATTTTTCCCCGCACTATCTCAATTTGTTTTTCACAAAGTGCAACAAAGAGTGGCCCAGATTGCGGTGTGTTGCGATGCATTCGAAACTTCGATCGCGTTCAACCGAAGCCCTGAAATAAAGAGTTCATTTTAGAAAATGAGACCGCATTTTGCCCAAATGATGACGTTGGTAAACTTATGAGGTTTCCAAAAAAAAAAGTTTCGGCTCCCCCACCTTTATTTTTAAAGACAACAGTCAAAAATAGCTCAAAAAAAAGGTGCGGGTAAATTTTCTTCAAGGGGGAAATTAAACAATAGCCGAACCATGGGGAAAAACCAGTGAACCAAAAACAGCATAGCTTTCCCAGTTAGCATCAAAACTAAAACAATCCAAAAAAAGAAAAAAAATGGAAATCAGAAAAGAACAGCCCCGACGAAAACAAACCCCACAGCAAAGACACAAAAGCAACATACACAGAAAATGTTATGAAACCAAAATTAATACAAGTTCACACACCAATACCCAAACCTCTTTATACTTAATTTAAACATTTTGAAAACATTTAAAAAACCGTAGTTCGGGAAATAAAAAACCTTTAGTGGGTGTTTACCAAAGCAATAAAACCCCTTTTACACAACAAACAAAACAGATGAAACCCCAATACGAAAAATTTAGCTACAAACAAATAGTACAGATTTTTTTAAAACCCCAATTGGCTCTGATCCTTGTATTGGCAAGAATAAAAAAAAGCTAAAATGAAAACAAGGGTTTGCCCAGCCTCGATCATCGAGGTGCTAATGCACCAAGCAAAGAAAAAGATTTGCTCTTAAATACAGCTATTACCAATCAAAAACCCCTTAAAAATTTTTAAACCCTGTCGAGTTTTCTTCTAGAAATTTGCTGGGGTGGGAAAAAAATCGACACATTTTGACAAAAATTTATCCTCCAAAAAAGTTCGCAATGTATGGGTTTGTGCTGATAAAACGGTGCTAGATATGATGGGTAGCAGTGCCTTTTTTGAAGAATTGGGCTTTTAAAAAAAATAGGAAAAAAAAAAATGGCTTTTAAGTTTAATTACTAGATACCCCAAGGTAAAAAAAATTATTTTTATTATTATTTTTATTTTTTTTATTATTATTATTATTAAATTTTTTAGCACCCCGGTTTCACCGTTCGGGTTTAGACTTACCTAATGGTAATGGTAGGGGATTTTGAGATGAAAAGAAGGACCTACAGTTTAACGTGGAATCCGAACCACGGTGGAGACCTGGATTCCCCACATTAACAAGATGCTTGTCAGAGGTGAAGGAAGGGTTTTGGGAGTAGATAAATCTTTTTCCGGGAACCCGGGGTTGAACCCCGGGCCCGATACCCCTAGACCACCAGGTACCTGAAAAAAAAAATTAATAAACCCCACGCCATTGGCACAAATTCAGACAAAAGAAAAGGGTTTTTGATGCAATATAAATGCAAGTCACCTTCCACCCTGCTAAATCAAAAAGGTTTGTTGTCACAATGGTGTCCCCAAAATCAATCTTCAAAAATTAAATCATCACTATTCCAAAGGTGACTCGCCCGTTGGAAAAAATTCGAGAATGTTCAACTACTCCTTTTGAAGTTGATTTAACTTTGAAAATTTATTTCCCCAAAAGTCGAACAAAAATGTTTTTAAATTTTTGTAAAATTAAACTATGACAAAGATTGTGAGAGTGCGCTTCAGTAGAGAAAGTCCCGAGGAACTTACCCGCTAAAATTTTTTTCTAAAATTAAAATGCTAGTTGGTTTTTTTTTTTGTTTTTTACGACGGAAAATTTCATATTATTTATGCGGCAGTTCAAAACAAAAATTAAAGACCCAATTTCTATAAATTGTGTTTTCTTTTGGGAGTTAAAGCAAAACATTAAAAAACTTTTTCTATGTGCGTTGGGTGGTTTAAACCCTATGATGTCTAAAAAAAGGTTTTAAAATTTATATAAGAATAGCGAAAAAATTTTTAATTGAACATACCTCCAACACATATGTTTCATTTTGTAAAGATTCAAAAAGAAAAATTATAAATTTTTCCCTACCCGAAAAAATTTTCCCAATTATGAAGGAGTTTATTAATTTACAGGATGTTGGAGAGGTGCCTAATTGCACTTCGAGACCAGATTGAAAAATAAAAAGGGTTTCACCCTAAGTATCTATTGTGTCTTTATATTTAAACACTTTTTTGCAAGATAAAGGAAGTTGTATTGCTTAGCGAGGTGCAAGCCTCCCCAATTAAATAAAAGAATGTAAAAAAAAGTTTTAATATTTATTTTACAGCTTCTTTGGCCGGTGATTTTCACAGCAAGGACGACTTTCGAATCATGATCCAGACGACCGTATATTTCACAATGGAGGGAAAAAAAAGTTTAAAACTGCCCAAAGATAAATTAATGGTAAACCCCCAAAATCCTATTTCATAGAAAAGGTTAAGGAAGCCCATAAAAACTGTATTTTAATGGGTCCCTTCAGGACATTAAGACGCTTCCCGTTTTTCAAAAAGTCGTTCGGAAGCAATGGCGGTAAAAACTTGGGTAAAAATGATTTTACGGAAATTTTCGCTTTCATATCTAAATCAAAAAACCCACTGATAGATATATACAAATATTCAGAGTCCTTTGGGTTTTACATGTTTAGTAAAAACAGTTAAAAGTAGCCCTGTGAACATTACCGAATGAACTTTCATTTTGCCTTGGATGTATGGCTCCACCCTTAAAAACCAAATGACGAGAAATGTAAGCGAATTTTTATTAGGCCCGGGGTTTTTAGTGTTAAGGGTTACATTTACCTATTCTAGAAATGCGTTTTAAGTTGTCACGCAAGCACAACTTTCATGTTTTTTTTCTTTTCTAAAATTTTTTTAAAGATAACAAAAAGATGGCAATTGTTCCTCCCGTTTTTGTAGACTGGAGCTTTGGGGTCTTATTTTGCTGTCATAGAAAATTGGTAGAAAAGTTTTTTTAAATTATCTAAATATTTTTGAGTGCTTCGGGACTTTTTCTATAAAATTTCCTTTTAAGACTTAATTACAATCCCCTAATGCTGTGCCCCCTTTTGAAAAAGGGTTTTGTTTTATTTAAAAGGCTGGTGTCACGGAAAAAAAAAAATTTACTTTAGGGAAAATTTGGGGTTATTCTTTTGTGTAGAAACCCTTCTAAAATTTTCAACCCAAAGTAGGAAATTTTTTTAGTACTAGTTTTGAGTATGCACTCAAGTTTTACTAGATGCTTTAAACTCTTTGCTAACAGCTCTCCTTATTGAAACAATGCCCAAATAAAAAGGAAGACCAGATCTGTTACCCAGCGTGGTGCATACATAAAGTAGCCCCCTTTACAAACATTTTTTATCCCTCTATAAAGAAGTCATCAATGCCATAGAAGGTATATACGATTAAAAATGAGTAATGTTCTCTCAAATTTTTGTTTTTTTTAACCAGACTAGTACCTTTGCGCCTTTTTGGACAGGCACAATGCTGGACTTTCATCTAAATGAAGAATTGATAGGGTTATAATGCACCCCTGGGAATTGGTTTAGGCAAGTCAAAATAGTTTATTGAGTGCAAAAACTAAATTTTTAAAAAAGGGTGATTTGTAAAAAATTTTACGGATAGACTGGAAGGGGTTTGCAAAGCGTACGATTAAACATTTCCCAAAAAACCAAAAAGAAAAAATAAAACGCTAGGTTTCCCTTTAACATACCCGGGGTGAGGTGCGGATGATCCATCTGTGGGGAAAAAATGTGGGGAAGAAGAACGGTGCAAAACATATTTTGATCGTTTTTTTGAGGTCTTCCATCCAGGCGGATATTAAAAAGTATCCTCCCCCCAAACAAAAGTATATTGAGAATACAAAAAACTATTCTTTGTATTTAAAACCTTTAAGCAACATTAAGGTTTTAAAATTTTTTTTTTAATTTTTTTACAATGAAAATTTTTTCTAAATACATTTAAAATTTAATTTGAGCAAAAATAATTTTTCTTAATATTGAGTGTTGCTAAAAAATGGTGGTCATTCAGTGAAACCACTATGCAACTAAGTTCACTTATGTTTCATGGTGTGGTATGTTCAAAGCAATTTTTAGTTCTTTGGGGCCAAGCCCTTCGCATGTTTTTACAAGACTTTTACTTCGGTGTGGCTGAAACTTGTGCTGCAGGGGGCACAACGTTGTTTGAATCTTACGGGTAAATGGGCCCCATGTAAAATCTTTTTTCAAGGTACTTGAGGTTGAAAAGCCCCTGGCTTTGGGAAATTTGGTTTTTTTCCTCTAGGTAAAGATTGTGTTGCCCCAATAAACCATCTCTACGAATCAAAAATTTCTTTGTGATAATGGGTGCCCTCATTTTTGGAGTGATAAATGAAAAAGCTTTTGTCGTGCAACATCCACAAATCCCAAAATTACGGTGCCCCACTTTGCGGCATTTCCGGCTTATTTCGATAGGGTTTTTAAACTTCAGCTTTATCCACATACCCCTGTGTGTTTTGAAATTTTCCTAGTTTGGACAGGTTATATTTGTTTTGTTCATTTTTGTTTTTTTCTTGGCTTCAGAAATAAGCGAAGGAATTTGTGGAAATTGGAAAAAAAAGTAATACATTTGTTGTTTTCCCTTTAGCAAAAACTCCGTAAATGAGGTGCAAAATCACTATCCCTTTCTTCATGTTCTTTTTTCTTTTGTTTTTTGGCAGCAGTTCTCACATTCCTTACTTTTCCCGCATGCTTATCGCTTGGTTCTTTAGTGAATCATTAGATAAACACTTGTAAAATTTGTCGAAATAAAATGATGCCCCAACCCAACAAGTTAAAGGTAAGGTCTTTGAAAAACTGGGACCTAAAGTTCAAAATATTGCCTTAACCTTCCTGTTATATTTGAAATGACAGAAAAAACCCGATTTCCCCGCACGCCCCCAAAACCTTGTAGCCTGTTTTATTGGTTGTTGGGCAAAAATTGTTGAAAGAACCCCTTTTTTTAATTTTTGATAACTTTCATCGATGGACTGTTTTTCCTGGTTTTAAAGGGGTTTTTAAAAATTTTCCTAAAAGTGTATCAAGCATTGGTTTTTTTGTAGGCTTATCAAAAGCATTGGTCTCTTTTTGGTGCAAAAAATTGTTGTTTACATGTAAATGCGTCAAAACAAAAAAAACGATTCAGGGCTTGGGGAGGATAAATGAATCCCTAACTGGGGGGTAAGAGGGAAAAAGGTCCTTTTGGGGGGTAAACGTTTTACCCCCATCATAAGGTTTATTGCTATGAAAATCTTTTTTTTCTTCATTAAAGGGGGCAAATGGTTCCCCCAACTGTGTAGAAAAAAGGTAGTTTGAAAAAAATAAATGTTCAATAAAAGAATCTGGAAATAAAAACAAAAAAGTATCGAGGAGATTTTGTACTTGTTTGGGACATTAGGGCAAAATCTTTGTAAAATTTTTTAATGTTTTCCCGCCTTATTTTTTTTTCCCACACACCATCTAATTTTTTTAAAACGCTCACTAAGGGGGTTTCTCACATAAAATCTGTTTACAATCTTCCCGATTTATTCGAATAATTTAGGAATATTTTATTATTGAAAGTTATCTTCCGTATAAAAAAAATTGTCTGTCCTCACTTTCCTGTAAGAATCTTTAATTTCCCAATCACATTCTCATCAGATCACACTGTCCCTCATGAGTCAGTATCACTAGGCACTTTTATTAGCAAACGTTCAACATCTTCCCCTTTGAGTGATACGTTTAGCAAAAATTTTTTTTTATTTATAGAATGACGACACGAATGAGTAAAAATATAAATGACCTTACTGCACGTGGTAGCAATTTGAAACCCCCAGTAATTAGGTTATTAAAATTAATATTTTTTTGTAAAAATTTTAAATTTTGAATGTAATAATTATAAAGCAAAAAAAAAATTTGTATTAAAAAATGATTTGAATACTTACATAGTTTATATTTATTCCTTAAAAATATAAAAAAAACCAATTAGAAAACGTGTCACTTTAAAAACAAAAAAAAATACTACTTTTGGGGTGAATCCCAAAAAAAAATTATAATAATAAATTTTTACAAGAATAAACAGCAAATAAAATTTTGTAGATGATTTATAAGTGCTGCCCAAAAGTTAAATGTGTTCAATTTTAAAAAAAGGTGGTTTTCCAAGTGAAAAACCCCTAGCTTCAAAGGGTTAATAAGGCAATCACGATATTTCTACAAAAGATACCTGCTTCAAACCCTTTCAGGCCGCCCTCAAATTTTTTCCTCAAATTTTGGGGGGAAAATGTTCGTCAACTTTAAATTAAACAATGTTTGTTTCCCTTTGGTTTCTAACGATAGGCACCTATTTTAAGGAAAAATAATTTTTTTTCTTCTCGGTCTCAACCGTAGAAGTATCCTTGATGAAGGTCAGCAGAGGGAAATTTTTTTTAAAAAATTCATCTGCATTGAAACGCCAACTCCCCCTAAAAAAATTTAAAATTTTTAATGGCTTATTTTTTTTTGTTTCTTTACTTGTTCATGAAAATTTTCAACACATTGTTGGATTTTTAACTAATGTTAGTTCAGCCCGATTAGGGTAAAAGTTTTCAATAATCTTATGTAAATTTGAAGGGCTCCTCGTGGTTTTTTCGACCTTGTAGATGCGTGCGCAGAAATGTTCTTAAAGGGGAAACGGTAGAGGGATTGACAGTTTTCGTTTGCGTAGCATTTAAACCCATTGGTAAAGAAATAAATTACGTCCAAAAAATTTAAATTTTTGCCCCCTTTTTCACTTTCGAAAAAGGTTTGGTTTTTGCTGCCTTACAACCTGGAGGGCACACATTGGTGTTAATGGTGTAAGTAAGGGGGAAAAAAATGGTCTTTTTAAATTTTCTATGTATAAAATGAAAAAAGAAGGAAAAAAAGTTTACCCCTTTTTTTCGTTCTTGGCCGAGCGAAATAAAGCCTGAAAAGAAAAAATTGGGAAACAAGCGAATGGCAAGTGCACGAAGCCCCAAATTGTCCCAAGCAGTCTGTTTCTTTCAATTGCGGATGTATGTAATATATTTATGCATTGATTTAAAGAACATAGAATGCATGAGGGGCTTTGCCCTAAAAATTTACGCAAAGTTATCCAAAACGATTTTTCAAGGGAATCGAAAATGTCACTAAATTTTTGTTTTTTGGGCGAAGGAGAGGGCCCGGTTCTCGTTGGGTTTTGTGCAATGTGTGCGGCCGCCTGGGTACATTTTCAAACCCGTATTTTTTTTGGGAAAAACCCTTTCAAAAAGATATGAAAAAGGATACTTACTTAATTTGTTTTTTGTGCCAAGAGGACCCACTCTAATTTTCCCCTGAAAAATTGCCCAGCCCCCGTATTTCTCCTAATCTACCAAAATTTAAACCTTTTGTATATCGTAATTTTATCCAAAAATTTTTTTTGATCGATTCGATAAATTTATTTTTTCACAATTTTAATTTAATGTAGATGTGTGTATTAGACCGTGGTTTTGATCAGTGGGGAAGATGGTTCCCGTGTTTATGCTAAAATATTTGAATGTTATTGTATTTTTTGGGTGTTTTTAACTACGAGATGTCACATTTTGAAAAGGAGTCGGTGCTTAGATTGCCCCCGGGAGAGGTAGTGTGCCACTTCAAGTACTCCATTAAGCCTTTAAAAATTTTCAGAGCCAATTTTACATGACAAAGCTTTGAGATGGGTTGTGTGCTTTGGGTCTGCCCAGAGTAGGGGGTTAGTAGCTGCACCCCAAGTTTCTACCCCTATTAAACGAGTTCCCGGCCTCCGGAAAAATTTTCCCCAAATAAACCCGTCCAAGTCAGCCCGTCTGAATTTTTTTCAGGGGGAAAAAAAAAGCCATAAAACAAATCTATGCATCAAAATTATTAGAAACATAAAAATCAATAAGTTCAAAAATAAGGAGGCTAAAAAATTAGGTCTGGCAGGTTACCAGGGGTTTTTAAACAAAAGGATTTAAATATTATTACCTTCTTAGATTAAACTGCTAGTGGAAGTAAAAAGGGTTTTTAAAACATATGCTGTATTTTTTATATTGAAATAGGTTTTTATGAGTTTTTATGCCCATGCCACACTTCCCCCCGGGTACGCTTCCCCACTTCACATATTTAAAAATCAAATTTAGTTTGGAAATTTCCTAATATGGACCTTGGGGATGAAAAATTTACCAAAATACTAGGTTGGGGAAACAAATCTTTAATTTCTCGAATCTTTCAAATAATGGTATTCGAGAAATTGAAGATTTTTAAAAAACTCAAATACAATTAAAAACCTTGACTTGATACAGAAAATTTTAAACAAAATACAAAAAAATAATAATTTTTAAAATGTTTTATTTGTTTTTTTTTGAATAGGTTGCACCTCTTGTGTCCTAATACTACCGGCCCTAAAAAGTAATAAAAGGGAGGGTTTAACTTAATACATGATAAATGGAAATTATAAAATATATAGATTAACAAATGAGCAGTTTATTCAAATTTAAAAAACAATAGCGCAGATAACAAAAAAAGGGGGTTTATTTTTTTCATAAGAGTACAGTTGGAAATTATGCTTGAAGAAACAACTTTTTATCATTTTAAATTGCGCAAATTTTTTAACAAAAAGAAACATGAAAATCCATTTTTTTTATTAAATAGCCCGTCTTAAGGGGAAACCCCCAAATATTTGTTATTTTTTAAAATGCGTACAAAAAATTAAAAGGGGCCCAAAATCAAGGCCGAAACCCGAGGGGGGGGGGGGGGGTTTAAAAACACCCCCAAAATTTTAAAAAAGTAATGAAATTACTGTTTATATACGGTTTAAAAAATTATCAAATAAAGGCAAAAGTAATATTTTAATCTATTCCACTGTGCAATTTTTTTTTTGGATTTGGGGCTTTGGGGTTAGAATAGACTACGAAAAAATTTTGGGAAAAAGGAAAAATTAAAGTATTAGGGGAGTCGGGGGTGAGATTGTTGAAAGGGGGGAAAAACTGTGAGATTGGGAAAAACAGAAAAAAGCTTTCTAATTGAAGGTATTTCCAAATTTTATGAGTGGCAAATAGGTTTGACAAAGCAAGAGGTATCTGAAGAAGGGAAAGGGATGGATTAAAGGGGGGTGTGGGAAGTGTTTTTTTTTGGGTGGGGGGGGGGGGGGGGGGTTTTCCCCAAACCCAAGCCCCTTGCATTTATAAAAAAATATAATTATCGTAAGTTAAAAAAACGTTTCCCTAAATTTATAAGGGGTTTGTTTCAAAGTTTAAAATACTGTAAATTTCTAGTTTGTGAATTTTTTTTGTTTGTTTTTTTGGTGTATTTGGGGGAAATTTTTGATAATTAGTTTTTTTTTTTAGTTATATTTTATAGAGGAAGGACTTGTGTTCTTTCTCCGTTTGAAAAAATTTTTATGTATTTTTTGATATTGCCAATCTAACTATGAATTCAAAAAAAACAAAATTAAAAAAATTTATTTATACTTCGTGGATTGGCCCTTTTCACACACCCCAAAAAAAAAAAGAAAAAAAGAAAAATTTATTCCTTCCCTTTTTTAAAAAACCCGATGATAACGAAGGGGGGTACCCAAAACCTTAACAATAAAAACCCATTTTAGATTCCAAAGAAAAAAATGGTAGCAATTTTTTAAAAAGAAGATTTTTATTGCTATTTTCGACAGGCATAAAACATCAATTGACTTAAAAAGTGGGCAAAAAATGGACTTTAGGGCGCTATGTTAAAAAAAAGTGAAACGAGATTTAATCTTAAAAAAAAAGTAATTTTAAAACCCCTTGGGTTTTCCCTCCTGTGGGTTTTTATACTTTTCCCGGGACTATTGGAAAGCGAAATTTACTTTTTTCGGGCCTCTTTGGAGTCCCCGTTTTCATGGTTAGTTTATTAAAAAACTATTCAATGGCGAATTATGCAAATAGGTGTACTTTTTTAAAATTTAAATTTTGCTGGTAAGGGAGGCCCCCGAAAAGGTTTTGGAGCGCTTGTATCAAACTTTTTTTTTAAAGGGTGGAAAGATGTTTTGGAAGTTTTTAGTTTCCATTCCACGGCTGGTACCATTAGAGATGTATGGGAAAGGGGGAAATTTTTTAGTTGTTCAAAAAGGACGTGTGTAATTTTTAGTTAAAAAATTTGACACTGGGTTTAAGCAGCCCCCAAACGGGAAAAAAAACAGAAATGGCTTCGTTCATTGTGGATAAAATTTAATGAGGGGAAGCCCAAGGGAAATTCCACTTACGAGGCATGGGGGCTTGGGGCCTTTGTTCCTGATGACCCAGAACCTTTTTTAATGAGGGAAAATTTTTCGGGTGATTCTCAGGATGGGGAGTTGAGTGTGGTGATGTAATTAAAAAGGGGATTTTTATTGTAAGCCCCCTTTCCAAGGGCTTTTTTTTTCCCCAACAAAAACCCCGATAACAAAATAAATATTATAAATTTGTGGTAAATTAACCCAAGATAGCATTGTAAAAAGGAAAATAGCTCAGAGGTTTTACAGTATTGGCTAAATGAAACCACAGCCCTTCTCTCGAGTTAAAACAGTTTCGTTATGTGTTCGCTATTTTGGATACTACTGAGACAATTCTGAGGCCAAACTTAGGGGGGTTTTTTTTACAATTCATCCAGTAAGTTGTTTTCGGGGACGAGGACTTCCCTTGGAACTTTTTTGGGGAGGAAATGGTTAATTTTGGGTTTTTTAATTTGAACTTCATGTAGGGGACAGGGGTATGAGGAGCAGCTCCCAATGAGGGGGAAATGAATGGTGTGAGGCTGAAATCAAATAACTTTTTTCCAAAAAAGCTCTGTTTTATTCCCTTTTGTCCCCACCTCAAACCCTTTTGAAATTAGGCCCATTTGTTGGTACCAAGCCACCCGGAATTGTTTTGGAACTGTAATTTTTTGGGGGTTTTCGTGAGAGCTTGTTTCAACAAAAAAATATTCTCAAAAAAAAACCCCCTAAAGGAAAGCCCTTTGTCTAAAAAACTACTCTGACAGCAATGTTGATACAAGGTGGGTAAAAAAACCAAAATGCCTTTTTGCGTTTTGTGGGAGGTCTATAATTTTATCGCACCACACTCGGGGAAAAAATTAAAAGAAATTTAAAAACCCCGCCCCACTTCATAAAAGGCTTCCCGGCTTTTTAAATTTCGATAACCCAGAGGAGTTTGTAATTTCACTATGGGCACCCAAAGTGAGTTATTTTTTTTGATTTTTCCCTTTATGCAAAGTTTTTTTAAAAAAGTTGACTGTGATTTTTCCCAAACCCATGTGAGCTTTATCCAAACATCACCAATTTTAAAAATTCTATAAAAGGGGAACACGCTGAAGAGAGTTTCAACATTTATTCCCCAAAAATCTTTGAATATTTTTAAACAGTAAACGGGTTAAAAATCAGTGTCCCACGAAAAAATTTATTGACAGACAAAAGGAGCAAACTTCCCCAATAAAAACCTCCTTGAAAATTTTTTTTAGGGGGTTCTGTGTACTTTCCCTTTTTTAAAGCGTTTTTTATCAATCAATTTGAGGAGCGGTTCAATAACAAAATAAAATTTTAAATTTCAAGTCTACAAAAAATTTTATCCTAATTTCTGTTTTTCAAGCTAATTTCTGGGGAAAATTTAAAAAACCAAAAAGGGGTATTTTTTTTTAATTCAAAGTTTTATTTTTGTTAAAAGCCAAATTTTTTCCTTGTGGAAATAAAAATGGTGTATCCTATTAAAAAACACTCCCCCCCTCAAATGCTCTTAACGCTCTAAATCAGTGTTGCCCTAAATTTTTCCCCCTGTTTTTTTTTACTAAAAATATTAGCAACATTTCCCTGTGCCCAAAAGTTACCCCTCTGAAAGAACATTTTCCACTTTTTAAAAAAGGGTTTAAAAAACCCTTTTCAGGGAAAGACACAAGTTTAGGATTAGACTTGTTGGGGCTTTGTGCTCATGTGTGTTCATAGAGAAAATAAAAGGGTTTACAGAATTTTTCATAACAAAATTTTTCCCCAATACCAAAAAAAAAATTAATTTTCCCATTTAGTTTCGTAGACTGGGGAAAAAAGAATGAAAAATTGTGCCGAGGCTTTTTAAATTTATATATTATTCTAATCGGAAAAAATTTTTTTTTTTTATTATTTTTTTTTTTTTAAAATTTTAAGTTTTTAATTTTTTAAACAAAAACCTCGTGTATGAGGGGAGGAGTGCCAATTTGGAATATCCAGGAAAATGATGCCCCTTTTGGGGAAAAATTTAAAATTAAAAGTTTCTTGTTTTTCAACCTTTTCCGTTTTAAGGGTTTTTAACCCCGGGTGTGAAAGGTATTTAAAAAACACGCTAATTGGTCTTTTATTTCAATCAGTGGCAGCTTTTTTTTTAGTTGGTTTAAAAATCCCAAACCCCCTTTTAAATTTTTTGTAGGGCAGGTAGTTAAGGGTTTCTCATTTTGAACTTTGTTTAAATACATAATTTTTTTTAATAGGATTTAAACCCAAAGGGCCTATAAACTTGGGAATCGGGGCATTCGAACAGCTAAACCCGATCAATTTAAACTTTCAAGGGGGGCTCGCTTTATTTCCTAGTTCTTTATTTTTAAACAACTAAAAAACTTCTTAGCCCCTTTCCCGGGCTCAATTACTAAGTTGTAGATTATTTTTTTGGGTCGAGACAAAACATAATCCAAAAACCCTTTTTTTAAAAAAAAATTAAGATTTATTTGTTTTAAAAATGAGTGGTTTAGCTAAGTTAAAATTTGGGAGCCAGTTTGGGAACAATCCTAGATTTAAATTTCCCCTCAATATTTTACATTTTTTTTTAACATCAAAATTTTTGTCCATAAATACTTAGTTTTTTTCAATTTTTTCTGGAATGTATTTTTTTTTAAGTCATTCTGATGGCTTTCACACACACACACACCCCACACAATAGGCCTGTTTTTTATTTAAAAAAAAACTCTAAAAAAAGAATGTTGGGGGAAGGGGAAAAACATTTTTTGGGAAAAAATTTTAAAAATATTTTTTTTTCTGTCGAAATTGATAGCCCTTTTACTTTGGTAGTAAAGTTAGTTTTTTGGTAATTTAAAATTTGAAATTAATTGATTATCAAAAAATGAAAAGCTGCCCCAAAATTATTTTTCTTGACGTATGCATTTTTGAAATTAAAAAACCTAAAAAAAAACTTCCTATTTTTTAAATTTACTTAGAAAAGGGTCGGTGGAATGAGAATCACTCAGAGCACAAAGAGTGCTAAACTTTTTTACCCCCCCCACCTCTTCCCCCCACCAGGCCATCGTCCAACCTTTTCCTATTTGTGGTCTGTGTATTTTAAAAAAAATAAAGAGTCAAATGGGTTTTTTCAGGCTGGGAAAAGCTTTTGTTTTAATTAAATTTTTTGGGGTACAATTTTGGGACTATGTTTGGGGGGGGGTGAAGACCCGCCTTTTTTTTTTCTTTAAAAAGGGTTTTTTAGGGAAAATACAGAAAAAATATTTTCTAAAAAAAAAAAGTTAGTTGTTGGGGGAAAAAACCATCATTTAAGAAGGTTTCAATTTAAATTTAGTTAGAAATAAAGTTAGAAGGCGCTGTTTTAAGTTTCTTTAAAAGTTAGTATCAAAAGGCCTTTTTTTAAAATCTGCCCTTTTTTTACTGTTTAAAAAGGTTATAGGGAAACTTTTGCCTTTTTAATTTCTTAGCAAAACATGCCTCTCAACCCTTCCCATGCCCCCAAAACCCCCCCCCCCCCCCCGAAATTTTCGCTGGCTACGGCCTTGGCTGAGAATTTTTAAAATTATAGAAAAAAAATTTTTGTACTTTTAAAACAATACCGGGCTGGTTTTTTGGGGCGTGTTTCAAACACGCGGAGCAAACGCGTTTTAACCCTTTTTTTAAAAGTAAAACCTAAAGAAAGCTTTTTAATTTATCAAAACTAAAGTTTCTTCAAATACAAAAAATTATTCCCTAAAAAAGTTCTCATTTAAATTCTACAAAAAAAATTGAAAATTAAAAAAGTATTTATGATTTGGTGAACCAGGAGGAAGGATTGTTGGCGTGATTTTAAAGTGGTTTAAAATATCATGTTAAAAAGCAATCCCTTAATATAGGGGAATTAAGTTTTTAACAACAAATATTAATAATATAGAGAGAAATTTGGGATATTAAAATATTATTAGGGAAAAAGATGATTTTGGAAAAAAATTTTCACATTTCCCTTTTGGGAAAGTTTAGAAAACTTTTTAAAAAATTTTCAAATAGAGGGGCACCGTACTATCACGGGAAACCCCTTTTGAAATATTTTAAAAAACCCTTTTTTAAAAAAAGTGTTTTCGGCTGAATTAAAAAAATTTTTGTCTGTCTTTGTAATAAAAAACATAATCAACAAACTTAATTTCTTGGAAATGGTTGGACTAATAAAAAAAACTTAATTTTTTAAACATGATGGTAAAACGTAAGTAGTTTTTAACCCTTCCCGTAGCTGGCTTTACTTGAATAAATTTATAAATTTTTCTATTCCCCAAATATCTTCAAAACTTTTTTTTTTAAATATCTTGGTTGATATACTAGGGCTTCAATTAAATGTAAAAAAAAACAGTACTTATGGGGTCAAAACTAGTTATAATGTTTTAAAAATTTTCTTGTGTATTTTTAATTAAAAAGCCCTATTTTTTTTAAAAAACAAAAAAAATTTTAATTTACAATCATTTTTTTCACTAATTGTGTTTAAAAAACTGTTTTGATTATTGATTATATTTTTTTATGGTGATATTTTTGTGACATTTTATGTATCTGCCAAAATTAATTCTTTACACGAAAAATAATGTTTCTTTTTGTTTGCGATAAAGGTGTTTTTAATGTTAAATGGAAAAAATTTAAATTTTTGGAATATTTCTATTTTTGGCGAAGAAGGCCATGGTTGAAATTTAAATTTAAAAGAGAAAATTTTTTTTTGGTTTTTGGGTTTTTAGCATTAAAAAAGAATTCAAATAAATTAAAAAAGAATTTAATTTTATAAAATAAAATTGGGGGTTTTAATTAAATTTTTTTACACAGTTTTTTCATTGAAAAAATAAAAATTTTTTGGGATTTTTAACAAAAAAAAAATTGACTGTGTAATATTTTTCCCCTAGTAAGTTTTCCCAATACTGGAAATTGAAAACTTACCCAATTTAAAAAGACGTCCAGGGCCATGCTCTTTTTTAAACACTGCGAGCCACTTATAAAAACCCCGGGCCATCAAGCCCTTCCTTGAAAGATGAGGCGCCCCCCCCTGGAATACATCACGTTTTCTGCTTGCCCAAAGACCATAAAAAGAAAAAAAGAAAACATTTCCCCAAATTTTTTACGAGCGGGCTTCTACTAGATCCTTTAGGCTCCTAGAACCTTCTCCCCCCGGGGTCTACGTTCTTTGGCCCCCCCCCCCCCCCCCTTGGGACTTTTGTTCTGCAAGCCGTGTTTTGTGCGTTTAAAAAGATGACCATTTTGAATTGTGAGGCCCAATCTTGGGCTGGCTTTGGAAATTTCCCCCTGAACAGCGCGAACGCTTAAAAAATTTAAACGATGTAAGCAAAATTCGGTTTAGATAAAATTTTTAACGTTTTAAAATTCCGTTTAGGCATTTTGGGTTGTTATTTCATAATGAATGGGAATTGTTTTTAAAACTGCGTTTTTGTGATTTTCCCAATGAAAAATTGGAAATTAAAAACTTTCATACGGGCTTTTGGGTTGCTTTCTTCAAATATCCCCCTACATAAAATTTAAAAAACTTTTGCCCCTTAGCAGTATGCATTAAGTTTTTGGATTTTAAGATTTTTCAGTTTTTAATTTTTTTGTGAAAAAAAGTTAGGGGATTTTTATTTTCGTTTGGGATTTGTTTTTTTTTTTAAATGACAAGGAAAAATTTTCCCAGTTAAGATTTAGATATATTATGTCCGGCATGTTTAAACGTAAAATTGGGGCCCATAAAAAATTTTAAAAAATCGCGTAAAGATTGTGGATCATATTTTGTTCTTTATACTATTTAGATGTTACGTTTTGTGCACTTTTATTATTGGGGGTAATCCCCTAAAAACCCGCTTTTGGTTTAAATTTTTTTCAAAGGTTTTAAAAAGTTTGATTCGAACTTTAAAAACCTATAAATTTTTGTCATTCATAATTTTACCTTGTCTATGAACTTTAAAAAATAAAACCCCGCAAGGTTTTTTCATTTAAACTTTTAAAGTTTTTTTGTATTTGAATTGTTCTTTTTTGGGGTTTTTTTTTGAGGTTTTCCCCTTTTAAACATGAATTACCCGCCGCCCTCAGCGCCCCCCCCAAAAATTTTTTGGGGGGAAAAGGGAAATTGTTTTTACAAAACCCGTTTGTGAGTGTAAACGAGAGGGTTTGGCCCAAACTAATGTGGGGCAATCCCAAAACCCAAAATCTTGGGAAAACGCGTTTGGTTTAAAAACATTTACCCCTTCCCCCTTTTTTGGGGCTGATGAGTATTAAAAAATAATGTTTAAAAGGTTATAAATTTTGGGGAATTGGGCGTATTGAAAAAAATTTCGAGGTTAGGCTGAGGTTTAATTGTTGCCCTTTTACGCCAAAATTTTAGCTTTCCGAGTTTGCGAGATGTTCGCTTTTTTTAAAATTTTGGGGCTCATGGTATGGGCCATTGGAAAAGGTTGTAAAGACGTTTCATTCTTGATGAAATTTTTTATTTATTTATACCCATTTTTGTTCTCTTTTTTGAAAAAAGTTTTTTAAAAAATTATGGTTGTGGGATATTCGTTTCCCTTTTTTTATAAGTTTCCTTTCCCTTTGGGGAAATTTTAAGTTAAGTAGTTCATTGAGGGGAATCACAAATTTGGTTAAACGTCTGGGGGCCCGTGTTTTCGACCTTTGAGGGCGGGCCGTTTAGAAAAAGCCCCATCTATCTCAAATTGGTGTGTGGGTGTTATTTAGCTTACCAGCGGGTTTTAACAAGTTCACTAAACCCCGCCCACTCTTCGATTGTTAAATTTTGTGTTTTTTTTTTTTTCCCTTTTTTAAATGTTTGAACCCCCTCTTTTGGATGGTAGATCTAATTTGGTTTAAATGTATTCCAATTTCCAAGGATTTCAAACTAAAAGGGTTTTTGGTTTATTCAAAAGCGCTCTAAAGTTTGTTTGTTCGTTTTTCCTAGGAAAAAAATTTTTTTTGCGTTCCCTTGCCTATCAAAATTTAAAAACCCTTTTTGGTGTTTCTTTGGAGAACCATAAAAAAACGTTTTTCTTTGAGTTTTTGTTTAAAAAAAAGTGTAAATTTTTTCAAGAATTTTAAAAAAAATGGCAGTGGATGGGTTTTGGGGATTTTTTTCAGAGGGGTAGGCCCGGGGTGCCGAGGGCCGGGATTGCCCTATTCCGGGGGCGTACTTGGGAAATGTACGCCGAAAAATTTTTCACCACCTAAGTCACGAACGTGATTAATAGTATATTTATCTTTATTTCTTCTTTTCTTTTATCTTGATCTCAAAGGTTTTTTAGGGAAAATCGAAATGGCGTGATTACCTTTCCAGATAGGTTTTTTTCTCCCCATTCAACTTAACCCTTTCCTTAAAATTAATTTGCGTAAAATTAACGCAAAGGAATTTTTGTTTTTTAAAAAAAAAGCGTTACGTTTTCAAAAAAACTTAACGTAGAGATGTCCTGGGAGGTCTTTTACTTTAAGTGAACGTTACTTGGGGGGTATCACGTGATCTAGGCCAACCAAAAAATTATGCGAAGTGACTTTTAACAGGGGTTTTTTAGTATTCATTTTTTGGTATTTTTGGGCCAATGTCTAACTTTTTCTTTAAAACAAATTAACCCAAAAAAAATTTTTGAAATAAAACTTTTTTTTTAAAAAAATTTCTTTTTAAAAAATTCATTTTATGGGAAATAGTTTTTTTTTTCCCCAACAAAATATTTTAAAATTTTAACAGTCTACCTTTTTTAAACCAAAAGAAAATTTTTTTTTGTTTTAATTAAGTAAATTGAAACACTTTAATTAATAATTTTGGGACGTTTTTGGGTGGTGGCTAATTCGGTTTTTAAGTACTACCTCAATTTGAAAAAAAGGTATTGTAAACCCTTCTAAAATTTAACTTCCCACGTAAAAAGGGCCTCTTTAATTTAAATATAATTTTTTAAATTTGTAAATTTTTGATTATAAACCCTTTTTTATTTAAAAAAACATTTCCGATGTTCTTTTTTAAAGTTTTGTTTTTTAAATTTTTTTTTTTTCTAAAGCGCCCAATTAATTAATTTTTTTTTTTTCCAAGGGAATTAAAATTTCCCGTTACATTGATAAATTTGAAAAAAATTTTAAAATTAACGGGGGTGGAAAGGAATTGATTAAAGAACTTTCCAATCAAAAAAAATTCAAATTTTTTTTCTTTGGATTATTTAAATTGGATTGGGGTTTAAAATTTTAGTTTTTTAGTTGAAAATAATTTTGTATGGGCAAAATGGGAATTATTAGGAGAAAAAGGACCACGGGCCAACAAATTTTAAACATAAAAGACAATATTTTTATAAACAAAAAGGGGGCCCAAAAAATACAAGGTACATTCTATCAATTTACGGGCTCAAATAAGATATCAACCCCTTCATGTGTGTAATTTGGTTTTTAAATAAATAGAAAAAAGATTAAGCGGAAAGCGGTGTATTACCTATTTTTTTTGTGATTTATTGGGCTCGTTCGTCAAAAGCCCACTCCTGGAGGAAAAGGGGTCGTTTAAAAGAAAAAATTGGAGATTTATGATCTCTCTTAAAGGCGTGACTTTGGGTCGTTTTTTTATAACCAAACATGGCCAAGGGGTTTTTATGTTCATTAAAAGATTTTAAACTAAGGAAAAAATTTAAATTTATTAGATGGTTAAAAAAATTTAAGCTTTCCCGTTTATCCCAAAAAATTTTAAAAATTTGGTTCAACCGGGAAAAAAATTTTTATGGCGTTGAAAATTAAAAAATTTTTTTGGAAAAAAGTTTACCTAAAATTGGGGTTTTAAATTTTAAATTTTTTTATAAAATTTTTTAAAGGGGAAAATTTTAAATATATTTTTAAAATTTTTTTTTAAAAAAAATTTTTTTTTCCCCTTTAAATTATTTTTAAAAGGGAGGGGAAACTTTCCTTTTTTGGTTTTAAAGGTTTTGAAGGCATTCCCCCCCAAATAGGACGGGAAATTAAGGGGAAATTAAAAGGGGTTTTTGGGTTCCTTTAAAAAACCCCTTTTTTCTTAAAAAAAAAATTTTTTTTGGGTTTTGTTAAAGGGTTATAAAATAATTTAAAAAAAGGAATTATCCTTTTTAAAAAAAAGGGGGGGGAAAAAAAATTTTAAATTTTTTTAAAGGGGAAAACCCCAAAAATTTTGGGAAATTAAATTTAAATTCAAAAATTTTTTTAAAAAAAGGGGTTTTTTATAAAAAATTTTTTTTAAGGGGGAAATTGTTTAATAGGCCTTTTTTGGGAATTCCCAAATTTTTGGCCTGGGGGTTGCGGGGGTAGGATTTCCCCCGAGGGTCCCTGGGGGGTTTTGGGGTTTTTGGGGGGGAAATTTTGGGGGGGTTTGGGGGGTTAAATTTGTTTAAAAAAAAATTTTTTAAGAAGTAAAAAAAATTAAAAAGGGAAAATGGAAAATTTTTAAAAACTTTAAATTTTTTCTGGGTTGGGGGTTTTTTGGGGGGGTTTTTTAAAAGGGTTGGGGGAATTTTAAAAAATTTAAAAAATTTTGGGGGGGTTGGAAAAAGGTAAAGCAAAAGATGGGCAATTGGGAAAATTAAAACCCAAAAAACCCCTTGGGGGGAAAAAACCCTGGCGTTTTTTTAAAAGGGGGCCCCCAAAAGAGGGGGTTTTTTGGGGGGGTTTTTTTTATTTTTTTAAAATTTTTTTGGGGTTTTTTTTAATCCCCCCTTTTCCCATTAAAATTTAAATTTTTAAAAATTTTTTTTTGAAAAAATTTTGGGTTTTTTTGGGAATAACAAAAAATCGGGGGGGTTTTTAAAAAACCCCCCCGGCCCCAAATCCCCGGGGTTTGGGGTAAGGGTTTTAAAAATTTGAACCCCAAAAAATTTTTTGGTTTTTAAATTTTTTAAAAATTTTTCCCCCCCTTTTACCCCTTTCCCCAATTTTTTTTTTTAAAAAAAATTAAATAAAAACTATTTTTTTTGGGGAAAAAGTTTTTTAAAAAATTGAAAAAAAATTTAAAACGGGGGTTTGTTTTCCCCCCTTTTTTTTTCCCCCCTTTTAATTTTAAGAAAAATTTTTTAAAAAAATTTAAATTTTTTTAAAAATTTTTTAAAAATTTTTTTTTTTTAATAAAAACCAAAATTTTTTCTAAAAATTTTAAATAAAATTTAAAAAATTTTTTTTAAGGTTTCTTTTTTTTTTAAAATTTAAAAATCTTTTTAAAAGTTTTGTTTGTCAAAATTCTTTTTTTTTAAAAAAAAAAGAAAATTCAAAAAAAATTTTTTTTGGGAAAAGAAAAAAATTTTTCCCCCCTTTTGGGGTTTTAAACAAAAAAATTTTTCAAAGTTTTTAAAAATTTTAAAAAACCCCCCCTTTTTGGGGTTTTTTTTTCCCCAATTTTTTTTAAAATTTTTTAAATTTTTTTTAAAAAAATTTTACAAAAATTATTTTTTTTTATAAATTTGGGAAAAAAATAATTTTATTTTTTTTTTTTTGAATTTTTAAAAAAATTTTTAAAAAAATTTTTTTACTTTTGTTTCAAAAAAAATACCGATTTTTTAAATAAAATTAAATTTTTTTAAAAATTTTAATTTTTTTTTTTTAATTTTTAAATTTTTTTTTAAAGGTTTTAAAAAAATTTTTTGGAAAAAAAAATTTTTCCCCTTTTTTCGCTTTTGCCAAAAATTTAAAATTTGGAAATTTTAAATTTATTAAAAAATTAAAAAAAAAGGGTTTTTTAAAGGGCCAAAGCTTTTTTTTTTCCCCTTTTAAAACTTTTTCAAACATAAATAAACTAAATTGGCAATTTTAAAAAAAGAAACTTTTTTAAAATAATTGGGCCCTTTTTTAAAAAAGATTAAAAATTTTATTTTCAAAAAATCTTTGGGGGGGGTGGGAATTTTTCTTAAATTTTTAAAAAAAAAATTTTCCCCAATTTAAATTTTCTTTTTTTTCCCTTTTGGGTAATTTTTTTTTTTATTTTAAAGGGCCAATTTTTTTTTAAAAGGGGGTTTTTCCAAAAAATTTTTTTTTTTTCTTTTTGGGGGAAATTTTTTAAAAGTTTCCCCAGCTGAAAAGGACCTTTGTTTTTTTTTTTTGGGGGAAACCCATTTTTATTTTTAAAAAAATTTCCCCCCCTCCAGAAAAAAGGGTTTGGCTAAATTAAAAAGGGGTTTGTTTTTTTCTTTTTTTTCCCCTTTTTTAAGGGGCGTTCCCCCCTTTTTCCTTTTCCGGTTTGGGTTTTGGGGGGAACTTTAGGGTCGGTTTTTTGGAGAAACGGGGTTTTTTTTTTTTTTTAAATATTTGGGGAAACAAACCCCTTAAAGTAATTAATTTTTTTTTAAAAAGGTTCCATTTTTAAATTAAAAAAATTTTCTTTCAAAAAGGGGTTTTTTCCCGTTTTTTTTGAAAAATAATTTTTTAAATTTTTTGGGGGAAATTTTTAAAAAAAAAAATTTTTTTTTTGGGGGAAGCCCCCTTTTTTTTAAAACATTTTCGGACCCCTTAAATTCACCCCCAAATTTTTTTTAATTTTGTTTAAATAAAATTAATTTTCCCCTTTTCCCTTTTAAAATTTGGGCTTTTTTCTAAACCCTGCATGTTAAGGTAACCATTTTTTGGGGCCCCTTTTTTACTTTAAAAACATTTTTTCCCAAACGGGATTGCTTTTTTTACTCCCCCATTTCCGCGTTCAGCTTGTTTACCCCGGGGCCACCCAACGGAGATTGTTTAAAAACTGAAACACGGGGGAATTTTTCGTCATTTTTCAACCCATTCACTAAACAAAAAATTTTAGAGGGAGAATTTAAAATGACGTCCCTTTGTCTTTTCGCTGGGAGTCGTTAAAAATTTTGTGTTTCCCTAGGGTGGAACCCCTTTTCTCAGGCCCAGAAAAGGGCAAGTCAGAATGAGCGTCTGTACATCTTGGGGAAATTTTTTCAAGATCTAATTGCAAGTTATAACCCTTTCCCGGAAATCATCCTCCCATTTTTAGAAGTCCAAACGTTCTTTTTTCATAATCTTAAGCCTTTTTGGAACCTTCCATGGGGTTAAGGGAGCTCAACATGCAAAATGAATGGGAGTCCATTAACTTTTGGATAAAAAAAGGTTTAAGACTTGGTTTGGAAGGGTTTCAATGAACTTTAAAAACGATTATTAGCTCCCGAATGAAAATTAGTACAAAAAATTTTATCCCCCCTCAAATAGCCCCCTCAAGGGAATTTGGGGATGTATTTTCTCCCTTAAAAAACTATTAATTCGGGGGCCGGGTCCCGGGTTATTCTCAATAGAGCTTGGTACGCAAAATGGGGGCGGTAAGAAAACCCTTTCCGGGGATCAAACCCTTAAAAGTCTTATACAAAGTCACGAATTTTTCTCAAAGACGCCCGGCCAGTAGTGTTACGTCGGTATAAAAGGTAGTTGTTGGGTTTTAACCCCAAAGGGATTTTTACATTCAAATTTAGCCCCCCAAAACTCACAGGCGTTTTTTCATAGTTTTTCCTGAGAGAAGGGACTACCCTTTGAGCCCCGTTTAAAAATTAAATCTTTGTCGGAAAATTAGTTTTTCTTTTAAACCCGTCAAATGAATCTTTTGGGTCTTTGGGGAACCCCTTTACAAAGGGCCTGTTTAAAACCTTTCTTTCATCGGATGACACTTCCCGAGTGTTTTTAAGTGCTCAGGTTCGAGGTAAGTAGCATTTTTTAGGGAGGTACATAAAAAAGCTAAAAACCTATCAAAATTTTTAAAATTGTGATCTCAAAAACCCCGTGCCCGGAATAAAATTTCATGTTTATTTTGGGAATCTTCCCATTGTTTCCCCTTTTTAACCTTAATTTTCCCCCGGATTGACAAGAACGTTCCATGTGAATGGTTTCAGTTTTTTTTACGTTCAAAAAAGTGATTTCGGAAGGAAAAAAAATTATGTAGCAACGCCCCCGTTATGGATAACCCGCCCCAAAAGACTGGGTTTTTTTATAAAAATTTTTTACCCCCTGGGGGAAATTTTTTACCACGTTTAAAGTCCTGTAAAGGGGGACAATGATCCTTTAACGGGGAAAATATCATCATTCGCGTGGGGTTTTTGAAAAATTAGGAAATGAGTGGCTGTTTTTGGGGGGGAGATCTCTTTGGCAGGTTTTTGCGGGGGGTAAATTGGGGAATTCAGTATTTTATAATCTGTACGGCTTTGCCGTATTCGAGAGTTCAACTTTTTGGGGTCTGTACAATTTTTTTCCTTTAAAGTATCGGTACCCCGAGAGTTTTATCATCAAAAATGCTTTTAGTGTACATGCCTACAGAAAAAGTCATGACTCTGTACATTTTTAAGTATAAGAAAAATTTGTGTCGGGGGGGGACCCCACCGTTTCTTTGGGCCGGATTTAAACCCTTCCAAGTCAGGTCCCGTTAAATCCTTTTTTCTCTTTTGGGTTTATCTGTGGGGAACGCCAGGAATTTTTTTTCCCCCTTTGGAGGGAAATTTTTACTCCTTACCCCCAAAAAAATTTTTTAAAACGTTTCTTAATGTTTTCCCAAGTTTTTTTTCGTCGGAAATGGTCAAAAAAGGTCAAAAAAAATACCTACTTTGGGGTAAAGGAAAAAGGGGGCTATTTGAGGGTTTTTTAAAACCGGGGGAAGTTTTTTGATTTGCCCCTTAAAATTGATAATTTTCCGTCCCATGTTTTTTTATCATGAAAAAGGGAACATGTCTCCCACCCCTTTTAGCTTGACATTTTGGGGAAACGATAAATAATTTTTTAAAGAGTTTTTCTGCGTGTCCACAAAAAGAATCAGTACCTTCGTTTTTTGAAATTTTTCCCAATTAACGATATATCTTTTAAGCCTTTAAAAAGCGGTTAATTTTTAAAATTTTCGAAGGAAGGGGAATCCATCTAGATTCAACACGTCACGAAAATTAGGATAAGACGATAAACGCTGAGCTCTCCTGTCGGCTCAAAGAGGCACGCCAAATACGGATACAGGAAGCAAAGTCCTTCTTCAGCTTGAACATTTATCAGCGCTCTACGTCCGGCTATAGTTTCAGGGATTTGAACGTGGGCACCGATCGAGAAAGCCGAGTTTTTCGAGAAATTTACTCTCATTTCCAACGTGCCGTTGTATATCCACCCTGAGTCTCTAGAAACGAAGCCCTCAATCTGAGCTAGGAGTTGGAAGACCACGTTATTCTCGTATATCTCCTCCAAGTTTATTGGGTTAAATATATTGTATAGAGAAGAATTGAAAATAACCCTTTTCAATTCTATCATCAGTAGGATGCTTAAAACTCGCAAATGAGGCTACAATTTACCTTTATCGGGCCGTTCGCGTTTGATTCTTTTTCTACATGTCTTTACATAAATATCTCCGCACGCCACGAGAAACTGTACGGGATCCTTTATGGGGTAACTCGTTACTGATTGAGTATGTCTTTATACGTCGGGGCGTTATGCTTGTTCAATAAGTTTAATAGATAGTCCTAGCGGCTCCAGGTAAAGCCTTAAAACTGAGTAAATCCTGTACCTAAGTTTCGTGATAAGGTCAAAAGTCTTTGGATCTGTACGTCTATATTGTCATGGTCCGATAACAGTACGCTCGAGGTCTTAATTCGACCAGGTATATGTTCAATGTAAGCATTATACAACTTCCCTTCACGAAGTGCAACGTCATGTTTCAAGTATCTAATTAAAAGTTGTTCATTAGCGTCTAAGATCCGCGAGAGTATACACCCTATTCCCATTAGTTTGCCGAGATACAATGATAGGAGGTGACAAACGCAATCGTTTTGTCGGTGGTTCTGTCATGTTTGGGTGCACTATGCTCTAAAAAAGGCCCTACTCTCCCTCAGTATTATCTTCTTCATTTCGGGTCAACATGCTCTTATAATCTCTTCGAGCGGCTCTGAGACAGCTATAAGAAAAAACAAACAGGGACATCTAGTTAGCCGTTCATGAAAGCTGTGATATACAAAACATTGAAGTAATGTGTGTTTAATTCGGGATATTATACGCATTTAAGGTAAGAGTGAGATTTCCACTATGTACCACATTTGTGCATGACATGAGTTTAAAATCATTCAGTATACTAATTGGGAAGTGTATCCGAGGGTTGAACCTTGTAAAGAAAAAGTTTTTTCAAATAATGCTGGAGGAGGACTCTTAAAGCAAGGCTCGAACCTGAATCGCCTGTGTAGAGGAATCGGGACTGCATTTAATAGAGTAAAAAGTGGAAAAAACTCCCTTCTCTTCATTCGTCATGACTGAGATTCGAACCTTGTTAAAAGGGGAAAAAACCTCAGCTCTTCATTCAGTATGACTGATATTCGAACCTTGTTAAAGTTTTATCAGAAGTTTCCAAATAATGCGGGAGGCTAAGCAAGAACTCGAACCTGAATCGTTGTGTAAGAGGAAGCGGGTCTGCATTTTACGTTATCACTAAGTATACTAATTGGGTAGTGAAGCGAGGGTTGAACCTCGTAAAGAAAAAAAAGTTTTTTTTTTTTTTCGAATAATGCTTGAGGAGGACTAAAGCAAGGCTCGAACCTGAATCGTCTGTGTAGAGGAAGCGGGTCTGCATTTACGTTATCACTCAGTATACTAATGGGTAGTGAAGCCGAGTGTTGAACCTCGTAAAGAAAAAAAAAAAAATTTTTCGAATAATGCTTGAGGAGGACTAAAGCAAGGCTCGAACCTGAATCGTCTGTGTAGAGGAAGCGGGTCTGCATTTACGTTATCACTCAGTAACTAATTGGGTAGTGAAGCCGAGGGTTGAACCTCGTAAAGAAAAAAGTTTTTTTTCGAATAATGCTTGAGGAGGACTAAAGCAAGGCTCGAACCTAAATCGTCTGTGTAGAGGAAGCAGCCCTGCATTTACGTAGAGTAAGAGCGGAAAAAACAAAACCCTTCTCTTCATTCTGCTTGACTGAGATTCGAACCTTGTAAAAGGGATGGGAGGAATAAACCTGGATCTTCATTCGGCATGCCTGAGATTTGAACCTTGTAATAAGACGTGTATGCTAGGAACCGAATGCCTCTGATTAGCTTAATCAAAATCATATTAAATGTATGAGTTGAAAAAAACACATACTCTGTACATCCTAACTGAGATTAGAAAATTATTCAACGTACTAATTATGAATTAAGGGGGGTGAACCACATTTGCGTAGAGGGAGAGTTGAAAAAAAACCATACTTGTACATCCTAACTGAGATTAGAAAATTATTCAACGTACTAATTATGATTAAAGGAGGGTGAACCCGCATTTGCGTAGAGGGAGAGTTGAAAAAACCATACTCTGTACATCTAACTGAGATTAGAAAATTATTCAACGTACTAATTATGAATTAAAGAGGGTGAACCTACATTTGCGTAGAGGGAGAGTTGAAAAAACCCATACTCTGTACATCCTAACTGAGATTAGAAAATTATTCAACGTACTAATTATGAATTAAAAGGAGTGAACCTGCATTTGCGTAGAGGGAGAGTGAAAAAACCTATACTCTGTACATCCTAACTGAGATTAGAAAATTATTCAACGTACTAATTATGAATTAAAGAGGGTGAACCTACATTTGCGTAGAGGGAGAGTTGAAAAAAAACCCATACTCTGTACATCCTAACTGAGATTAGAAAATTATTCAACGTACTAATTATGAATTAAAAGGAGTGAACCTGCATTTGCGTAGAGGGAGAGTTGAAAAAAACCCATACTCTGTACATCCTAACTGAGATTAGAAAAATTATTCAACGTACTAATTATGAATTAAAGAGGGTGAACCTAACATTTGCGTAGAGGGAGAGTTGAAAAAACCCATACTCTGTACATCCTAACTGAGATTAGAAAATTATTCAACGTACTAATTATGAATTAAAAGGAGTGAACCTGCATTTGCGTAGAGGGAGAGTTGAAAAACCCATACTCTGTACATCCTAACTGAGATTAGAAAATTATTCAAACGTACTAATTATGAATTAAAAGGAGTGAACCGCATTTGCGTAGAGGAGAGTTGAAAAGACCCATACTCTGTACATCCTAACTGAGATTAGAAAATTATTCAACGTACTAATTATGAATTAAAGGAAGTGAACCACATTTGCGTAGAGGGAGAGTTGAAAAAACCATACTCTGTACATCTAACTGAGATTAGAAAATTATTCAACGTACTAAATATGAATTAAAAAGGAGTGAGCCCACATTTGCATAGAGGGAGAGTTGAAAAAAACCTATACTCTGTACATCTAATGAGATTAGAAAATTATGAATTTAAAGGAGTGAGCCGCATTTGCATAGAGGGAGGTTGAAAAAAACACACATCTGTACATCCTAACTGAAAAAAAACATATTTCGATTGATTTGATTAATCCTAGAAATGGTTGTAATAAACATACCTTCAAGTTTATTAGTGCCGTCTTGCTGTTTTTGGAAATGCCCTGGTAGACTAGTAGTAAGTCGGCTTTGGAGAGCTCCTTCAGCTGGGCGTCGGTAAGTAGGGATATCGAGCCGGTAACCACACGTTATATTTGTTCTCCAACAAGGCGAGAACTCTGCGCCCGTATCTAGTCGTCACACCTTTTATATTAGTGATATAATAACCATGACCTATCTCTAATCTGTCAGCTTCCTTGACACTATCTCACTCGAACCGATTGCTGACAAAAGCGCTGCTGAGTATTCACTAGACATTCTTGATGATGTTGTTTAGAATATAAAGATTTAAAAGATAATGGATTCTACTTAAAGGGGTAACTCAATATATAGAAGTAAACTACTCTCTCTTCAGGAGGCGGCGCAAAAAAAGGGTTTGAACTCACTTAGCTCCTCCTCGAGTCATTTACTAAAGTCCCCCTCTTGTTAAATTCTCACAGACCATTTCCTTTCAAAATGAATCTGAGACACAGATGTTAACTTCCTGAGACGTTCAAAAGTGAAACAGATGTTAACTTCCTGAGTTAAAGCGCTCTCACGGTTAGGGGAGCAGAGCCGGCCTACTAATTCGCAGGAAAACATTTTTCACTTGTCACCCGCGAGTAGGGAAAGAACAAGAGGGAGACTGAGCTGGCAGGAAACATTCTTCATTTGTCACCACCCGGAAAGAAGGACCTTTTTCTCAACTCGGGTTTAGAGAAACCTGAATATAACACTAGGATTAAAGGTTAACCCTTTTTGGTTCATGGGAATCTTAACCTCCTTATAACCAGATTCTTTATCTCGGACTAATCATACAAGCCTTTCTCTAATGTCCCGCCTCCCAGCTCTACGCACCCGCGAATCCACGTCGCGGGAGGGGGGGAATCCCCGGAACACGCGAGCCACGGCGAGGGAGGGGAGGGAAAGGGTTGAGGAGTGGAGGAACGATCAATTACCTCCCCTCTGTGTCCTGATACATTGAGATTGTATTCTACTTGCCGGGGAACACCATCACCCAGAGGGCTGCAGGGCAGTCGCCTTTCTCCATCTTGACTCTGAGGGCCCATCAAACCATAACCCACCTCTCTTGTTTCCAAGGTGGTGGGTCATACGGCGCAGGGAACCCCTCAGAGTTCATAATCATTCCACTAACTTTTGTTCATACGACTGGAAAAACTGTCTTCTGGATCTCAAGGGCATCCCCGTGTTCCTTCAGACACTCAGTCGTACTGGAATCCAGTTCCCAGGGCTCGCGCTTGCTCCTCCCATGCACATACACATTTTTTTTTCCCGGCAAGGATTGTTACAGCTTATCCCCTTTTAACAATCCTTTTTTCCCTACTCACTCCCGCTGAGACCGCACTAGTGTCCGTGTCAGTCCCGCCCTCCATGTCACTGTCATCTTCTTCGTCATTGTCAGTGTCAACGTCCCGTCTTATTCGTCCCTGTGCCTCTTTAAGTCTGTCTATGTAGGCTGTCTTTGCTCTATCTGACGCTTACAGTGCAATCTGGTCTAAGAATTTCCAATAGATTGGGTCCCTCAGTACTTCGCCTACTAATCTTCCCTGGATCTCTCTCTGGTAGTTCCTTCTTGCTTCTAGTGTAATGACACACTCAAGCACCACATGTTCAGGGGTTCCCTCCTCACCACATTGACAATTCCCCGACTCCATCAATCCCAGCTTCCTTAGAGATGCGGGTACGGTCCCTTCCCCGTGATGAGTGGACAAGACCCCGAGATGGCTGGAGGTGCTTATTCTCTAGTCTCTCAACCACATTTGGGAACAATTGATAAGTCACTTACTGGTAGGAGACCTGTCCACTTCTCGCCCAACGTCTCTGCCACTCCTCCAACAGGACTATTTCCACCTCTCCAAAAGTTGTCACATCGGGTGTGGTGAGGAGTCTCACCTTCTCCAAGTTTCTCTTTTTTAGCCAGTACGCCACAGCTTTCTTCCTTAATGAGGAGGTCCAACGGCCATACAACCTAGGGCCACACTCAATGCATCCGTTGCTACAGTCGGTAGACTCCCGTCAGCCTCAATAAGATGTTCCTCTGCAGACCCTGAATCGCCTTAGCCGGAGCGACATTGGTTAGTCTGTGAGCCCAGATGCACGCCCCATAGCTCACAATGGAGAGAAGGATCATATGATGGTATGTCCTTATTATCCGCATAGGCAGATAAAACCGCCTCTGTTCATGCTTATAATTTTATTCATCACCGACAAAGTTTTCCCCATCACTCCCTCCATGTGCGCTGTGAAGTTCCTGTTTTCATCTAGGGTAACTCCCAGGTATCTGACCGTATGGCTTCTTCTTATAGATTTCGTACCTAACTTTATGGTCGGATCCCTAGCCAATCTACCTTAAACAGCATGAAGGTCGTCTTCGCCGGTGCCATTTTTAACTTGAAACTTTTACACCAGGTGTCAAGATCTTCAAGCACCTGGTTACTTTTTTCTTCTAAGTTCCTTCTCGAGTACCCTTCTATTACTATTAGAAGGTCGTCTGCGAAGGCAACCACACCCTGCGTCTCTGGCATCCCCTCCAACAAGTACAACACTGGTTCCAGGCTGACATCCCAAAAGATCGGGCCACATACGATCCCTGGGGACATCCCTTCGTCAGTAGCTCCTGAACTTTATTTCTGGACATCTCAGGGTGGAGTATCTATTACGACAGTAGTCCTTAAGACTCCCTATACAGCTGCCCCGGACATGAATCTCTCTTAATCTGTCAAACATCGCCGGCCACCAGAGGTTGTCAAAAGCGCCTGAGATGTCCACAAATATTCCTACGACGTATTTTACCATTTTGCGAGTCAATCAGTTCCATTGCTCTGCAGATTGCGTCCTCTGTCGACTGCCTCTTCGGAAGCCATACTGTTGCTGATGCATGCCCATGACTGTCCTGTGTTCAGTAATCTTTCACACATATCTTCTCCTGCAACTTCCCTACTGTGTTCAACAGGCAGATGGGTCTGTATGACTTAGAAATAAGCGGATTTTTATCCTCCCCCTTGCTTAGCACGATTACCTCGCTCTGCTTCCAGATGTTCGGGATTCTGCCTTGAGCGAGGCATTCGTTTAACAGCCCTGCAAGGAAAGGAGCAATAAGGTCAGCCGTCTTCTCCAGCACCTCGACCTTTATCCGTCCGGACAGGCGCCTTTTTTCTTACCATCAAAGCAATGTTCCTGATCACCTCCGCCTGACTAACAGGTTCTACCTCTTCCTCATTTACATACTCGTCATTCTCCATCCTCTCCCTCAAACATTTGGTGCTCTTCAGTATCTTCTGTCACGTCGTCATCTGGCAACAATGTATCCATTAAAAGAACCGCAGACTCTTCCCAGCTGGTCGTGGTACTTCCATCATCCTTAGATAGCGTGGTTATCATGGCTGGGGGGCGTAATTTCTCGGAGGCTATCTTGAACGGCACCCCCAAGGTCCCCTCTGTAACTCCTCCTGTACATACTTCTCCCAACTTTTCCTCTTCTCCTGATACAACCCATCCTCAAACTCTCTCTTGCTCTTCCCTGTAGATATTTAACAGCACCACATGACTAGCCGAGTCTCGACACCTCTGATATCTCCTACGCATTCTCCTTGCCCTTGCTCGAAGACTCTGCAGTCTGTCATTCCATGGCTTATTACCAACATTGGTATCACCTTTCACCACAGGTATCGACTTCCTCATTGCATCCTGCAGAGCCCACGTCAGCTGTTTGGCCTTCATGTTGACATTGTCGCCTTATGTCACTAGACTGGGCAGTATCAGTTCAGCCCTCAGATTCTCCAGTTAGCTTTGCTCATGTTGTATCTCCTTCTTTCCCTTCCCCATTTCCATCCACCAACCTCCCCGCGACAAATTCAAAGATGATCAGGTTATGGTCACTTACCGTGACTTTGTCCACAACCTTCCAACCTTCCACCATGTCCATGCACTCGGCGTTACACAAAGTGACGTCAATGTTGGAAGAAGCCCCAGCTCTCCCCTGATATGTAGGGGGTTATTCGGTTGGTTTGCAACCTCAAGCCCATGACCATAGATGAACTCTTCCAAAGCACGACCCCTTATATCTCTCCCAATCACCCTATGACTATGCCACATGGGGAGACTTAGCATTAGCATCAGCGGTAATTATGGTGGCACACCTGCGTATGTCCTACATATTATCTCCAACTGATCAAGATATGGCTCAATTGGATGCCTAAATTGAAAATATAGGTTTGCCACTATACACCTGCCTGAGCTAGTTCCCAGTTCTACGCATGTTACCACTGGTTACAGAGCTGTTCAGTCTTAGTTACGGCAATTTTCTTGTTAAACACCACTATTGCACTCATTGGAGCTTCTCCACTAACAACAACTCTAGTGACCACCGGCATATGCGGAACTTTCCCTCTCAAGGTATAGGGTTCCTGAAGACACACAACATCGAGTCCCATCTCCTCAGCAAGCTTGCGGACTTCATGCAACACGGTCACGCTCCTCATTCCATTAATTGTCCTATTCTAATGGTGCTATCCCCCATTACGGATAGTATGTGTGCGCGTAGCACGCAGGCCATGCCACGCTGGGGTTAAACGTCTTGCGACCGTGTGCCGTCACAAATTGCCTATAAAGTATTCTCCATATCAAAAGTTTCCTCTCTCCTCTTGAAGACCTTATCAATTAGTCCCGCAAACTGTCCACGTACGTTGGTAGTTTCATAGATCTTAGTTGAATTCTATCCAACGACTCGGAGAGGGAAAAGTGATACTGTCCCCTTTTCATGACCCAGTCTCACCACGTGCCTCAGCGCCATGTGCAGCACTCTCTCTTCGTCTAGCCTGGATAACCGCATCGTCTCCTCGAGGGTTCCGTACGCCTGAGAGGGTACATCCCTCTCTCCTTTCAGCTGCCCCTCCATCTCCATATTCACTTCTGCAGTCTGGCTCCCCCTGCTGTTTGTGTTATGATCCATACCCTTTTCTTTCTTTTTCTTGCCATATCCAAATCCCCAGAGCTTCCAATTTTGTTTATGTTTCACCCCAGATCTGCTTTTCCACAAGTCCCCGCTTCAGCTCTCTCTGGCGTCCCCTCCTCCTTTTCCTCACACCTGACTCCATTGGTGCTTTCCACCCATTCCCTATTCATGCCCTCACATATGATACATATGTTCCCACCACCTGCGGATTTTATTACCGCATTGTGCAGTTGTGATATCAGGGTGGAGGATGCCGCCGCCGAGTCCCCAGTTGACGCAAACCTCCATTCCAAAATTCGTTGCGGGCAACTAATTCCATCCCATGGATATGTAGTAACTAGGTAATATTCACCCTCCCCGAAGATCTCATAGGGAGCTCACCGGGTCGATATTACCCGTATACCCGTATCCGCTAGAATCTTCTGCCGATCCTCAAAGTGCTCCATAACCCCATCCATCCACAGCAGCTCTAACACCGCAACAGCACCCGCACCTGCCCCATACTTCCCATACTTCGGGGATATTTTTTTTTTTACCATCCTTATAGACTGTCGGCCTGGCTCCTCTTAGTATAATCCAGGCCCAGCTATCCACTATAATTTTTATTTATGTTCTTTCCTTCTTCTTCCAACCGTTCCCATTTTACTATCTAAACACATATAAAATCCCTGGTAATTAACAATGGAGTATATCCTTCTGGCTCTTCTTCGCTACTGGTCCGCCTCGGGTATTTTATTTCCCCGGTACCCTTCGCCATCATCTAGCTTCACACCGCCTGGGACGATGTTTGCAGAGTTGTGTTCTTGATGATGGCGATGAGCGTTCCCCTATCCGCCACCTGGGGAGGCGCCCTATTTGTAGTAGCAACCACCTACTTATAGCAAACCACCTCACAAGCTGCCCTATTTCTAAATGATTTAAAAACTAACTAAACCTAATAACCATCCGCTAATCCTCACTCTTTCTAGCTACCAATTTCAATGCACTCATAAACTTCTTCCTCCCTTTTCTTAACTTGTAGTCACTTCTCTAGTCCTTTTGCACGTCACATAGCGTCCCGGCTGCCGGATACATCAGCCAAGTTTTCACCTGACTGGCCCAGGCGCTGGCGACTTCCGTTTCCACTCTGTGCCCATTACCTCTTTTGCCTTAACCTCAGGCCGTTACGCATCCCAATCGCTATCAGTATCCTCTCCCTCGTCTCTTCCTTCTATCTCTTCCCTTCCACCACTTCTTATCCTTCTTCTATTCTGCTCTCTTCTCTCCTCCACTCTCCTCTCTATATACTTGTCCTTCTCCCATTGTGTTTAAAGGCATTAGCAATTTTGTCTAGGTATATCCATTTGTCTTTGTTCCTAAGAATATCTCCCACCAGTTCCCCTTGGATGTGCACCTGGTGTTCCCATCTTAGCCCATTATACTTCGGGGATAGTTGTGGAAGAGTATGGAGTGATGATGAACTGCTCTTTCAAACAAATAATGATGATTTAATATAGCTCTTTCGAACGGTGGTTTTGCCAGTGTTGGTCACCACTCAAGCAGCTCCGTTCGGCTGTTGCCCGACAAAGAACATCTGACTTGACAGTTAGGGCACGCCAGGTTGTCTATGAAAGGGCTGATTTATTGTTTGAGTTTCCGAGTCATTGTCATGACTCTTAACCTCATGAATGAACTTATATACCTATGAAATGAGACAGATGAAATGAGGCTGTAAGAGATTTACAAGTATAAGTAAATTATAAGCTGTAAGAGAATTAACACGTGTATTAGGGAAAAAGACCTTTGAGGTGAAAATTTGTGATTGTGTTTTATTATTATTATTATTATTATTATTAGCACCCCGTCTTACTACCCGTTCGGGTTATACGCACTTACGCTAATGTGTAATGGTAGGGTGATTGGGGAGATGAAACGAAGGACCTACAGTTTAACGTGGAATCCGAACCCCCGGTGGAGGCCTGGCATTCCCACATTCACAAGATGTCTTGTCAGAGGTGAAGGAAGGGTTTGGTAATCAGATAAATCTTTTCCGGGACCGAGGATTGAACCCCGGCCGCCAGCATAGAAGTCTGCACCTTTTCCCTGACCCCGGTCACCCCTTGATTGTGTTGGGGGCGCGGGAATTTGGGGGGATTTTCTTTTCTTGGGATGTGGGAAGGTTGTTTAAGGTATGATGGTGAGTTGTGAGTGATTTTCGTTGGGTCGCGGGAATTGGGGGGGATTTCTTTTTGGGATGTGGGGAGGTGTGCTTAAGGTATGTGGTGAGTTGTGAGTGATTTGTGGTGATTGTGTTGGGTGGGGGGAATTTGGGAGGTTTTTCTTTTTTTTGGGATGTGGGAAGGTGTGTTTAAGGGTATGAGGTGAGTTGTGAGTGATTTAGTGAGTCGTTTCTGGGAAGGATCGAAAGGTTGAATTGACTTTTGGGGAAGGTTTGACGCGGATGGTTAATTTCCTTTCCCCCATCTGGGGTGTCAGTGGGCCAGCTTTATTCTCTGGCTAGAAGTTTGACCTAGGCGGTTACCCCAGTGGAGCCCGGCGGGGGAAAAAAGGTTATAAAAGTTGTTTTTTGGGGTGGTTTTTTCTTTTTTTGGGGTTTGGGGAGGGGTGGTACTTTCCTTCCCATCGGGGCCCCCCCAGGGGCCCTATTATCCTTGGCTAGTAAAACCTAGGCGGTTATCCCAGGGGCGCCCGGGGTGACTGGGGTTGTAAGGCAAAAAAAGGGGGGAATTGGGTTGGGTTTGGTCTGGGGGGGGTGAACGACTTGTTTTGGCTTATTTAAAATGTCGAGATTTGAGTAAATCAATTTTAAGGTTTTATTTTTTTAATATAATATTTTATTTTTTATTTTTTTTTCGGTTATTTTAGCTTTAAAAAATTATTTTTTATTGCTCAACCAAACCCCCATTTGGGGTCTTTATTATGTGTGTTCTTCGGGGTACACCTATCCTCAAAAGTTGTTTTCGTGCGTCTGGTATTTTCGAAAAATTTTTTGTTTGTCCTGGTATTTTTCTTGTATTTGGGGTTTTGGCATTTTTTTTGTGTCATATTTTGGGAAAAATTTTTTGCCCCGGGGTGTTTTTATTTTTGTTTGTTACCTGAATTTTTTGGGAATTTTTCCCTTTTTCCCGGAGGGCCCCCCCGATATGGGACCGCAAGGCGAATCTAGGGGTTGTAGGTGAAGGAAAGAACAGGGTCGAACCCCCGGGGAAAACTGAGGGGGAGGTTGCCAAGAGAAAAGGGGAAACAAAAAGCCCAAGGAGGGGGGGGCCCCAAAAAGGGGGCCCCCAAAGGGGTGGGGAAGGAAGGTGGAGGAAGGCCCAGAATAAGGATGAGCCTGAAACGGACCCAGGCAAAAGGGGGGGCCCCCGGGTGGGGCTGTGTAGGCTAGAAATGGAAAGAAGGCAAAAGGTGAAGGAAGTAGATCCCGACCCCGAGTGGTGCTCAGATGGTCAGGGGGGCAAGGCCGGAAAGGACCATCATGGGGGGTACCCCGGCGGGAAAGGGCTAAGAAACGGAAAATCGGAAAAGGAAGGTGGAAACCCCAAAGGAAGGGGAGGAAGAGGGGAGAGGTGCACCCCCCCAAGAAACATAGGCAATTTTTATTATTTAAACCCCCTTTTTCCTAAAAGCGGACAGGGGGACTTCGCGGCCAAACCCCCATCTTTGGGGATTGGTGAAACCCGATGTGGGGCCCTGTGCGATGTGGGGGGGACGAAAGGGCCCTTGTGATATTGAGTTGGGGAGCGATACGAGAAAATAAAAAGGGAATTTTTGTACAGAGAAGTGGTGCAGAGAGGATGGGGGAGGGGAGGCCTGAGGCCATGACGCAGAGCCCTAAAATTTTTCGGGAAAATTTTTGGGGGAGCAGGGCCCCACGGGGAATCGGGAAAAAAATAAAGGAGGCGGAAGGGGGGAAACGGGGAAAAGAGAGATGGACCCGAGGAAGCGGGGGAGGGGGCGAGTAAATGGGGGAATTTCCGTACAATAGGATGAATTGAGGAAAAGGGGTTTGCCCTGTAAAGACCCCCTGTAAGAGGCAGAGATTTTTAATTTTTACGAAAATATTTTAAAAAAGGTTAGTTAGTCACGGGGGCGATGAAAATGGGGAAATGGACCCCCTCCCCGTGGCCCCTTGCTGGGCAACGTGGGGGTGGCACGGCGGCGGGGGGGCGGGAAAAGGGGCCCCCGGGACGTGGCCCGGCTGCTGTCGCGGTAAACTCCATCTCCCCCACGGGGTGAACACCCATGCAGGGGGCCCTCCCACCCCTTGGTTGCGGGTAAAAAACGAAACCCGGGGGGTTTTTCCCCAATCTTTTCCCACCTTGGGGCTGGAGGGGCAACTTGGTGGGGGTTAAAATCAGAGAACCCTTGGACTTATTTTTGATAAAAGCTGAAAAGAAATCCCAAATTTGGGTCACGAAGGTTTTGTTGTTTGTTTTTGAAGTTTTTTTGGTGCATGTTTTGGGGGATAACCCCAAAACTACACATTATGAGGAGAGGGGTTGGATAATTTGTTTTTATTATATTTTGTGAAAAAGGTGAGCTGGTCCCTTTAAAAAAGTGAGTCCCTTTGTATAAAATCACCTCGGGCCCTTAAATTTTGGGTTTTTATCTACATGCTCCCCGGGTAGCTTCTTGTTTTTGTACCCCAAAGGTTTTTAAACTTCGTTTTTGGAGTGGTATACTGTGTCAAAAAGGGTGTGACGGGGGGGGTGTTTTCCTCCTTTTTGGCTAAGTTTAAGGGTTTTGTGATTTAGTCGGATTTTATTTTTGATTACCCATTGGAAAAACCCTTCCCTGGAGGGGGAGGATTTATTTTTTGCTTTGGGCAAGTGAACCATAGTTTATTTTTTTTTATTGGCTACTTTAAGGAGCATGGTGTCATGGGCCCAAATTTGTCTAAAAGAAAAATGATCGTGAGGGGAATGTTGCTAAATTTTATTTTGTAAAAGTGTGGTGCTAGTTTTTGACAACCTTTTTTAATTTTTTGCGAACCACAGGGGTTGCCCAATGGTCGGGGGGGTTTTGGGAAAAATTTTGTTCTGTGCTCCCTTCTGGAACATCGGAATCCCTTTTGTCTGGGTCTGTTTAGTGTTGATCCCTGTGGTACCCCTGTTTTTGGTTGGAGTCTGTGACCTCTTCCCGTTCATAACCACCGGGAACTTTGCGCGTTGAGGAAGTGGCTGTAAAAAAAAAAACCCATTTGGGGTTTAGCAAAAATGAATTTTTAATTTCTAAATGAGCCAAAGGGTCCCCTACTTTGTCAAAATGCTTTCTGACGTTAAAGTAGTATTACGTTTTTTTTTTATTTTTAAAAGGCGTCTTTTACGTCTTCTATATGCTTCCTGTGGGGTGGGCTGTGGAATAGAGGGTTCCCCAAATCCAAATAAAGGGTTTGGGAGGGACGCCAAAACCAAATTTTTTAACTGTTTTTAACTGTTGAGTACCAATTTTTTTTTTGACTTTGCAAAAGAGGTGAGTAAACTAATCGATCTTTTTTCGGGGGGAACGGGGGAAATTTTTTCCCGGGTTTGGGGATTGTTAAAACTCTACCCAGTTTCCAGACATCCGGAAAATAGCAGAGCGTCCCGTATGAGTTTAGTAGGGGCAACCCGGGTTTGTACGCTCTTTCCTGCATTTGTTTTAATATTTTTTTTAGTCAGGGGGTCGTGTCCTGGAGCTTTTTTTTCTGGGGGAGTCTTTTTATATGTTTTGTGAGTTCTTCCCGAGTGTAAACCCCGTCCCCGGGAAATCGTTGGGTTTTTTTTGGGGGGTTTGTCTTAGGTTTTTAAAAGGTTTTTTTAGTGATTTGGCAAAGCTTCCGTCATCTCTTGTTTTGTAAAACCCTGCCCCCGTTCCCCGTGGATAGCTGGTACTGATTTTTTATTTGCTCCCAAAAGGGCTTGTTTCTTTCCACAACTTGTCTTTCCAAATGGGCCTCTTGACGTACGGGTCCCCTTCTTTTCCCCCTTAAGTCCCTGGGCTCTTCATCCCCCACCTGGATTTAAAAAGAATAGTTACAAACCCGTGACTGGGACGGGGGCAGGGGACACTTAAAAGATACATTACCCGACATTTCAGGAAATAGAGACGAAAAAAAGCAGGTGACGCAGTAGTACAATTTATAACGGGGCCCCGGGGCAGGAAGCCCACAGGGTAAAAAAACCCCTAAAAAAAAACCCCTTTCAACCGACCCCCGGCACAAGACCCCGTCTGGACTTTCTTATAGCCCCGAAAAAGGGGGGCGGAAGGGACGACTTACAGAAACCCCCCAGCAACCCGGGCGGCCCACAACCGACTCAGAGCGGTTTGGTTGTAAACCCGTCCCGTCTGTGGGGTTTTGTAATCTGCCCGTCCCCTTTTCGCCTCCGTTTTTTGGGGCCCGAGTCCCGGGGTTTTTGGGCCCTCCCGTGCTGTGGGGGTTTGTAAGTCCCGCCCGTCCCTTTTTCGCCCCCCGTTTCTTGGGGTATAAGAAAATTAGATAAAGGGTCTTGTTGCCGGGGTCATGTTGTATTGGGGTTTTTTTTGGGGGTTTTTTCCCTGTGGGTTCCTGCACCGTGGTCGTTAACAGTTTTTACTACTGCGTCAGGGTGCTCTTTCGTCTCTATTTCCCGTTGTTTTGGGTAATGTAAACTTTTTTGTGTCTGCCTGAACCCGTCCCATTTCCCCGGTTGTAACATTCGTTTTAGTCCCCCCTTTTTTCAAAGTTTTTTGGGCGATAATTTTTCCCCCAAAACAATTGGGGTTTTGGTCCGAACCAAATTCTTTTAAAAACTGTCCCTATCCCCAGTGGCTACACCCAAAGTTTTGAGTGCCACGTTATTATACCGGTCTATTTTGATAAATTCGATGGGGGAATAAGTTGGGTTTGTCTGGGGCAACAACCCACGTAGTCCCTGTGTGTTGGCGTGGTCGCTAATTTCTCCCCCCGTTTCCGGTGGTTACCCCGTTGTTCCAATGATGTTTTTTTAATTGGGATCTCCCCCCAAAAAACAGTTTTGGTTTGCGTCGGTGGAAATTGGTCTTTGGGCTTTTTGGTAGTACGTCTTAGTCGGGGGCTTGTATTTTTGGCCCTTTAACCGGACACTCCCGCCCCTTGTATTTTCATTAAAATTTCCCGAAACTTTAATATTCTGGAGATTTTGAAAATAAGTGGGGGGGTGAGGGAAATTATCCCCCATGAATTAAACCGTGGGCCCCCCCCCCTGTTTGGGGGCCCACTGAAATATTCTTTTGTATCCGTAAAAGTATATGTTTTTTTCTGGGTTAAAAAGGGGCTTGTTTATTAGGGCAAAATCCCAATTGGGGTTTAAAAATTTTTAAAAAGAACTTCTCCCCCTTTGCTTGCGTGAGTTTCGTTCGCGTTCCATATGAAAAAACCCCAAGTATGCCGTCACGTCTCGTTTGTTTTTAGTTTTTAGTGGTCGAAAATATTTGGTCACTCCTTTAGTTAAAAATCTTTTTTTTTTTCGGTTTTTTCTGTCGCTTTCTAAGCCTAGTTAGATACGGCCCGAAATGAATTATTATTTTAAAGATGTTAAGGGCCTTTGGGGGGTTCATTATCCTTTTAGGGCTGAGAGAGGGGGTTTTTTGTTTCTTGGGTTTGGGGCGGTCTTTTTTTCCCGGGCCCCTCGTGACGTCTGGACGTGCGTTAGATGGGTTTCGGCCCCTTTCGGTCGGGTTTTGCTGAAAAGGGCCGGGGGGGTTTTCGTTTGGGGGGGTAAAGTGGGTGCCCGGGGTGGAGGGGTAGGCTACCCCCAGTTGGGGGGGGGCGTGTCATGTTGGTCGCGTTTTGTCTTGTGATTAAGGGGTGGTTTTGTCTGGCCTCCAAAAGTTGCACTAATTTTCCCGGGGGTTTGCTTTTGGAGCCGGGGTTTTGGGGGGGCCCTTTCAAATTTTTGCAAACCCTTTTCCCGGGGGGGTGTTTTCCCCTTTTGGGGCAGTTGGGGGAGGGCCTTTAGACACTTTACCCCCAAAATTTGGGGTGGTTTGAACAGTTGTTCCCTTAAATAATTCCCCGCCTTTTGCCCCTTGTGAAAATTGCACAATTGTGTTGTGGGGGGAAAATTTTAGTGTTTTCCTAACTCTAGTCTGATTTATGTGCCCAACCCGAAAAATAAATCGGGGTGTTCTGTCTTTGTAAGAGGGGCCAATAAGGTTTGGGGGGGATAAGTCACGTCTGCGGGTGTTGGGGGTTGGGTTTCCCGGAGGGAATGGCGTGCGTCGGTTTACCGCATAGTCGAGGGGCTATAGTTCTTCCTTGTGTCTTCCGCTTCAAAAATTTTGGCAGGCCCCCTTTACAAAAGACTTTCATCGGTTGGGCCGAGGTAGGGGGTAGGTGTAGGAAAATCCTTTGGTTTTATTTCCACGAATGTCTGGATCATTTTAAGTCGTGGGGGTTTTTAGGTGGTTTTTATCCCTTTAAATCCGTCTTAAATTTGCTTACTTTTGGGGGCGGCCCCTGTGTCTTGGAAATTTTCCCTGATCTTTTTGTTATTTTTGGATCCCTAAATGTGAAAGATTGGTGGAAGTCTCTCCTTTTTGTTGGGTTGTTTGTGTTACGGTGCTTCGTTTTTGTTTTTGTTTCTGTGTTGAGGGGGTTTGGGTTTTTTTGTCGACCCTCGTGTTGTTTTTTTGTTTGTGTATTTTCAGTGTTTCCGGGAAATTTTCCCCTTCCTCCCCCAGTTTGTCCAAAAAGTGGGGAGGAGCCGTTTCCGTTCCCTGGTCGGTTTCCAAAGTTTTGAAAGGTCTATGTTTGTTTCGGAGTTGGAGAAGTTGGCATTCTGTTAGTCGTGGCATGATAAATACTGGTCTTGTTTCTGAAGTATTTGTGGTGGCCATTTCGCTCAGCCCTAAAAAGGGGCAGGCTAGTGGCCATTTTGGAAGGGTTTAAGATACCCCCTCTGTGCAGTGTGGGAGGATCTGTGATGTTGTCTGGTGTCCCGGAATACGTACTCCGACTGCGGGGTTTTGTTTCGCAGCCGGTCTCGCTTTACGGCCTACTTTGGCTTCGTTGGCACCGTTAGGTATCCACCACAGAAATTACCACCGAAGCGTCCCTTCCGAGTTAGTCTGGTGTGTGTGATCGGGGAAATAGAGTGTTTAACTCTAAGACAATTTGCTCTGGTTGCCTTAAAAAAGGCAGGTTTGTCTTAAAAAAGACAGTAGTGGTTTACCTTGAAAAAGGCAGCTCAATAAAATACCGGGGTTCGAAATCTCAGAGAATACTATTTATCGTCGTACTCAAGCAGCTCGTCGTTCGGCTGTTCCCCGACATAGAACATCTGACTTGACAGTTATGCCACGCCAGGTTGTCTATGAAAGGGCTGATTTGTTGTTTGAGTACCGATCATTGTCATGACTCTTAACCTCGCGAATGAACTTATTTACCTGATGAAATGGACAGATGATATGAGCCTGCAGAATACTACAGGTGTGTGGTTTGTACCCGACGCAGACATTTCAAACCATGACTGTGATGCCAAGCTGGGCCCGCCTGTGAAAGGGCTATATTTGTGTTCTAGTATGGAGTCCTATCGTGACTCCTGGCCTTTTGAATGAATTAATACCTTTGTACAAACAGTTGTATAATTATTGACACTGTGAGTGAAATTGGTGATAGTGAACGATTGCGCTGGGTCCGGGATTTGGGGAGGATTTTCTTTTGTTGGGATGTGGGAAGGTGTGTATAAGGATGATAAATGATATATGTTGTTGTTTCATGAGTCAATTTCCGGGAGGAGGATCGAAAGGTTTAACTTGACTGAAGAGAATAGGTTTGACGCGGATGGTTACATATCCATTCCCCATCTGGGGTCGTCAGTGGCGCCAGCGTTATTCTCTGGCTAGAAGTTTGACCTAGGCGGTTATCCCGTGGATTCCGGCGGTGGCAAAGGTTATAAAGAGTTGCTTGTTGGGGTAGGATTTTCTTTTCTTGGGATTAGGATTTGAGATGGATACATTTCCATTCCCCATATGGGGCCGCCCCCCGGCCCATATTATCCTCTGGCTAGTAGACAACCTAGGCGGTTATCCCAGTGGCGTCGGGGCCGTGACTAAGGTTGTTATGGCATGAAATGAGCGACTTGTGAATGCAAGGTCTGGGGTTTGGGAGCAAGGATGGATAGTTGGGTGGGGGGTTTTTCGTCGACCCCGTTGGTCTGGCGTAGTCGATTTACAATTTGGTTTTAAACACTACACTAATTTTTTTTTTCAGAACTAGTATTAGGGATTTTGTATTTATTTTTATTTTTTTTTTCCAAGATTATAATAGACACTTAGTTAGTAATAATAATGCTCTCCTACGCCAGCCGTGGTCTCTTGTAGCGTCTGTTCTCAGCAGGGGCGTAACGTCCTAGTTCCCGTACTAAAGTCGTTAGTGTGTGTGTGTCCTGCCTGTTCGTAGAGTTTTTTGTTCCTTTCCCTCTAATGTCATGGAGCTCTCTACAATTAGTCATTTCATGTAGGTGTGTTGTTCTAAATTCGCCAGGGTGCTCCAGTGATGGTTCTGAGTATCTTGTTTTGTGTGCTTTGTAGTCTACTGTGAGGTGTTTGGCTCCGACTCCATACTGCGCAGTTGTACAGTATAATCGGTTTGTATCATGGATTTGTATAAGGACAGTTTTTGTGTGAATGTTAAGTTCCCTTCCTTTGAATAGAGCGTAAAAGTTTTACATATCTCCCAGTGGCTTTTTTTTTCTCGTGTCCTCTATGTGACTTCTCCAGATTAGTTTTGAGTCTATTGTAGTGCCTAAATACTTTTATCTTTTTTAACAGGGATTTCTGTGTCGAATAAAGTGAGTGGTGCTGGGAGTTGTTTGCGTCCTCGGCTAATAATCAAAGCTGCTGATTTTGTGGGTTAACTTTTATCCTCCAAGTCGTGAACCCAAATTTGTAGTTCTTCTAAGTACCGATGCATTTTTAAGCTGGCAAAATTTATGTTTTTATATATGGTGTAGGCCAGGTGTCCCTCCGCAAGAGTCGTACTTTTTTCGTGTGGATGGGTAGGAAGTCTGAAATATATAGCATAAAGGTAAGGTGCTAGTGCAGATCTTGGGGTACCCCAGCCCTTATGTCGTTGTACTGGTGCTTTTGTTCCGTCCATGACTACCTGAAACTTCCTTCGAGCAAGGTAACTGGCGATATGTGGATGATCCATTGTGGGTAGTTGAATTTAAATTTTTTTTTGAATTAGTCCTATATCCCAGACTCTGTCGAATGCTTTTTAAACGTCCAAAATATGGTTTACGGTGTGTTTTTTTTTTCAAATCTTTTGGCGTCCTAAATTTAAATTTGTACGGGGAATAGTCAGTTTTTTTTCCCCGAAACCGAATTGGATTTTTGGATGATCTCTTTTTTTCGCAAAAATTTGTCTATCCTTTTTAAACTTGTTTTTCAAATGTTTGTCATATTGGGGGGGAAAAACTAATCGGCCTTCTTTTCTGAGGGAACATTGGGCCCTTTCCGGGGTTTGGAAGAGTTTTTACTGTCCCCATTTTCCCCATACTCTGGGAAGTGACAGAGGGAAAAGAGAGTTGAATATGTCAATACGTGAGTATTGCCCCGGTGGTATTTCTGTAGTGTTTCATTTGATAGTCTGTCGTGGCCGGCGCTTTATTTTTTGGGAGTTGTTTCTTGGTATTTAATTCTTTGTGTTATTGGGTCATAAAAAAAGCGGATTTAAAAACGATTTTCCTCCAACGGAGAGAGCAAGTTTTGAAATTTTTTGGAGTGACGTTTTGTCGTACCTCAGTGTATGGGGACGTTCCGCATTGGACGTCAAAATTTTGAATGATAAAGTGCGGGCATAATTAATTGTGGTACGTGACATCATAAAAAAAATTAAGGACTAGAGGTATGACTTTACATTATATTTTAGTTTTGAATAATATTAAGTGACTAAAGTCATAAATATTAATTGTCAAGAGTGTTTTAAGTGACGTCATAAAAAATTTGGGGTTTAAGTCCCTAGTACATTATGTAGAGGACGTAATGACGAAATTTAATTTTTATACACAAAAAAGTTATTGCTTTACAACAATAATAAATTTAAATGAGAGGGAAATATTATAAAAATAAAAAATAAGTAAATTTTTTTCCACTTTAAATTTATAAAAAAAAAATATACATTTCACAATTTATTATTTTTACCAAAAAAAAATAAAAAAGATCATCAAAATAGGGGATGGGTCGGAGGATCTACAAACGTTTTGGAGGCGGGGGTATTGTTAAAATTACAAAAAATGAAAAAAAAAAATTCAAGTTTTTTTCAATTTAATTATAAAAAAAACATATACAATTTCACAAAAAATATATATTTGTTAATAGTATAATTATAAAAAGTGTTTAGAGTTATTTTTATTTCAATTTTTAACCATTATTACCAAAGTTTAAAATTAAAAAATAGATTAGTATTCCTTTTTTTTAATTTTTTAACAAATTTTACCAAATATAAAAATATTAACAGTTTTTTTCAACCTAAGTTGATAGAACGAAACCCCCTATTCCTTATAAATTAAACAGACTTTGATTTTTAAACAAGGTCAATATGCTCTTTTTTACAAATTTTGGGAAAACTTCTTAGTAAAAAAACCTACGATGTTATTTGAAAATGGGTTTTTTACATAAAGGCTCACCACTCTTGGTGTTCTTTCATTAAAAATAAAATATTGTATTTATTCTCCTTTAAATTCTTGAAAATATATTAAATGTCGTCGGTCTTGGTGAGTTGAAGTCATTTAAATCTTGTCCAACTTAAAAAAAAAATTCAAACAAATATTTTAGAAATAATAAAAGACAGAAATTTTTAAAAAAATAAAAAAAAAAATTTAAAAATTTCCTTATTTAACTGCTGTATTTAATCTGCACTCGATCACCCCGACTATTTGTAGGTTGGTCACAAAGGGGCGGCTGATCGAAGTCTAATGCAGGGGGTTTTTAAAAAACAAAGTCTTCAACTGATTCATTTTAAAAATTTTTTAAGGCTAAATACTAGCGTACTGTCTACTCTAAAGGGTGAACTAAACTATCTAATTTATAATTATGTATTCAACTCACTCCCCTAGCCAAAGAAGCGAGCCCGGGACGATCCTTTTTCAATTAATTTCGGGTAAAAAAAAGTATTCAACCATCTAACAATCGAGCGAGATTAAGCGACCAAGTTTGATCACGTATATTTCTAATTAGATATTTTTCGCGCTGAAAGGTCAACTACATTTAAAATCAACCCCAATGTTTAAGATGAAGGTCTTTTAGGAAAAAACATTAGATGGTGTACAAAAAGGGGCGTACTATTGAGAAAGATGTAAAACTTCAACAGGGTGTTCTCAGGCATAGATATTCTGAGGAGTAATTATAAAGTGTATATAAAGTGTCAAATTATTAATGATTTAGCAACATGCGAATGTTTTGACTTTCCGCATAAATTATAAAACCCGGGTTGTTTTTAAATTAAAGAAAAAATAGAAGAAAAAGCAAAAAAAATATACCTAAAACAAACCCGTTATTTTAAAATTAAATTATTTTGGAAAAACCGCGAAAAATAGCAAATAATGTTACAACGAGATCCCACAATTGTGCAGAAAATTTTTAAAAAGAAAAATAAAATTTTGTCCACATTTGGGAAGAACCTGTTGCGACTTTGTTTTTTGGGGTTTTTTCATGTAATCGGTTTTAAAAAAAACAAAAAGCATTAAAAAAATTTGGAGTACGAAATCGAGGAGATGTTTAAAGATTTTGGGGAATAATATAAAACCCTATAAATATAATATTTATAATATATTGTATTTTGTTTAAATTGTTTTACTGATTTTTGCTTGATTTCCGCTAAATTATCAAACCCAGGTTGTTTTTTAGAAATTTTAAAAAGAATTATAAGATAAACAAGAAATTCTAGAACAAACCATTTTTTTTAAAAATTTTCATTATAGGAGGATGTTTAAAAGTTTTTGGGGGGTAATAAATATAAAATCTATAAATTATATATAATGTTATTAATTGTATTTTTTTTATTGATTTACTGATTTTTCTTTACTTTCTGCAAAAAATATAAAAACCAGGTTTTTTTGTTAAAATTAAAAATACATAAAAGAAATAGCAGTAAAATATACTTGAACAAACCCATTATTTTACAAATTCAATTATAGGAGAAGTTTTAAAAAAAAAAAAAAGATTTTGGGGTAAATAATATAAAATCCATATATAAATGTTTATATAATTTATTTTGGTTTATTGATTTACGATTTGCTTTGATTTTTTTGCATAAATCATCAAACCCGGGTTGTTTGTTATAATTAAAAAATCATAGAAGAAATAGCAGTAAAAATATCCCTAGAAAAACCAGTTTTTAAAAATTCAATTATAGGGGGATTTTTAAAAAAGATTTTGGGGTAATAAAATAAAACCCTATTATATTATATTATATATTGTTTTTTGTTTTTTATTTATATTATGTTTTGACTTTCCGCAAAAATTTATCAAACCCAGGTTGTTTTTAGTAATTAAAAAATACATAGAAGAAAAAGCAGTAGAAATTACCTAGACAAACCAGTTATTTTACAAATTTCTATTATGGAGGATGTTTAAAAGTTTTTGGGGTAATAATATAGAACCTATTTTTAAATATTTTGTATTTTGGTTTATTGATTTATAATTATGCTTTGATTTCTGCAAAATTATCAAACCCAGGTTTTTTGTTAGAAAATTAAAGAATAAAAAAAAAAAAGATTAAAATATCCCTAAACAAATCAGTTATTTTACAAATTAAATTATTTTGGAAGGAAAAAACCCGTGAACAATATCAAATAATTTTAAAAGGGAATACCAATCTGTGCAGAAAATTTTTTCATAAAAAGAAATGAAATTCTGCCACATTTTGAAAGAACCTTTGTGATTTTGTTTTTGGGATCCTTCATGCGAGTGGGCTTTAAAAAAAAAAAAATACATTAAAAAAAATTTGGGGGTAACGAAATCAGGGGATATTTAAAAGATTTTGGGGTAAAATTAGAACCTATGTATATATATAATAATATATATTTTTTTGGGGTTTATTGATTATAAAATCAAATATAAAATTAAAATGTTTTTTGTTTTAAATATTTTTTTGGGATTTATTTCATAATTCTAACATACCCCGTCTTACAATTGTTCCAGGGTAAAAATATAAACCTATATATATTATAATGATTTTGGTTTATTATTATAAAATAAAATTTACAATTTTGTCTGATTTATATCTTTTATGATGTAAATTTTCATTTTTCCAAACTAAAACCGTTTTACAATAGACTGTGTTGAGTCCATTTTTTAAATTCTAAAGGATCTTGAAAAATAATTTAATTAATTAAATGAAATTTAAAAATATTTTTTAAAAATAAATTTTAATTAATTGAATAAAATTTAAAATACTTTTTTGAAAAAAATTTACCTGTTAAACCTTTTAAACCGTCAAGATTTACCTCGCTGTCGAAAATACTTATTTTTTTTTTATTTTGAATATCAAACGAGTTGAAAATTTGACCCCCTTAAACCTATCAAAGCAAAAAATTTTCCGGATCTCCTTTTCCTTTCGATGGCAAGGCGATTTTTTTAAACCCAATCTTCTCCAAAATTTTAAAACCCCCCAGCTCCGTTTTCACTTCCAGTTTTTTCGCACGGTTGAGAGTTTTTCTGCTTCCTCAGAGTAAGTAATCCCCTTTGGCGGGATACTTTATAATTGTCACAAATTTCCCCTCCCAATAAATATCGCGAATGATTTTTCCCTTTGTTTTTTCAGAGAAAATTCAGATGAAGTCCCCAAAAGAAACAAAATTCAAACAGACGTTTGAATTGTGTACAGTAGTTATGATAGTCTTGAAGAAATTATCTGAAAAAATGTGATATGAATTTTTATTTATATCGGAGTTCTCTGAAATCTTCACGTACTATATTTCCATAAAATAACTTGCTGCAGACTAATTTCAATTTCTTTATTTCCCCTTATATTCTTTTACAATTAATAGAACCAATACTGTTTTGCTTTGCTGAAATCGAAACAGTTCATCCCGTTAATCAGCCCAAGGGTGATTCAATTTTATAAACTTCCCGTATTCAGATCGACAAAACTTTACCCTGATGAGTTGAAGCCATGATGATCAATATAATATATAGTTAATATTCCCGACTTTCCTTATTATATACCTATTAAAATATTATTAATCATTTGTAATTTTATTGATTGATTTCTATAAGTATTTAACTTTAAAAAGCTAGTCATAGAGAAGGCCGAGCACGATTTTTTAATTAATATTCAGGTCGCTGCTGAAGGGGGGGTGTGGGAAATCAACACATGATTTTGAAAGGTGGTTCAAAAAAAATTGTGCGGGAGGCCTATAAAAGGAGAATTTTAATTTTAAACCAAGTTATATTTCATTGACTCGCGGCCCGAAAAGAATTTGTCACGAAAAAAACAACCCCAAGCTCTCTGGAAAAAGTAAGCATAAATTATATTATTTCCTAGTGTTCAATTATTATTTAAAACAATATTTTTTATTTTTCTATATTTTATTTTTTTTTATTTTATTTTTGTGTTTTTTCTCTTTCCAATATATTATTTAAACAAAACAATTAATTTTTTTTGATTTTTTTTTAGTGTTAACGAAAAATCATTTAAAACGACAAATTAGCACAAGCCAGCCCCTTGACTTCAACTTTAAACAACAACTGCCCCACTTTTTTAATTATGCGGCGGGTCAAACACAAAATGACTCTTTTCCATAATAAGGGAGACGGACGATTTTATACTGGGTTCAACACCTTAGGCAGGGATTTTTTATTGTTTTAAAAGCCTTGTTACAACTAAGTCCACTGCATTATCTAAAGACGTTTTTTTGTCTATTAATATTTTGTTTAAGGACGGCCCCTTACGTTTTAATTTGGACTCCGATCACGAACACGGAGAAAAACCCTCGAAAACCGGTGGGGGCTTTGTACCGTAGATGTGATAAATTTGATGTGAACAGTATATAATAAAATTAACAAAAGTTATTCGAGTAACCCCAGTTTTGGGGATAGCCGATGTATTGATGATTAAAGTGAATCAATCAAAAAAAGAGGGGCAAACGGAGGCTTTAAAAAAAAGGTGCCTTCCTAACGATTATCTTAGTATCAAAAAAGGATATATAGTTTTTTAAATCGTTGACAAAATTGTTTTGGCCCCGCTAAGTAATAGTGATACCCCAAAACAAAAATGAATAATTATAAATCGTATACAAGGGGATAAAATAAAAAAATGTGGGTAGATGAGCTTCTCAAAAAAAACGTGGATAGTTTTATCCGGGGAGGGGCGGAACATCTCGCTAAATTTCAAAGTTTTTTTTCCGTCCCAATTAAAATACCTGTATAATACCCCTCGACGGTCAACGGATTGTGGTTGGGGGGGTTTTCGTCTTTACATTTACATTAACCTATGTACAGACGCATCCATCACTTTAACGTAATAATAAATATGGGGCCCGGTTTTCAGTTCGCTTTTTTTTGCGCGGATGTAATCCCAAAAGCTTTGAAAGAGGGCAAGACATTCATGAAAAGTACTTGCCCCCAATGAAAGTCCATACCCCCGTGTGTGTAACAAGCAAAAAACAAATGTATTGTTTAATTTAAACGGGGTTTTTTTAGGTCTCCGCTTGTTCACTACCCAAAAATCGAATAAAATTGACGGGAAAAAAAATTTGTATTAAGACAGATGTTTTTCCCTGTGATAAAACAAAGGGGAGAAAATCACGAATGTTTTAAATCATACGCGCGAAGTGCAAAAAAATAAAGAAAACCCCATCATTGTTATATGCATGTGTTGATAAAAAGAAGCATTTTGGTAAATATCTAATGGTTTTTATGAGTTCGAGATAGACAAGATCGCGCTATAACCATGATTTTTTGTGACAAACAAAATTTTTTCACATACAACACTTTTTGTTAAAATGTAAATTTTAACGTAAATGGCGAGGATTGTGCCAATGGGGAAAACAACCCAATTTCTTTTGGGGAAAAACCGGGAACAGCTTTATTCGACTACCTAAGAAAAACCGGGGGCCTTTTCCCAAAAAATTTGTTTGCGAGGGCCATAATGGGAAAAGGGCTTCGACGCTATATTTACCCCTATAGTTTTTTATACTAAACGCCCCCCAAAATTTCGCGGACGGAACTAAATATCTGCATGACAATACCACAAACTTTTAAAAGAAGCCATTTTCCTACCTATGCCACTTGAAGATCCCAAAAGCGTTTGGATGACTGAAAAAAAGGGACCACCCCTATTTGTTTAATACAGAAAAGAATTTAAATTATATCGGTGAGATCCCGGTTACGAAATGTTGGTGGATTTTATGAAACCGGATGAGCGAAATGTTTTATGGTGGGGCACGCGAAAACTGCAACGGGGGTAATATTTAATATAAGTCAGAGCTGGAGCCCTATTTTTGGGGATACGTAAATGTTTTACGTAAGTTTCCGTACATTTTTCATTTTTTCTAAAAAAGGGCCGACAGATTTTTTTTAAGAATCCATCACAATCTCGCGGCGTGCAATCGATTATTTAGAAAAATTATTCTTACCCCCGATACGTAGCCTCCTCCCCAAGGGGGGGTTACAGGGCGGTGACAGGGGTCTGTGAAACCCCTAAAATTGTTAGTCTATCGGGAAAAAACCCGCCCGTTATTCACTACAGCACGCATTCAAGGGGCGTAAGATAGAAATTTTGGTGGGAAAGTGACGGCTACTGTGAGCGACAAAAAAATTTTTTGAGTTTGACGGTTTTTTCTTCCACGGGTGAAATTTCTTTAAAACCTGACGTGACTAAACAGGACAAAAGAGACCTCACCGAGCGATACAGTGCACTCTGTTGAGAGATGAGTTTTAGACCCGCAGGGACACTGTTAAAAACTATGAAAGAGTGACTTTGACAAAAATAACTGAAACACAGAATAGATCTGACTAAAAAATCCCCCTATGTAAAACTGCTCCGCTCAATCCACGTGACGCACTGTAGGGTGGATGGTGTGAATCTAAATTAAAAACCAAGAAAACCCCGACGAAAAAATGGCTATTTGATGTCTGCGTTTATACCCCGGGTATGCAAATATTTTAAATTCCTGAGGTACCCTATAAATATTTTTGTCGCCGACACTGCCCACGATTTGTAGCCCGAGGGGGTTAAAATTAAATGCACTGTTTACTCCTAAAATTTGTATCACCCCGTACCCCCTACAGACACAAAAAAATTTGTTTTGTTTAGCTCCTTTGTCAAACAGATAACCAAGGGATTGTTTACACAGCCCCCTTGAAGGACTATTACACCCAATGGATAGGGACGGGGTTCGACAGCGTAAAAAGGGGCTACAAGTGGTTAAGTACACGAATTTGGGAAGAAAAAATTTCCCCATTTTTTCTCAGACCAAATAAGGGGGAGTTTGTAGAGTATATTAAAAATTTCCTCAAGACAAACAGGGGGCGTTGGTACCCTGGAGGGGTGAAAACAGATGAGGAAAAAGACAATTAGTTAGCGAGTTTACAAAACAAGGAATAGTGCTGGATAAAGACGAAATTGTTAAAAACCCAAAAAGCGCGCACTCCCAAATTGTGTTTAAACTTTTTCGGGGGACATTTGATTGAAGAAAATAAACAAGACCCCCATTGTGAAAAACCCAAAAGACTTTATCCCCTCTCACCACCCCCGGCCAAAAAGAGGTTCGCAACATTTTTTTCCCCCAATGACGGGGTTGCTTGGTCTCGAGGACTTACGTGATGAGGCCGCCCCCCTTGCCCGGTCAATGTCCATAGCCACGTACTGCCCACCAGTGCCCGTATGAATTATACTCATATTCAGCATTGGGGGGTTCTTGTCCTTACTGTGAAGGGATCTATTAAAAGTGTAAAAGACCGACGAAGACCGATACCGACAGGCACAAGTTGGGGACATGACAAACGAGTGCCCACCTATTCGAGAGCGCGCATTCGGTTTGTTTGGGTGGCCGAAAAATTATTCTTACAATGTGTTTGCCCCCCGAACGAACGAATACAGTCCACCCCCAAGACCGGGGTATAAATTAAACTAAAAACCAAAGATTTTAAACTTCACAACCTTAAAGACTGATTTTAAAAAGACATGGACCCCGTACCTGACAAACCCCTCGAAAAATTAAAAAAAAAAAAGGCCCATCCGTCCCCCCTTGGAAGAAAAAATTAAAATATTTTGTTCACAAAAAAAGCGATAAATTAAATAAAATACCCCCTACCCTAGGGCTAATTTTGATCCCGGGACCAAACCCCCACCGCGGGTTAAAAAACTATAGGTTTTTGATCAACTATATTGACATTTTTTTTTCTCTTTTCTCTGATTCAGTGTCTCTGTATTAATTAAAAAAAGATAAATAGAAGGGCATCCCCCCCGGTTAGAGCCACCACACACTCTAGGTTAGACTTAAAAAGCCCCTAAAATTGCATATCACCCTAGTGCAGGGTTTATTAAATAAATTTTTTCTATTTTTTTACCGGCGGGAACGTACGGTAAACATCTCCGCGATCTATCTGGCTCTTTGCCAGGATAGATTTTTTGGGCCCGGGTTAAATAAAGATACGGGGAAATTTGCGTATACTCATTAATCACGCGACAGTGTTTAAGAATTAAAAGGGGTGTAAAATTGCTCAACTAGTATGCGTGAAAATTGATTACCCTAGAGTTGAACCACTGATTCGCTATAAAAAACACTCAGAGGGGGGGGGAAGGATTTGGATCGATGAAAACCCTATAAAGATCGTTCCCCGGGAAATTTGAAATTTTTGTATAAAGGATAAAATCACGCGTCCACCTCGCTACTCAAAAAAGCAGGTTTGTGTCGATGCCCCGCGGGTTTAAAAATTTCCCATAGAATTTTTTTAAAAAACATACGCGTGTAGAGAATAAATCGCGTTTTGAACTTAAGGGGGATAAACACAAATTGAATTGCCGCCGCTATAAAGAAAAAATTAAACAATGTCTGAAAAGGTAGACGACCGTGATATTTATGTACGTACTTTTTTTTTTTTACTTGGTCTCGGGTCATTCTTTTAATTTTGGGTTTTTTTTACATGGCCCCTCCGCACACTGATTTTATTTTTTTTTTTTCAATAAGTTTTGGTTCAAAATCGACAACAGCCCAAATTTTAATTGTAATTTTGGGGGGTTTAAAAGATATGAAATAAGTTAAAAATAAAAGAATGAGTATAAAAACATTCGGGAAGTATTGTAATAAATATAATTTAAGTGCCATATTCCTTTTCAAATTACCTTGGATATTAAAAAAACAAATGGATTGGTTACATATTCTCAGTCTGCATGGGACGATGGGATATGAACGCCGATAAATTAATAAAAATTTTTAAAAATGGGTTCTCTCGCCCCTTCTACTTAAAAGTAAAGGGGGAAGAAAAGAATTTTTTTTTAATAAAAAATTTGGGGTAAAAAACAACTTGTATTGATATGTTTGATTTGGGGGTGTCCCCCCCTGAAGGATGGGAACCCATCAAAATTTAGGGAAAAATTTTCGGTCAAAAAAAATAAAAAAATTTAAATTAAATTTGTACGTTTTCGAACGTAAAATTTTTTAAAGGGTTTGGGTTTTTGTCGCCCACTAATAAATTTAAATCATAATTTTTAGTTTTTATTTTTTTATCCAACCTAGAGAGTGCAATCGATGCTGGTTTTGTACACCCTTTCAACTGATATTACGGCCCGTCTAATTGGGAAAATATTTTTGTAAGAATTTTCTTTTAAAATTTAAAACAGGGTGCAGTGTGGATAAATTTGAAAAATTCTATGGTGCTTCACGGAGAAATTTATTTCCTCAAGTCAACACGTCCATACACAAAGGTTTTACCGGACAATTCGTTTTTAAAAAATTAAGGCGGACCTCAACTCATCGTGTGGCGTTTTTAATTAAATGGGGTTTATTCGAATAAAGTAGTGAACCTTTTCCCAAGGGTAGTATCATAGAAACCTATCTTTATTTTGACACACAAAATATTTCCATCGGAAAAAGTCTCGTGACATCTCGCAAACCTAATACTTTGTGGTTTTTAAAAAAACCCACGTATAAAACACAATAAACATCTAGTAGAAAATTTAAACCGGATAATCCACCCGAAATACAAAAAATCTATAGAAAGCAACCAAATAAACCCACGGTTTTTTAAAACCTTTGATTGAGTCGAAGCGGAGAACGCCTGCGTTTCAAAACGGACATATTTGACATATTTGTAAAGTGTTTGCCCCCGTAATATAATGAAACAGTCAGAAAAATGAAGTACTTGGGTGTTAAAAAGGGCCATTTACATTGCGCAAAATTTTTTAAAATCGCGCCCCGGGTTAAACAACATCGGTGAATGTTCGTTAAACCCTTTAAACATAATTTAAAATTGAAAAAGAGAAAAGCAAAATTAATAAAGTATAAAAACTGTATGCGGAAATTGCTGCGCGGTGTTTCGTTAAAGGAAAAAGAAATATAGTCTTTTAAATCGGGGGGCCCCTAACATCTTTTCCCCCCGGTTTCTTTCCGTTTTGTCGGGGATTGGTTAAATAATATGCAAAAATTAAACGTTTTTCGTACCCCCGAGTTTTTTCGCTAAACAGACACGACCCCACCGCTTTGTACAGATAAAAATATTCTGAAATTAAAAAAAAAATTTGACGATTATAAAATATTGGCAGTTTAGAAACACAACCGTTATTTAAAGACGGGAGAGAGCGAGACAACCAAAATTAAAATCCCATCGGGGGCCCCCACAGTATTAAAACGTAGACCGGGTGCCTTGACGAGGTACACGAAAAGTAAAAAAAAAAACGCCTTTTATTGGAGACAGCCGGCCACCTCGATTTTTTTTTCAGACGGGGGCACATTTCAAAGCATTATTGGGAGATCGCCAGAGAAGGGGTGGGGGGGGGAAGGGGATTTTTAATTTTTGTCCCTGATAAAATTTGATGAAATTCAAATAGGTTCCCCCCCACTTTTTCGGTAAAAGCCGAAATATTTTCCCCTTTACTCCCCCGTGAGTGTCAAACCCCCCCAAAATTTTTGGTTAGAAAAGGGGGGGGATATTTTTAAAAAATTTGGGGCAATTCGAGTTTTACCGAACATAACGATATAATCCTGGGAAACACACACTTAAAAGCAGCAAGGACTTTGGGTTTTGTTGACCAAAAAAAAAGTAAATAAAGATATAATTACATGAGTTTTTTAAAAATAAAAAAAGACATACAAATTCCAGAGCGCTCATCGACAAAATTTTGATCCTAACCAAAAAAAGCCGTAGAGGTTTGAAAATAAAAAAAAACATTTCTAAACTGTTTCCCCCCAGCCGTGGAAACGCTAAGATGACGCCCTTTAGAAAAATTTATTACAATCCCCCCAGCCCTTGGGCCTTCTCGCCCCAAAAACTTAAAAAGGGCTAGTCGTTGGTAAAAAAAAATAGACGAAGGGTTAACAGGGCAGGAGGTCACTCTCCCCGTAGTTTTAAGAAAAATTTTCCCACTAACCATACAGGTGCCCAAATATCGACGATGTGTGGGGATAATCTAGTAGTATGAATTTTAAATAAGGAAAAGGGGGCGTAACTATATTCTAAACTTTTGATGTATTTTCAAAGTACGCGGGTCTATGTTTAAAAAACAAAATGGGGCGCAGAATCCCCGTGGCTAAAAACAGTTTTTTAAAGGAAAGACATCCATTTTTCTATTCATCGGACAAGGGAAAGGGAATTTTTAAATTCCAAAATTTAGAACCTTTTTGAAACAAGCGGGCGTTCATTTTTATCATTTACGTACCAGAAATAAGGGGGGCCGTCGGGGGAACGTTTAAAAAGCACACTAAAAACAAAAATGGGAAAATTTCACCGCTTTCAACACTCAAACACGTCGAGTGCGGGGAAAGCTAGTTAAAAATTTTAACGTAGGTTCATTCGACTTGGGAAAAGGCCCGGCTTCATCAACCCTAGTCACGTACTTAAATTACTATTCGGCCCGAAAGCGGGGGCAAAAATTTAAAAAAGGGGAAAATTTTTTTTCAAGGTAGCGTCATTGCGAAAAATAAAGAAAAAATTTTTTTGAAAAAAGGATACAAGGCTAATTTTCCGAGTAATTTTTAGCATATTTAAAGTAATTCCGCCCCCCAACCCGGGTCATTCTTTACGGATCTCCGGGGGGGCGGCCCATTGGGACATTTTTATAACTACAACTAGTTCGCGGCTTTTCGTCCAACGATTTTCAAATAGATAAAAATATAAAGAAGCGGTTTTAAAGGCATTCAACTCACTAGTAAAGGGGAAAGGATACGACATTTTCTTTAACAGCTGGGTGGTGCGAAACATTAAACAAAATATAGTCAGTTTTTGTACACTGCCGTCAGTTTCGAGCACCGAAATTTTACAGAAAAATCACTTATACATATAAAAAATTGGACAGTCCATACGGCTAGAACACGACCGGGGAGGTGGGACTAGCTGAATTACCCTATCCCTGGTTTTGAAAGTCTCGGGGATAACATTTTACGAAAGAAAAAGAATTGACGGCAAAGTCGTGGTGCCCCAAGTGGGCCTGTTTTTTTCTCAACAGTTTTCCCCCCTTTAAGAGTTTTAAAAAAAAAATTAAGAGCTCGTAAGTGAAAAAGGGCGATCTAGAGGTTTTAAATCTAATTTCAAGGTACTTTCTTCCGATCAAAAAAATGTTAACTGGATTAAAAAAAAAAAGGGGTGCATGGCCCCCGACAAGTCCCCCTAATACACGATTAAAAAAAAATTTCATTTACGGGGGCGAAAAGAAATTTTAAAATAGAATTTCCCTTTCGTTTTTAGGGGCATCGGAGATTTAATTAAACCATTCGAAACAACCCCCCAGCATAAGTCCTTAATGCTTTAAATACACATATAGGGAATTAATAGCGAGGTATTAAGGGGGTCTTTTTGAAACCCAATCGTAAACCCCCCGCTCTAGTTAAACAAAACAGAACCTGTCTTTGTTACATGAAAATATGGGACCACAGTTTTAGGCGACTCGTTTTAAGATGGATTAGAATCAACGTTCCCCTCCCCCCACTGCACATCACTGTTTCTTTCCTAATTTTCATTTTCCCGCGAAAATGAAATTTTGATCTAAAAGTTTTGGCTTAAACAAAGTTGGCGAACAGTCAATTTTAATCGGGCCCCGTCCCCACCGTAGGCTTTTACATTTTAGAGGGAAAAAAACTAGATAAATGATCGGGGTTTAAATTTGACTTAGTTTTTAAAAATGGGGGGAGAGAGAAAAAACATCGGCCCCCGTCTATCACGCCTTTTTAAAAATCAACGGGGCCGGGGCCCTAGGATGTTTTTGGGCGGTTTAAATTCGATTTTTAAAACCGTTGTTTATGAGGGGGCGAAAGTGGGGGGAAAAACAAGCGTTACAAAAGGGTTCGCACATTCGGCCGACATAGCGACACGGAACCCTCAAAAACCCGGTGATAATTTAAAAAAGGCGTCACACGGGCGGTCGGGGGTTCGGGGTTTAAAAAGGTAAAAAAGTTTTAACGACTTCATTCGAAGGTGGGGCCAGAGAAGAGGGAACAAGAACCCTAAAAAAAAATTTTTCGATTAATTAGGAGTTTTCAAAAACAGAACCATTTTTTCGACAAAAAAGTTTCAAACGGAATTAAAAATAAAAATGGTAAATCAAATCTCACTTCCGGGACAATGACGCTCATTTAGATTTTTTTTTCCCCCCGGGACGGGGTACTTTCGGGCCCTCTTTTCGTTTAAATTATTCTTGATCAACTGGTGAAAGGGGCGGGCCCCGGTCGCGCGAATATAGAATGGATGCGTCAACAACTTGTTAAATTCTTTATTCATCAATAAATATTTTCCCCAACGAAACACCATTACAACCTCGACAGAAATACCCTACAGGCTTATTTAAACTTTAACTTATTACGGTAGGACGCCCCCACCCCCTAGTGAAGGGTAGTGGTTTTGGATACCCCTCCCAACGGTGAACTCCGCATCCATAGAAAACAAAGGTTGCCACGAATTAGATTTTAAAAACATCCGGCGACTTGGGGGGAGTTTACACGCCGACTTTTTTTAATTTCACTTTTGCTATTAAAAATGATCGTTCGCTTAAAATTAATTCGCAACAAAAAAGATTTTATTGCTCACAGACCGGGGGAAAATTTAAATACCGAGTACGGTTAAAAATTTTAGATCCCACCCCTTTGTAAAAACCGTGGAATGCCCCCCGCTATTCACTCGTTTAAAGAAAAGACACTGTTAGAAAGCCGGCCCAATACACCTAAATCGGGGGACGTAAGTTGTGACCGTCCCCAAAGGATCCAATCTGCGACCTAAACAATGTTATTAAAGGGGGTTTCCAAAATTGTTTTTTTTTACAATGGTGTCAAACGATGCGTTTGGGGGAAGTTTGAACACGAATCCTTTTCATTCATTCAAGAAACCTTAAACTTTTCGTCCTGTATGTAAATGGAATCCAAAAACTTTTCCCCATTTTGATAAATTTTGAAAAACGTCGGACTCCACCCCCCCTATGACACATGTTTTGGGGATTGGGCATAACCATAAAAAATGCCTTTTTAATCACACAAATGTAAATAAAGGTTATTTTTATGTTGGCCTTCGAATTGCCCCCAAAGCAGACGGACTCGCACACCAGCCTTCAGACAGAGGGGAACTAGATTTGGTTACAGTTCAAGACGCCCTTGCCCCCCGCCAAAACCTTTTGGGTTTTACTCTGAACGGGGGGGACGGTCGAAATTTAAAGGGAGGTGAAAATTAAATTCAACATAAATTCTCTCAAATAGACACATGCTGCCGGGGCAAAATTTCAATCTAAAAAGGGTTTCCTTGGGAAAATTTTAACCAAAATTTTACTCGCCCCCGCCTATTTGGGTCAATCTAACCCTCCACAAAACCCGGTTTCATTAGGGGTTTTAAATTTTTTTCCAAATTTGGGAGTATTTGATACAATGCCAAGAGCGAGTTACAAAGACAATTCTTAAATAACACTTACCGATGACGTACAACCAAAACGACTCCAACCCTACCCTCCGGTGGTGCGGGCACTTTTTGCTGTCTTTCGTTGGGGGGACGCCGGGCCGGGAAATTCACAGCCTGTTCTAAACCCGCAACTTGGCAAAACGACCGACGGGCCTCCGCGTTCAAACGCCCCTTTGGCCCTGCCCAAGGTGTCTCCCAGGGGGCCCCAACGTGTTTCCACATTGATAAAAAGGGTTTAAGTAAATTTTTTTTAATCATTTTATTAAATATTTTACAAGGGAACTCTCATATCAATATCTTTGATTTTTTCATTTACGTAAATCGAAAAAGGAGTGGGGGGTCACCAGTTTCATAGTTTTCATCGACGAGAAACAACCCTGTGCTAACAATAAAATAAAACCACCGCTTGACTCCCAAAATTTGGTTTCCCAATTCTAAAAAAATTTAGATAAACCGTCGTGCCTTACGCATATAAAAAACAAAAAAGAATTTCTTGTCCCGTCTCACAGGCCGGCATTCATCCCATAGCGGGGACTATAAATGCCCCTTTTGATTTGTCCACTCTAATTGTGGGGGTGTACCCCCCTTGTCACGACATCCCCCCGTGCCGTTAAAAATGCAAACGTTTTTGGGCACATTCGTGATTTCACACCCCGAAAAATTGGAAAAATTTTTGTCCAATCACCGCGACAAACGCGACCACATACTAGCTTTTTGTGCGCGTTGATTACAGGTCATCATCTAGAGCAGACACAAAAGAAGAAGGTGACGTGACTGTAATAGGTGCAGGTAATGCCGTTTTTTGCAACCAAGATTTTTTCCCTAAACGACAAAAAAACAACAGTGGGGGTGGGCCTTTTTTAAACCTCACTTTTACGCTCACGTTTTTTATCAAATTCTAATCGTCTAATACTCACCCCCCGCAAGGGAAACTTTCCGTCAAAGAAACCGTTTGGCCCGATTTTGGGCAGACGGTGAAAATTTGAGCCCAGCAGGGGAAACTTTTTTCTTTGGGAAAAAACTTTTGGGGTGGAAATTTGCCCAAAGTGAAAAAAAAATTCAGACTCCCGTTACGGACAAATTTTAAAAACCTGTAAAATCTTAAAAAATTATCACAGCAATGAAAAATATCAAAAATCACCCTAATTATCGATTTCAGGGGAAATACCCGCCTCCAAATCTTTTTGTACCCCATCCGACCCTTCCATATTTTGACTACTGTCACTGTATGACATCTTTGTTTTTTTTAGGATAACAAAATAAATTGTAAAATTGTATATTTTTTATTAAAATTAAATGTGGAAAAACTTGACTTATTTTTCTTTCTAATTTTTCCCTCTCATTTTAAATTATATATTCGTTGTAAAATTTATTTTTGGGTTATTTTAAAATTATGGTCATTACTTCCATGACATAATTACCGGGCACTTAAACCACTTTTCTTAGACGTCACTGTAAACATCCTGCACAATTAATTATCTTATGAGTCAGTCACTTAAAATTATTAAAAATTAATATAATGTGACGTAACTCTATACGCCCTTTAAATTACTTTTGATTTACGAAACACAATTAAAAAATCCTCGCATTTTAATATCATTAAAACTGGACGTCCAAATGCGGAACGCCCCTACACATGGGGTGACGACAAATCGTCACTCCAAAATTACAAACTGCTCCCCTCCCGTTGGAGGAAAATCGTCATAGTCGCGCTTTAACTACTTGGGTCCCCCCGTGACATTTTGGGTTTAAATGGGTATTCCCGTACAATTCCCTTTGTGCGCCCCTGCAATCGCGTCTCTGGTTTGGTTTGGTGTAAACTTTTTCCCAGAGTTAGGCTTTTGGCCTCCCTTTCTCGGGGCTTGTAAGGCCATACCGTGCCCCCCCGTGAACCGGTAACGCCGTTTTTTTGCCTGATTTTTTAGTTTTTTTTTTGATTTCCGATTTACTGGGGCCCAGGAGGTCAGGGTGTATGTTTCCCAAGTTTTTGTTTTTAATGTTTTAAATGTCGTCTACTTGTCCCGTGATCTTTTGTAGGGTTCTGTGTTGTGGTGTTCTGTATTTTTTCCTCTCCCTTGCCTTCTTTCGGGGCGGCGAAAGTCGAGGTTGGGTGTTGGCGTCTAAAGTTTTTTTTTTTCCGTTCTATTGCGGTGTTGGTCCTGTATGCTTCTTGACTGTGTTTTGTAAAAGTTTGGGAGTTAGGTCGCTTCTTCGGGGGTCGTGATGTTTATGTTGTCGGGTACTTTTCCTAGTGTTTTTAAACCCCTTTCCCCAGTTAGTAGTGTTTTAGCTTTTTAATGTTGTTTATGTATTTCGTGTTTGTTGTGATCTCGCACATAGGGGGTTGTGGTCAGTCAAGTTCTTTAAGAACAGAGAGCTTTTCCCGGTTCACCCATATATTTTAAAGCCACCCTATTACGTTGAACTCTTGTAAGTGGGAATGCCAGGTCTCCACCGTGGTTCGGTTTCCACGTTAAACGTAGGTCCTTCATTTCATCCCAATCCCCCTTCCATTACCATTGCGTAAGTGCGACAACCCGAATGGGTAGTAAACGCGGTCAAAATAATAATAAAAACTATTACGTCTGGCCTCTGTAGGGGTTTGAGGGGTAAAATGTGGGTTCCCCGGGCCCGAACCGTGTATCCCTTATGTCCACGGTCTTTTTAGTTGCGTCCTTTCCTTTTGGTCATCACTTTTCCCAGTTCGGGTGTTTGCTTTCATGTCCCGCTAAGAATATCTTTTAAAAGTTTGTAATTCTCTGGGCGCTTGTATTTTTTTGTCTTGGTGGGTTTTTTATATATGCCGCAAATAGGTTCCCTCCGCTCTTTGTTTTTACTTTTTTTGCTTTTTGCTTCTATGTTCTGAAAATTTGAAAAATATTTTTGATAGGGGAATATTTTCTTTGATGAAAAATTGCTTTCCCCCCCCGCCGCTTCTCCCGGGTCATCTGTTCGTAAAAAGGGGTACCGAAAAAGTTAAGCCCTTTTGTTTTGGTTTAGATGTGTTTCGTTGATTGTTATTCTTTTCCTATTTTTTAAAAAAGTTTTTCCCAATCTAGCCTGGTCAGTACCGTTCGCCCCATAAAAAAACGCGTAGAGTTCCGGGTCCGCGTTTGTCTTTCTATCTCCTGATTTACAAAGTAGTCGAAACTCCCCTTCATTATAAACTTTTTCTCTTTTGATCTGTTTTTTTGTCTGAGTCTTTTGAGATAAGGTTTTGAAATTTTAAATGATTTTCAATTGTTTAAATCTTTGAGTAGCTAATGAGGTTTTTATTTCAAAACCCGGGTTGAACCGGCTTTTTGGGGGGGGCCTGCGTCTTTTTTGCCTGATGCCTGGGCTAGGATCGGTGGATTTTGGGCCGTGGGGGCGGGGGGGTTTGATGCAGGTCTCTCCCGCTTTGGGGGGTAGCTCTGGTGTTGGGGGGGGGGGGGTAGGCCGGTCAAGGTCTGCTCTCGGGGTTTTTGTTTTTGGTATTTGTGTGGCTTTCTCTTTTCTAGCAAGTTTTTAATACACCGGGCACTTACTGTAGGGCGGTGGTTCCCAACATTTTACGCCCCGGAGGATGATGGCGTCTTTTTTGGGGAAACTTGGTAATTGCTGTTTTAAGCACTTGAAAACCCCGGGGATTTTTTTGGCATTATTTTTAGTATGGCGTATCTGTACTACTATTACACTACATTTGTACAAAATTAGAAAACTAACATATAAATTTTGACAAAATATTTTTTAGAAAACAATAAATGCTAAAAAACAATTTTAAAATTTAAATAGAAATTTAGAGTGTTTAAAATTTTCACAAGGCAAATAAACTTGGGGGATTACTTTTTTATTTTAGGCTATCGGGGCAGGCCAGGAACGGGCTGTAAATTTCTAAAAGGGATAAAAATGAAAATTTAGTTAAAGCAAAATAAGAGCAAATTTAGAAGTAACATTTATACAGTCTCATTTGGCAGGTTTGAATTTTAAACAGGAACCCCACAAAATTTTTTGTTGGATAATTGGCTGATGAACCCCATTTTTGATGGCTAAAAACCAGGCGTTTTTAAGGTACTATGGGGAACATTCCCTTACATATCCCAGAGATTCAATAGTACATTAATACCTTTAAACTAAACAAAAATGGGAGCCTATTTAAGGCCCAAAAAAAAAAATAGTTTATTTGGGGGGCCCCCACTGGGACCCCGGGGCTTTTTCCCCAGGGTTGCTCACCCAAGTAATACCCCCATGGACAATGACCATACCAAATCTCTATTATTAAGTTGAACGCGTAAGGAAAAAAGAAAAAATAGATTCCCCGGGATAACCATAAATAACAAATAATGTTTAGAAGTTTAGGGGGGCATGAATAATTTTTAACTTCAAATTTTCGGAATTGAATTTGTGAAAAAAGTAACCTAGAATTCACATCTTTCTAACCCCGGGGTTTTAAAACGTTGGGGAAGTGTCCAAACCAAAATAATGCACCAAAATTGATTTAAAAGGGGTCTTTTAAATTGGTTTGTCCATCAACTAAAGGAAAATCTAACCAAAGTATTTTCTTCCATATTAAGTTTAACATTCCGAACATACACAAGTTTCCCAAAACATTTTCTTTTTGACAAAAAAAGGATTTTCTAAATAACTATTACATTCGCTAAACCATTTTGAAAAAAAAAGTTTCTCCTAACTTAGTAACTAAATTAGGGCCTAAATGACGAGGGTGGATACCAAAAAACCTATCTGCGGCGTCCTCGAACCACCGCGTTGAATAGACGTTTTCGTTTGAATCCCGCATGGAGGGATTTTGACGCCCCAGAAAACCTACCGTCTTGGTTTTCCCCGGGCAGGGGTTCTTTTTTGACCTTGGTGTGAAAACCCGCTCTTAGTTTAAACCCGCGGCGCGTCCCTAATACTCACAACCGACATGAACAGGGGGGGAAAAAAAGGGGGAACAAATTTGGAAAGGTACCTAAAAATAAGAAGGATAAGAGGAGAGGAAGGAAAAGAGACCCCAAAACGAGTTTCTTTTTCCGGCCCCATAGTCCAGTTGGAAGAGCTCCCAGCCCGATCTCTTTTTTCAGTCTATCTCCCCAACAAAATGGCGAGTCTTGTGCCCGGGATCCGCCATTATAGATAATCCTGTGTTTTAGAAGTGGTTAAAGATATCTGCAACATCGGGCCCGTGGGATTTTTAACACATACCCTATATAAAATTTTGTGTCCATTAAATTTAGTTTTTTAATTTTTCCACTGAATTTTTATGCAAAAAAATAAATAATTTATTTTTTTCCACCTTTTTGAGGACCGATGGCGGCTGTAAATTTTTTTCATTTTACCCCATCTTTTAACAAAGGGTATGCATTAATATCTTTATATAATCCAATGTTGCACCCAATTACAGAAAAATGAACTTTTTTCTTGTAGGGGTTCAATCAATCTGAACCCGGGATTGTTTTTTTGGGAGTTATTTTTTGTTTGGGCCGTACTTTGGGCCTTGTGGATTTTTACACTGTGTTGAGGGGGGAATGTAGGTTCGATTCTAAACCCGGGGTGGTTGTGGACTTTAAATTGGAAGATGGGGGTTGTGTCCCGTGCCTTTTCTAGGTCACTTGGGAAAAAGGGATAAGTGTGTTGTCGAGTCGTGTTTTCCCCAGCCGACTTCCTGGGGAATTGCTCACGCATCACTGGGAAACCTGTCTTTAAGTTCTGCCTCTGGGCATGGTAGCCTGTTGGGAGGGGGCCCCCTTTCTACAATTTTAAATTGTTTTTTTTCGGCAGCGTGTAAATGTGAAAATCCTGTTTTGGTTCCCTTTGTAATGTTGTATTAGTCGAGTCCCGCTTTTTTGTGGTGTAATTTTTTGTCGTTTCTTATGTACGTGATTTTAATGTCCCCTCCTATTTCTTTTTTCTACCTTGGGTTTTTTGAGCGTAGTTTTTGTGCCCCACTCCTATTGGGGGGTAACGTGTTTGTTTGTGGGGTTGTTTTTGTCGCGTTTGTTTGTTTTTTCAAAATGGGGTGGGAGTAATGTTTTGGGCCTTTTAGGGGTCGAATTGTTTGTCAAAATCTGTTGTTTTCTTTTTTTTCTGGGGGTTCTTGTGTGGTCTGGAATTTCCTTTTCGTCCAGTTTGTCGGGCCCTCGTGAAAGTTCCCGCCGTCGGTCGGGTTCCCTTTGAGTTTTCTGTAGAGGAGTAGTCCCTGTCAGTGTCATTTTCTTTCGGTTGGTGTGGTCGGGGGGGGGTATTTCGCTCAACCCTAAAAGGCACTATGGGCCCGTGTGGAAGGCTAAGATAACCTCCTTTGCATGTGGGAGGATCTGTAGTGTTGTGGTCCCGCGAAAACAGACCCGACTGCGAGGTATTTTTTCCAGCGGGTTTGTTTTTTCGGCCCACTGGGTTTTGTTTTGGGACGTTGGTATCCAACATAGAAAATTTACCCCCGACAATCTGCCCCAAATTTAGTCTTTGGTTGTTCGGGGATTTTGAGTGTGTAACTCAAGACAATTTGCTCGTTTGCCTTAAAAAAGGGAGGTTTGTCTTAAAAAAGACAGTAGCGGTTTGCCTTGAAAAAGGCAGCCCAAAACAATACCGGGGGGTTCAAATTCAGGTTTTTTTACTCAAACACTCCCGAAGTCACCGTGTTATTACCCCACTGCGCTGGCCTTTTACCCAAAGGGAAAACAGGGCTTTCTATTGGGCGAGAAAAAGCTAGAGACATGTCCCTCACGCACCAGTAGGAGCGCTGGGCCCGTGTGCAGAGGGGGAGTCGTACGGGGGGTCGAAAAATGGGGGTTTAAAGGGGGGGGGTCCCGGCAAAAGGAAGGTTTGGCGCGACAGACCAGACACAGACAAAAGGGGATGTCCCAGCTTCAGAAGGGGAGCCGAAAACAAGTTCCCAAAACTACCCACCAAATTGTCACCCGTGTGGTTCGCAAAAATTTAAAAACGGGTTGTCCGTTTCGCGAAGTTCAGAAACAAAGAAAAAGGATTAATATATTAGTAAATTGGGGGTAAAAAAGGGGGGGGATAAGAAATTGAAAACCCATAAGGTTTTTTTTGGTTTTCGTGCGGAGACACTACTCTATGGGGGGTGGGTGAAGCCTCCCCAAAACCCCTGTTGACACTCTCGCTATCCAAGCAGGGGTTTGGGACGTCGATGACACCCACCAGGGGCGATGAGTAGTTCCCAAGACCCGGAAAAGGATTTTGGGGACCGGGGGGTCTGGCTAGAAGGGGCTGCGCCCGTTTTCCGGAATGGGCCCTTCCGTTAGGGATATCCAGGTCGCGATGAAAGTTCTTCCGGGCTACCAAGGGGCGCCCACAATGACCCCAGACACCGCCTTTTGGAACGCCTGCATCCTCCTCATATAGTGTCCGTCAGGTGACCCCCAACGGGGCCGCATTCGAGGGTTGGGTAGCCGCTTTACAGCGCAGAGTTCCCCTTTAGACAGGGGGAAGCCTTTTTGAGTGGGGCCGTCCCCCGCCTTTTTCCTCGCCTTTTTGAGTTTTGTTCGGTCGTCTCCAGGGCAGTTTTGTTCCCGTAAGTCCCAGGTACTTAACACTGTCCCCCCATTATTGTTTCGAACAGTCGGGTGGGCCGGCCTGTGTAATTTTTTTTCCTGTAAAAAAGGGATTTCAGTGCCTTTTCCCCGTTAATACTTGTTCCCAGGCTGTAGCCCCCCCCCAACTGCGTCAGGTGCGTCTGGAGTCGCCTCTCCCCACTGCCCCCGCCACGATCCGCTACTAGAGCCGTTTCGTCCGCATACGGCCAATCGGTGCCTGGGGGTTTTGTAATGTCGTTCAATAGAGATGAGAGCAGGGGGCCCCCATGGAACCCCCGGCACCCACCCCGGGTTTTCTGACTTTTTTAGGGGTGGTTCCCCCAAAGGGAGGGAAAAGGGGGCTGGAAAGATAAGATTTAACTCTTAACTAGGGAAAGGGCGGGTTAGGGAGAGGGTTTGAAAAAGGGAAACCCCCGTGCCAAAAACCCGGGCGAAGGGCCTTTTTCCCCTAAGAAAAACATCACCCCGTATCCCCGTTTTTGTTTAAGTTCCTCGTAACCTGTTCCACGAGCCGGGCAAGTTGATTAACGTGGCCGAAAGCCTCCCCCCAAGATCCTCCCTCGCAACATTCGGTATCCGTCATTTAGTCCCCTCGAACGCTTGCCCCGACGTGGGAAGCAATCGGTCGGGAGGACGAACAGGGGAGGTCCTTACAGGTTTTTGAAAACAAGGGCGTTGGGATGTTCCGAGCTCGGGGGTTTTTAGGGAAAAGGGCGGCGTTGAATAAACCCAAAGGGAAAAAGCCTCCCCGGGGGTTTTTGGGACCGCGTTACTGATACCCTCGGATCCCGGGGGCCTTTTTGTCTTAAGCGGGTATTCCCGTGACATTTTGTCACCTCCGTGGGGGCAGGTTCATCAAGGGTCTGTAGAACCGCCCTGATACCTCCCACGCGCAACGTGCACCGGGTTGACGGGTTTCAGTCGGTACAAATTGCGCCCCTAAGTGCTCAGCGAAGGATCGGCCTTTCCCGGTGGGTTGGCCACCCGTTGGGACCCCACAATAGGCGGCCTTGGTGCGGGGACCCCCACAAGTTCCCCTCATTTTTCCCCAAGGGCCCGTCCTGACGCAAGGCTCTCAATCTTGTCCTCCCCCAACACGTTTCCCGGGATTCTCGGACCATTCCCGAACCCCATGGACTTTGCGGCTCCAGTTTTGGGTTTCTACCGGGTCCCTCGAGATTTGCCCCCTTCCCACCGATTTTCTCCGGACGTGCCTGAGGGGAGAATCGGGGCAAAAAACCTTTGGGCCCCCCTTAAATGGTGCCTCGGCTCAAAGCTTCGAGGACCCCCTTGAGGCGGAAGTTATGAACCCGCACCCCGATCGATTTCGGCCGCTGTTCGAAAGGAGGGGGGGGCCCAACCCCCTCTCTCAACCCTTCGAAACCTGTCCCAGACAAAAGGGTTTTGGGGTTTTTGGGGGGGGTTTTGAAGGACACCCCCGCGTCCAGGTTCACGAAAACGGGGTTGTGATCCCAGTCTAGATCAGCTAGAGACTTCAGCACCAACCGCTTTTGATCCTCTGGAGACAACGAATCTAGGCTCCGGGGGGATAGCCGGGATTGAAAGGGAAATGGGGAGGGGGGGGAGGCCCGGCAGCCCCAGGGGCCCGGGAATCTATGACGTCGCGGGCAGTCCGCCGCAGCGACAAACTTAGAGCCCCATGAAAGGGGGCTTGCGTTGAAGTCACCCCGATTAAAAAAGGCGTGTACCCCCGAAGCACACCCCCAGTCAGCCCCGTAGCCTGGGCGAACCCGGGGGTAGGGAGGGTAGTAATGGAAATGTGACGCACTGGGCCCGTCAGTTACCAGTTGGATAGCCGTTCTTCCTGTGTTGGAGGGGAGGGAAATGAGAGCTTGGTGGTCAAGGCCCCCCGGACCAGAAACCCCCTCCCCCCCCTTCCCCCATCCCCCTCGGTCACTACGGGGCAGATAAACTCTGCTAACGGAACCCCATTGCGGGGGGAAGTGGGTTTTCCCCCGCAGATTACATCGAACGATGCTTTTCCCCGGGAAAATTTCAAGTTCAGCCTTTTTCCCGGACTCCGTTGGGGTTCCAAGTGCGACAGTGAGCTCCCTTTAGCACTGGGGGGGGCCTCTATTCGGGGGCACTGCCATGAGAACCAGGTAGATATATGGCACCATGACCCGGGGGCCCGGTTACCCCCGGGACTCCTGGACCTTCCCCAAGAGACTCGATGAAAATCCCCTGGGGCCATCCCGGGAAAACCCTTGATTTTCTCAAAGCAATTTTTTTAAACTTTGGGAGCATCATCCCCGGGTGTGGGGGTTCAAGGGGGACAGGGTGGGGAAATTTGGGGGGAAGGGAAAGGGTTGGAAGGGGGGAGGGTGGCAGTGTGGTTTGGGGTAGGAGAGGGGGGTTCGGGGAGGCCCCCGACCCAAAGGGGTAGAATGGATTCCACCGTTCAGGTTTGGTGGGTTTGGCATGCCTTGGCCCGAGTGGACGGTATCTCTCTTTGACAGCAACGGGGAACGATTGAACCATTGGGTTTTGGGTTGGGGGCTGGAGTCCCCCTTTCGCCCTCCGTCCGCATCGTGCCCCCAAAAGGGTTCTGGCCTTCACTTTGCCATCCCTCCTCCCCTTTTTTGAGGTTTGGGGGACAGCACTTCCCCGCCGCCCGAAGGATTGTACGTGGGGCAGTCCCGTCACGCAAAGGAAGGCTCCGGGCAGTGCAGGCACTTTGGGGGGGATCGTTCTCCCCCGGGCACCCCCCCTCTCTGGTCACCCCCACCAAGAACCCACACCCAGGGGTTTGCGGGCTCCCCCCGCAATACCAAAACCGGAAACAGTTCTTGCACTGAAAATGGGCCGCCCGAACTGAACTTCTCCACCCTGGGCGCGGGCCCGCACAGGATTGATAGGAGTACAGCCTTTCGGTGTGCTTCCCCGGGGTCAGGAGACAACGAAGTTCGGCAACCCCGGGCCTTTTTTCCGGGTTTTGATCCCGCTTCCCTTGGGGGGAGCTCTGGGTTGGATTTTACGGGGAAAAACCCCTCTCCACTACTCCTCCTGAATGCGCGGGTTTGTCCCTGTCAGGAGTCCCCTCCCCCCGACCCTACCACGTTCCCGTCCCAGCTCGTAACCCAAAGCTGGATCCCCAAGCTCGGCAAGAAATTTTTGGAGGGGGGGTATCCTCCTCCGACCCGCACTGAGGGGACTATCCCCCGGGTTCCCTGACCGCCTCCCAGGGCCCCGAACCTTGACCGGATGGCCCCGCCAACTGGAGTAGCCCTCCCATCCACAAAATGATGGGGAGGGATTTCCCCCTTTTCTCCCAGCGGCCAAGAGCCCTATACCAATGGGGGGGAACAGGCTTGCTTGTTACCCGCAGTTTCCGCCGCTTCCCAACTTATCCGGCCGGCGCCCCTGGGCCCGGGCCCCGCTGGGCCCCGCTCTCATCCCAGAGCTCCCCTAAAGGTTAGGGTTGCCCCCCCCCAGCTTCCCGGGTTGGGGCCTTCCCCTTCGGGGGGGTTTAGGGTCCAAATCCTTCGGATCATCATGGACCCCTGGCTTGACTCATCAGCATCAAGGGGGGTCTGTCCTAAACAGTCCCTCCCGCCCCGACTCGCACAGTGTCAACACCCAAAACGTGCGACCCGGGTTTCCCATCTGAAGAAAAATTCGCCCGGGCTTTTCCTATGACACCATTTTGGGGGGAGGGGTCGGAGTTGGGCCGGGTTTTTGAGCCCCGCGTTAGCGCTTGATTCGGTCCCCATGCAGCGGTTTTTTACTGGGGGGACGGGGCCCCCCTGGTCAGGGCTTACGTTGGGGACCCTTAGGGTTTCCACCCCCCGTGCGGGGGGAGCTTTCACCCCCTCCCCCTTTGCGGGCTGTCGGCCCAAAAAGGGCCATGCCCTTTTTTGGGCCCTCAGCGGGACGCTCACCTCCCGTAATAAAAGAGGGAAATTCAAGCGCACATGGAGGGAGGATGGGGAAAACTTTGTCGGTGATGAAAAAATTTAAGCGGGACGAGCGGTTTTACTGACTTTTGGAAATAAGGGAAACCATCAGATATCCTTCTTCCTTGGAGCTATGGGGTGTGCATCTGGGTCAAACTAACCAATGTCGCTCCGGTATGGATTCCTCTGCAGAGGAACATCTTTTTGAGCTGACGGGACCTACCGGGTGTAGCAACGGGCATTGATGTGGCCCTAGGGGTTCCCTTGGCCTCCTCATAAGGGAAAAAAGCATTCGTACTGGCTAAAAAAAAGAAAAATTGGGAAGGTGGCCCTCACCACACCCATGTACAACTTTTTGGGGAGGCGAAAATATCCTTTGGGGGAGTGGAGACGTTGGAGAGAATGGGGGCAGGTAGGAGGCTTATCAATTGTTCCCAAATGTGGTTGAGAGACCAAGAAAAAGCCCTCCAGCCATTGGGGTCTTGCCACTTCACACGGGGGAAAGGGGCCGACCCCGGGATCCTAAGGAAGGGGATTGATAGAGTCGGGGGAAATTTTCAATGGGGAGGAGGGGAACCCCCGAACATTTTTGCTTGGTGTGTCTTACATAAACAAGAAGGAAATACCCGAAGGGATTTAGGGAAATTAGTGGCGAAGTACGAGGGACCCAATCTATTGGAAATTCTTTGACCAATTGCACTGGAAGCGTCAATAGAGCAAAAAACAGCCTACATAGACAGACTTTAAAAAGCCGGGACGAATAAGATGGGGCGTTGATATGACAAAGACGAAAAGATGACAGCACACGGAGGGCGGGGCTGACACAAACTAGTCGGTCCAGCGGGGAGGGGTAGGGAAAAAAGGATTGTTAAAAGGGGATAACCTGTAACAATCCGCCGGGAAAAAAATGTGTAATGTTGGGGAGCATGCGCGAGCCCTGGAATGGTTCCATACGATGATGTCTAAAGGGAAAACGGGGATGCCCTTGAATCCAAAACAGTTTTCAGTGTATGAACAAAAGTTTGTGGGAAAGATTATAACTGAGGGGGTTTGCTGCCCCCGTAGACCCACCCCCTTGAAACAAAAAGGGGTTATGGTTTTGGGCCCCAGAGTCAAGTGGGGAAAAGGGGGTGCCCGCAGCCCCTGGGTGATTGTTCCCCCCGGGAGTAATGGGAAAGATAGTTTTTGTAAAATTTTGCTAGCTTATTAAGTTAATATAAAATTAGGGACGGGGGGAACTAGATGGGGGGAATTAGGAAATTCACTGCCCAAGGGGAGAAAGTAGGGGGGGAAACCAACTCGATAGGGGGCCCCCCCAGGTGGTTATTATGAGCCCACCTCTGTGAGCGTTGGCGGGCTCGGGTGAAATCCCGGCATTGTGAAGGGCCTAGGGGGGAGGGTACCGGGGCGGAATTTTCCCCGGGGGGGACAAATTGAGCTAAGGGGATTGAATTTCTTTAAGTTTAAAAGCCAAAAAAATTGTTGTAAGTTAAAAAGGAAATGAATTAAAATTGTGTAAATTAAGTAAAAGTTGTGGGAAAAACTTTCCCCGGGTTTAAAATTTTAAAACCGGGCCTGAAAAAATGAAAAAACACTGAAAAAAATTCCCGTAGTCGGGGGGCCCCGCCCGGGCTCGTTTGCACGGCATTCTGCCGACGATTTAAGGGGGGAGCGCGTCCTTCAAGCCCAGGCCCAGGGGCAGTGCTGGGAAACCCCGCGGGTTTCCACGGCAGGCCGCCCCCGGAGCGGAGGGGCCCCCCGGCTTCCTTTGGCCTCTGCGCCCACCCGCCCGGGAATTGGCGAGGCCGCTGGCGAGTTGTTGGCCCGAAAAGGCCGAAACTTCACCCGAGGGGGGACACCGATGGGGTTTTGGGCACCGGCCGCCACCCCCAGTAATTTTAGGGGGCCCCCCTCCTTCACCCCTTGCTTTGGGCTGCGCCCCCCTCCCCGGGAAAATTGGGGGGGCACGCCCGCCCTTTTGGCCCTAAAGGCCGATTTTTTTTGGCCCAATAAGGGGCCCCATTGATACTTTGGGGGCATCTACTGACCTCGGCCCGCGGCACGCTCGGCTCCGGAATGGGGGGCCCCGGACTTCGCACATTTTCGGTTGTTGCCCCCCGAAAAGGGGCAGCTGCCTCTAAAGCTCCCCCCTTCGGGGTTTTGGTGGCCACTTGCCACCCGGAACAACTCCTTCCTGACCGGGGGAGCCTTTAGTCCCCCCGAGCGGAAATTCCAACTTCCCCAAAAGCGGGGGAGCAAAAAACCTTGACGGCGGGCCCCCCCTCTCGCCGCCCAAAATCATCTTGCCCAGGTCTTCGCTTCCCGGGGGGGGTTTTTCCTCGCCTCATCCGGTGTCTTCTCCCCACTCCCACGCCAACACCTTTCTTCACCTAACGCAGGCTCCCTCCGAAGACCGATCCTGAATAGCGACGAAAAGATCTCAGAAAGCCCGGACACGGTAAGGGAGGGAGGAAACCTTGCACTCCAAGGTGGGGCGGCCAGTGCAATCGGAGGAAAGAAACAAAGGGTGATGAAAAGGAGGAAACAAGTATAACCTTTCCCCATTAAGTAATTTTGGACCTAAATTGTTCAAATTGTCAAAATCCATATTTAAACTCTGATTTACCCCGGGTATTTGGGGGGGGGGGTCACGATTTGGCTTTCTCTCGTTATTTTTCATAGTCCAAACAAAGCACTACGTCGAATGATTTACTTTCACCAGTCACGTACAGCTTCTCTAGAGAGAGAGAGAGAAAAAAGATAGACAGACCTCCCCTTTTGTGAGACAGAGACAAAAAAATTTACCCCCAGCTTCAAAAAAAAATAAATGCAATTTTTTCTAAAAATTTGACTTTAGCCCTTAAACTGTCAGAGTAACTAGGGTTTATAGAATTTTAAATAATGGTTTTTTGACTGAGCATGACATGTAAAGTTACACAGGTTTATAGATAACAAGTCAGCTAAACAACCCAAAATACACAGTTAGCAGTAGTGCCAACCCAGACTAAATTCCTTTTATAGAATTGCCCATTTTAACACTCCCCCTCAAATTTGAATAAAACCCAAAATTAGGGAAAAAAGTTAAGTGCTCTTAAATACAACAAAAAACTCTAGGAATCCACTTTTATTAAAACCAAATAATTAAAAGTACTCAAAATTTTTTTTCCCCCCCAAACCTTTGTCCCGAATGTCGCACATTGTTCATTTGTTCCAAAAAATCAATCAATAAAAACCCCTTTGTACAAATCACGAAAAAAGTTTATTTTTACTCAAAAGCTTTGTCTTCGAGCTCCCCTTTTTCCAAACACTTTTGCGGACTGTTTCCCCGTACCCTTGGGGGGTCCCCAGAAAAATCCAAATCCTGGTCCCTCTTCCCAAAGTGTCGATAGGGGGTTGAAAAGGGAAAAAACTCTGATCCGTTGACTCAGGGCGAGTATTGTTACGTGTAGTCCAAAAAACGTGGGACCATAAACTTTGGAAAAGGAAACCCAAGTAGATTTTCGACCCCGCTTTACTGGCCCCGTCGATCAAAAGAGGCCCTAAAGGGGACATCCATTCTTTTGGAAAGAAAGACCAATTAAATGTTCCCCTTTAAAGTATCGTTATTCGCTGAGCCCAATCCAAGTGCTTTTTGCATTGCCTGATATCGGCTGTAAAATTTATGAGAAACTCAGATCGGGCGAGTGTAGAGCATCACATGCATCAAATACCAACAAGCTCACGGGACGGTTTTTTTTTTTTTATGCCCCTTATGTAGTTATTTAGGGGTTTTGCCCCCATTGGTGTCTTTAAAAGGGGTTTTCACGTTCCCTCCCAAAATTTTTGAGAATTTCTTCAAGTAGGCTGTTTGGGGTAATGAACTACCATCAGATTTCTGACAATTTTTTTACCTAGAAAGCTGTGAAACCCCCAAGATCCTTTTCTCGAATTTGACAAAAACTGTTTTGATGCATCAACTTCTGCAGATTGATCCCCGCCGAATTGTCACTACGTAAACCAAAAAGGGAAATTTTGATGTGTTCGAAATCGAAATACACACATTTTCGTTTTAGCTGCTTAATTTCCGAGAGAAATTTAAAATTGTCAATTTAGCATTCCACTCCCCTGGTGCCCGCTTCATCCATAGAGGGTTTGTGTAAATACAAACAAGGTTGTGTCAGTTACGAAACCCGGGGGCTGCTTCAATAACCCTTCAGAAAGGTCTCCATGAGGAATGCATTTTTTACGTCCAATGGGGAAAGGGAAATAGATTTTTTTTGTTTATATGGCAACAGGGTTCTGACATATTAAAGGGGTACGGGGGATCGTTTCATTGTAGCAAAAACCCTTTTTTCGTCACAGCCCTTTACCCCCAATTGCCTTTTCCCGTCAAATCCTTTTCATCCTGCTTCATTTTAAGACCCCCTTCAGTTGATAGCTCTTTTTCCCGATGGCATCAGTAAGGGTCAGGTCTCATTTTTTTCAATGATCATCTCTTCCTCAACGCAGCCACCATTGTTGGGGGACATCTCTATATGGAGTCCTCAAAGGTTCTGGTAAGTTTCAATAAATGACTCAGCACCAAGAGCCCGTGCGACTGTCATTTAGGGACGCTGGTGCAGTACGAGCTCGGCCCTCCCCAGGGTTTAAGTTCCTCGTCGGTCCGGGGGCTCTTTACGTCGAAAAAGTCTCTGTTCTCCTCCTAAGACAGTCCCCCTGCATTCCTCATAAAAACTTCATTTGGGGGTGAACCCATGCCTCAGTATTTGAGAGGGTGTTGAACCCAAAAACATCACTGGTATGAAACGAAATGTCATCAAAAATTAATCTGCCCCCCGTATGATTTTTGTTCCTGGGACACCCCGCCTGCCCTTTTGGGGAGTAACCAACAAAGTTGCACTTTTTCGACGGGTCAAGTTTACTTTTAAAAACTTGATTGGAAGCGAAGATGTCACCAGCCCAAAAACTTTCAGTTTTAAAAATACAGGGTTTCACCATACCAAGTTCTGCGGAACCCGGGTTTTTAAGACTTTTTAGGGGATCGTTATTGGTAGATAAATCAAACGCCCCCCGTCCCAAGTGACTTATCAAGAAAGAATGAAGGAGTAAACACGTGTTTTCCCATGTGCACCCCCTTTTTTCTGCGACGCCCTTCTGCTGACTGGTATCCTGATCGTAAACTTGACTGGATACCTTTTTTTTTTTTAAAAATTGACATTTCCTGCGACCAAAATTTTACCCCTTTTTTACCAAGGCGACTTAATTTTAGGTTAAAGTGAGTGTTGCCAAGCTTAAAAATTTTTGAAGTTGAAAAAACCAAATTTTTCCTTTAATGTAAATGACTGTAAAGTGATAAAATCATCAATCAGGGGGAAGCAGATACCTTTTTTTACATAAGATACGGTTTTTGGGGCCTAAAATCCCTTTTATGATCTCCAAAGGCCTTACTAATCGTGGCTTTTTGTGGGGAAGGCGTGTTTTCTTTGCCCGTAGCAAAAATCACATAAACGGGGGTTGACCTGGATCAAATTTTTCCACACAATTTTTTACTTTAAATGACTAAAACCGTTTTGCCCAAATTTACCAACCCCTTGTGCCACAAATCAGATGTGCTAAAAGGGAAAAGAACCCAGCACATGCCTTTTCAGAGGTGAAAGGCATTGATACACTTTACCAGATCGAGTGGCCGCCCAAAAATATACCTTTTAAAAAGGGAGCGTTCCCTTTTCAAACACAACTTTTAAAACCCCTTAGGTCAATTTTACTAACGAGAGCAAAATTAAATTGAATCCAGGGGCATAAGTAGTTGGAAAAATTGTAAAGTTTTGATTATTTGTGAGTCCAGACGGTGTATATTCCCCATTTTAGCACACAACATCGAAATGAATTTGCAATTTTTATTTTTAAAAACTTTGATAGGCGCTCTTATTTGAAACCAAACTAAAATTTTTTTCATGAATATGTTCAGTGGGCCCCAATCAAACAACCCCACCCATCCATCACAAAGGCCCTGATGTTGACACAGTCAAACTAAATTATCATCACTAGCTTCAGCTTTTGCTTTTCGTGTTTAAAATTTTTTTGCTGCTTCTTGCCCTTAATTTTGGGCGTCCAACGAAAGTGACCAGTTTTTAAAACAGAAAAAAAATTATTTCCCCCTAAATTGCTTGAAATGCTTCTTTACAAAAGGGCAACTCTTGCGAAGATTTCAACTTTTAGCCTTCCCTTTAGTAACGCTAGAAAATGATTGGGTGCATCCTCAATACCTTCTGCTTGACGTTTGCTTGCCATCAATAGGCGCGTTTTACGAAGCCAAGGGTTTAGATTATCAGAGATAGTGTTTCTATGGGATGACAATAACTTGTATTCTGTGGGGAAATCAAGAGAAGATGGCAGACAACTTTTTAGTTCTTCGAGGTTTCTCCCACGATTTTAGTTCCCCAATAGACGATCAAACCTAATAAATGACTTCAAGTGTCTCTAAAGAGGGATCAAATTTCATCATCAAAAGGTTTTTCCGTAAAAATGTAGAATCCTTGCGGCGTTTTTGTTTACGAACACTTGCCCAAAAAAATAAGGGGTTCTTATCCTTCACACAAACCAAGTGGCTACTGAATTCGTTGATAAACTGGACTTACACTTTCGATCGGGTTTACAACTGTCCCCCTCTTTTCCTTTTCGCCTTAAATTTTGACTATCAAAATGCAAATTTTTATAAGTCCCGATATACCTTGAAAAAAGGGGAACAAATCAATTTTTTTAGAAAAGTTTTTACCCGAAACTTCCCTTGTCAAAATTAGTACCATCAAAAAAACGGAATTCTGTAATTTTTTTTTTCTTCTAAAACATTATGGCAGGTGATTTTCAACGGCGTCCAAAAAAAAAAAAAACGACGTTCACGGTATTACTGGGCACTTGAATTTAAAAAATTACCCTTAAAGTCCACAAATCACCCCAAGGCTGGGGCCCCTAACCGCAGAGTACCAGGTTTTTAGAATTAAATAACTGGTTTTAACTGAGCATGACAGTAAAAATGTTACACAGGTTTAACCATAGACAAGATCACTAAAACAAACAAATCCATTAGCAAAAGTGCCCAACCCCAGACTAGAATATCCTTGTATAAATGCCCCATTTTAACATAAAAAGATAGTCTTTAGAAAAACAAGCTCTTTATGTATCAACGAGTAAATAGCCTCTTCCTCTCATTAATATTGTGCTTGGGCGGTTTTTTGCAGTTAAAGGGACAACAAGGGGCACCTAACACCCTTTTTGCCCCCCGATGGGCTGCCACTTTCCCTAAAACCCGTTCATTTAAAAATTTTTTTAAGAGAACGACGACCCCCAGCAGTGAAAGAGAACAAGAGGCCAACTCAAAAGAAAGGAAGTAAGGGCATAATCCCACCTTCTGGGTCAACCACCATAATCTGTAACATTAGTGGGATAAATTTAAACTGGACCCCGCCCCTTCTGACTGATTTGAGATTTGAACATTACTTGTATAATGTTACAAAGGAAAACAAGCTAGACCCCCTCAATAAACCCAAATCAATTAGGATCCCTACAAAAGTTTTTCTTGTTGTAGTTCTTGTGGGTAAAAAGACATAATAGAAACAATGGGAAAAATTTTTTACTCAATCCATTCCCAAGTATTAAATTTTTTTCGTGTACTTAAAATATAATCTGCTCACAATAGAAACCGGGAAGCGGGGCCGGGACCTGGGTCCTAGACTGGCGATGGGGCAAGGGAGATCCCTGGGGCAACAAAGCGACTCGGATCCGACTTTCTAGGTGAAATGAACCGAGAACTTTCAACATCAATAAAGACAATTATTTCCCACCCCCGACGGAGACGAGAGGGAACCCCCTTCAAAAAAACCCGGGGGATTGGAGATACCACGGATATCGATGGGGCAAGCGAAAACAACAAAGGGGGTTCTGAATGTTTTAAGGCATCGTTGAAATCATCATATGCGGGTTTTGGGGTTTCTCCCCCCTTCTTTCCCCAAGAACAACGAAATCCCCAATAATGGGCCGGCAAGCTTTTATAAACGACTATCCTAATCAACGCGCGACGACCCCTTGTAGGATCTGGCCAAGGCTGGAGAAAACTTGTAAAAATGAATCAAAAACATCGCTTGTGGGTGGGGTTATGAACTCTAATTTTTTATAAACTTTAAACTTTTTTTAATAATTTCATTTCAAAATCTAAGATTAATATTTAATCGCCAAAAAATGTCAAATATTCTATTTTGTGGTCGCCGCCCCGGCGCGAACTTTGTTATATTTTTATTTCTCGTAAAATCCTCAGTTAGTGTGATTAAAGTTTGACTTTTAAATATTATTTTTTGGAATTGTGAGTAAATTTTTTTTTTAAAATAACTTTTCAATTTAAAATTATGGTTTTATTTAACGTAACGGAAGTAATTTTTATTGGAATTTAAATTAGGATGATTAAAACTTTTGTAACGTAATTCTGTTTGAACAGCTAAAATTTTTTTTAATTGATGGAACTGTTAGTTCCATTTCTAAGTCGATTGATAACCCCCGGGGGTTTTGGCTTTGTTGGTGTCAAACCCTCACGTTGTGTAGACCTGTTTTAAGTCGTAAATTTAAAACTTTATATTTTTGATTCGTTTTTGTAATTACGAACCTTTGGGAACCATATCAAGGGGCCCCTTTTCCCTTTAAATTTTTTATCGGTTTAAAAATATATTCGCTTTGTTTTTGTCCTATAACGGGGCTATCAAAATTAATGGATTTCATGTTTCCTTTTGTTTAAAAATTTGCGCAACTTTAATGATTAAAAATGTTTGGGTTCGAGCATAATTTCCCAAAGTAAATCGTAATGATATTTGGGACCAATTTTTTTTATCTCGTATTGATTTTAAATTTTAAAAAACTGTTTTTTTGTTGAATCTATATATTTTTTTTAATTTCCCTTTTTTTTAGTTTAAGTTTATCCCCTTCCCCTTTTTTCCCCTTTTTGGCCGGGGGGACAGGGCTCAGAGAGGGTGCAAACCTTTCAGCGACTGTGTCCCAAAGGGAAAATCCTTTTCATGGTAACATTTTAAAAATCGTCCAGGGTCCCCGTCCCCTTCCTGTAGTCAACAAGGTTCTTCTTTTCCCCGTACGGACATTCCAAGTCCAGATGTTTATCAAGAACTGTTGCTCCCTGAAAAAAACATCTGATTCTAGAAAACTCGTTTTCCCTTATAAATGAAGGGGTTTTGGGGTATTCAAGAAAAAACAAATTGGGGAAGTAAATCCAATAGGAGCACCACCTTCAGGGGGTCAGCCCCCCAGAGTCAGTCACCCTTTAGAAGTCAGCCACCCCAGGACAGCCCCTTTCAGGGAATCATCCCTTTCCAGGGAACCGCCTCACTTTAGAAAATCCATCTCAAGAGGAGGGAGAGAAAATTGGTAATCGTTCTTTGGGGGTTTTTTAGGATTATTTCTTTTTCTGACAATGGACACCTCTATAGCTTTTATAAAAGGGGAGAAGGCGCTATCAGGGTTCACCAATGGGTAGGGGCCTGATGAGGTTTAATTTTATTTAGATCGCCACCAAATTTGTGGACCTTAAAAACATAATGCAGCGCTGCCTTATTTATTCAAAACCCTTCCAAACAGGCTATTTTTTTAAAGGGAAATTTATCCACTATCATTAAAAAACAAGCCAAGAAAAAAAATTCAAATAAGAACAGTCCCCATACACCTTTTCCCCTTTGCTACGTAACACTGTGGGATTTCCGTAAATATGGACATCAGGCAGTCATTTAAATTAAATTAATAAGGGAAAGTGTTCGAATAAAGAATAGAAGAATACGGATCAATAGAAAACACAGGACATTTTTGGGAAAATCTTTAAAAACGGCTTTAAAACCAAAAATAAGAAATAAAATAAGATGAATTTTGGGAATTTAAAAAAGAAAGAAAGACCAATAAAAAGGAGGGTTTATTGGAATAATAAATTATGTTCGGGATTATTAAGACTTTTTCTGAAATTTAGGATTATTTGTCAGAAAAAAAAAATAGTTTGAATTAATTGGTTTAATAATGAACTTACGATTATTAGGGGGGAAAAAAGTAAAAAAGAACTTGAGAATAAAAAGAAGGAAAATTTGCATACATAAATTATAACAAGGGGCCCATAAATAGCGAAGATTATAAAATAAATTTGTCAAATGATTTAGAAAAAAATTTCCCAAAAAAATAAAATTTTTTATTATTAAAAGCTTGTAATCAAAATTAAAAGGTATAAAATCACAAAAATAATAAAGGCCCTACAAAAAATAATTAAAATTACAAAGAATAAGTAAAAGTCAGAAAAAATAAGGAAAGAAATTAAAGAGGGAAACGGTCAAATAAAACGTAAAAAGCGAATTTAAAAAAATTTGTCAGAATAAATTTTTAAAAAGGGGATTGGGAAAAAATAAGGGGTGAGTCATATATTATAGTGAATAAAAAACAGTTTGAAAAAAAAAGGAATGAGTGGGTATTTTAAGGGAGAATGTTTGAGAATGGGTAAAAAAACGCACAGAAAAAAAAAAAGAGTGGGGAAAAATATCATCAATAAAGGGAAATGTTTTTCCCGTTTTGGCCCGGGTTTGTTTAGTAAAATCCCTTTTTCCTCCTGTACCTTTTCTACCTGCTCCCCTCACTTGCAACCCTTTTTGCGCTGTTTTTTTCCATCTTGTTTTTTGGTCTTGTTGTCGTTCTTCCCTACTACTTATATTCAATAATCTTTTGGGTCCCTCTCCCTTTCCACCAATTAACATGTCCATACCCTCTCACCTAGCTTCCTTACATTCGTAAAAAAAACTTAGTTTTAATTTCATTCCTAATCCATCCTTCTGGGGACAGCTAGCAGTTCCTAAATCTTTATTATGGGGCCCTTTACTTTCCTTTCTCTTTATCCCAAAAGGGCCCAATTTCCTTCATAAATTATTTGGTTTATGCGGTATTCCCTACACTTACTTACACAAAACACTTGTTTTCAAAATTTAAAAAATTTTTGGAAAAAAAAAAGTTGACTCGATAGTTAAAATTTTTGCTGAAAATTTAAAAATGTAATAGTTTTTTTTTTACCATGCATGGGTTTTTAGTATATAATTTCTAATTTTTGAAAAAATGTATTTTTCACATCCGGTACTTTTAAAACCTTTTTAATATAAACTAAAAAGTGACAGTCGATGTTTTTCTATTTTAGTTAGCTTCTGAAACATCCCCCTTAAGGCCCCAAAAAGTTGGTCAACAGAACTCCTTTAACAGATCAAAATGTCTTGGGGGAAATTCCCTTTCTGAAATTTCTTGCGGAAAAAATTTAAATGATAGTCCAAGAAATGAATTTTAAAGCAACAATTACACCCCTACTGCAAGGTTAATCCCCAATGTAATTTAGTTAAAGTATAAAGTTTCCCAAAAATGTTTCTGTTAACACTTAAGAATGATCCACATGCTGTGTTTTCAAAAATTTGGTCCTAATAATCAAGTTTGGGAAAAAAATAGAACAAACCCTTATAGATAAGGAACGAAAAGGAAAAAAAATTTTATGAGTTCTTTAAATAAAAAAGTCTGAAAAATTAAAGAACAATTCAAAATTAATAATAAATTTTTGATGTAAAAAAAATATCGCGTTTTAAAAAATTAAGGAAGTGTCACAATAATATGGATAAATAGGAATTAAATGAAAGAGTCAGATTAATTAGGAGGAATGAATTTATTAAAACAAAAAAAGGGTAAAAATAAAAAAGGAACAATTCCCGAAAAAATAAAGAAAAAAAAGAGGGGAAAAAAAAGTGTAAAAGTCAGATTTTAAAAAAGGGCCCGCGGAAAAAATAATAATTTGATCAGAAAGGATTATGTATTAAAAATAAATATAAAATGAGTGAATAAAAAGATCAGTAATAAAAAATTTTATTGTAGAGTAAATATATCCCATTCACTGTAGGAATTTCTCTCTTGGAGGTCTTTTTTTTTTTTTTCCCTTATTCACTATAAAAAATTTTGCGGGAAAAAAGGCCTTTCAGAAAATAATTCCTAGCTGAAAGACAAAAATTTATATATATATAAAATTTTATGAATTTTGAAAACAAGGACAAATTCGAATAAACAAGCAGAAATAATTTGAGTAAAAAATTTGGAATAGTCCCAAAAAAAACAAAAAGAAAGAATCGGGTTAATTGGGGGATAGTCAGAATAAAATATAAACGCAGAAAAAAAAAACAAGAAGGAAAGATTTGGAAAATGTAAAGAAGATCAGAACAAATAGGGGGATCGATTTGGAATTGATAAGAAACGAATCAAAAAATAAATTGAGTCGAAATAAAAAAATTATTTTTGGGAAAAAATATGAAATAATACATTAAGGGAAAGAATAGTCCAAAAAATAAAAAACTATTGGGAAACATACTGCAAAAATTAGAGTGTGGAGACTAAATTTCCCGAGGGGGCAGTTTCAAAAGTTAGTTGATATTAGCCTATGAAAGGGGTTTAAAATTTAAATTTTTTAAGTTTTTAAATATGGGGGGAACAAAAAACAGGGGGTTTTCGGACCCCTTCCCCTTTTCCCCCCTTTTTATGGGCTTTCATTTTATGACAACACGCCCAGATATCCCAAAAAAATAAAAGATAAGCCATTTCGATAAATTTTAATTTAAAGCAAAAACACATATACCTAGCATGAAACCCCTTTTCTTTAAAAAAAAGAACACTGTTGTTCTCATGTAAAATACTCCTTGATATACATAACATTTAAACAAAATCAAGAAATTTAGAGAACCTTCATTTTTTTTAAAAAAATTCTTAGAAACCACCTAACAAATTTTTTCCTTAAAAATAGGGAAAACATTTTATTTGTCTGCCAAATACCCGCGCATTTAATTTTTTAGCAATTTTTTTTGAGCAAAAAATTTCCCTATTTAAAAACCGTTTTAATATACAACCCCAACTTTAAAGGTAAATTTAAAAAAAAAAAATGTTGAAGGTAATACCATTAACCCCTAGATATCAATTTGATCAAAATTCGTCAAAAAATTTTTGGGTTTTGCACCAAAAAAAGACAGACACAGCGAGGGACAGGGCAGAATTAACAGATAAACTTTTTGGATTCAGAGGTAAATAAAATGAAAATTCAACGTAATGGCAAGGGCGAATTTTTTTAAACTTTAAATATTTTTTCTTTTAAGAGAAAGTAAAGATTTATATAAAGAATTCAACACCCTACAATAAAGAAATACCAAAAATAGAAAGGCAAAGTTTGGGGAAAGACGATCATAAAAATTCAAATGAGCCCCTCCTTTTTTTGCAAATTATTAAAATCCCCCAAACGGTTGTGTTTTGTTTCCCCCCAATCATTGAAACAAGGGCTAGCACTAAAAGCAGAAAGGGGTTTATGCGTAGGGGGAAAGGAGAGGGCCCCGCGGCCCACGGGGCCCAAAACATGTATGGCGTTGTAACAAGAATAACAAAATATCACTTCCTGTGTGTTGAAAATTTAAAAATTTAGGGGGCGGGAGTGTAGTGGGAAAAAAATCAATTTTTAAAAAATTTTATTGGTTTTCTCCAAAGCACACTTTCAAGAGATTTGTTAATGTATAGTGTTTAGCTTTTAAAACCCCCTAGACTTCAAAAAATCCAGGGAAAAAATTAAAATTTTTTTTGGGCGTTTTAAAATTTTCTTTTTTAATGTATTTTTTTAAAATTTATTTTTTCAGCTCTCTCAGCCCCTTATTAGACCCCTTTAAACTTTGCTTACGAAATTTCCCTTTTGGTTTCTTTTATTGAAAATAAATGTTAACATTGAACTTTTAAAATTTAAATTTTTGGTTTTTTTACCTTTGTAAGTTATTGTTTATATTTTATTTTCAAAATAAAGGGCTATTCTATGACAAGTGATACAAAGAAAATACCGGTAGACTTAAATATTAATGAAATTTCCTTTTTGTTATTCCCCCAATTTTAAATAATTTAATAATTTTTTTCCCTTTTTCTTTTGGTTGAAAATTTTCTTTATTTAAGAAAATTTGGGTTTTTAATCTTTTCCGACTACTGTTTAATTTAAATTTTTTTCATTGGAAAAAATTTGGGTATGAAATAAAACCAATTGGGGAACGTTTCCTTTTGGTTTTAAAATTTTCATATCACATGATCACTAATGATTTTTTAAAAATTCAGGTTACCATGATACAATTTTAAAATTTTTTAATTTTTCGAAAAAAATATTCAAAATTGATAAAAAGCCTTGTTCACTAATTTATTAATATAAAAATCTAATTTCACAATGGGGCAAAAAACCCAAAATTTTTTTTTAATAAAATTGGGGGACCAAAAAACCATTGAAAAATTTTCCCTCACAAAAATCCCTAAATAATTGGGGCTCAAAAGGCCTGGTTTTTTTTACAAATAAAAATTTTTTTTTTTAAGAACTCACAAAATATTTTTTTTTTCTTTTACATGGGATTTAACAGCTAAAATTTAATATATTAATTTTATATTTTAAACTTACAGTTGCGTTGGTAAAAAACTCAAAGTAAAGGTATTGAACTGCCCTCACTGTGGGAAAATCATTCTTGGATCATAAACTGATGAACCAAATATAAAACCCAAAAGAAACCTCAACCCTTTTTGAGGGAAAAGTTTTATTTAAACAACTCTTTGCTTTTATTTGCAAGAATGGGGAAAAGGATAAATATGTATGTCCTTTGGGGGAAAATTTCTATTTTGGTACTTTTGACACATGCTCTCAATTTTAAATGCACTAAAAAAAGTCATGATCTGCAGACATATTCCCCAACCAAAGTTTTATCTCAAGAATAAACACGGTTTAAATACATTACAAATGTTGCAGACCAACTTGGTGATGGGATGGTATGCTTTATTGGCTTCCACCGATTTACTGGATCAGATTTTACAACGGCTTTCCCCAAGACAAGGAAGGTTAAACCTTTCGGGATATTGTCTAATAATGCATCATATGAGACTTTTTAGCCAGTTTAGGAGATATAGTTGTAACATTACGTGGTATAATGTTACAACTGGACCCCGCCCCATACTGACGTGATTAGAGATTTGTAACATTACGTTGTACAATGTTACAACATGGACAACAAGCATACTACCCGCTCAATAAATACAAATCAATTAGGATCCCTACAATAGTATTTTTCTCTGTTGTAGTTCTTGTAGGCTAAGAAGACATAATAGAACCTCACAAAAATTGATTAAAGAGGTCATACTTTTTTTTGGGGCCAGATGAAAACGCTCATATTGCGAAATTAATGAAAAATCTGTTTTAAAAGACATAGTTTAACACGGACCCAAAGGGGGCATTTTTTTAATTTTTCATCTTTTAAAATTTAACTTTTGGGGCTAATAAAATGTCCATTTGATAACCTACAAAAATCCCTTTGGGTCATAAGTCAAATATAGAAAACCCCAATAACTACCAAAAATTTGGGAATGGGAGCATTACAGCATGGCAATTACTGATGTATTGTCCCCTCAATCATAATTGGTTTGGGTTTTAAAAAAACTTGAATTGGTGTTGGGTATTTTTGGAACAATAAAATTTTTGGGTTGGGGACATCCTATGGACATTTCAGTTTCTCTGGGTCAAAAAATTTGGAAACCAAAAGAAAATAAAAACGAAAAGAGCCCAAAGTTAAATAACTCGTTCTGGTGTAGGGAAAAGAGAATGTGTGTTGGACACTTTTAAAGTTTTTAAAAAAAAGAAATTTTTTAATTTAAAAAGTAAAAGGATTAGGAATAGACGACGAAAAAAGGGGATAAGATCCTTTTGGTTTCTTTGACTTGAAAATAAATGTTTTCATTGAACTTTAAAATTTAAATAATTGGTTCTTTACCATTAGTATAATTATTTTTGTTATATATATTTTATTTTGTAAACTAAAGGGCTATTCCTGACAATCGATACAATGAAAATACCGGGAGACTTAAGATTTTAATGAAATTTGTCGTAGTTGTTATTCCTCCAATTATAGATAATTTCATTTAATTTTTCTTTAATTAGCTTTTGGGTTGAAAAATTTTCTTATTTTAAAGAAAAATGCCATTTTTAAGCTTTACCGACTATCATGTTTAATCAATCTTTGTCATTTAGAAATAATTTGAGTATGAAATAGAAACCAATTTGAATGGGTTCCTTTGGGCTTTAAAATTTTACATCACATGACCACATAAAGGTGTTTTAAAAGTTCACGGTTCACCATGATACAAATTTTAATTTCAATTTCTCAAAAAAATACCTTAAAAAATTGAAACAAATACACTTGTTCACTAATTTATTAACGGTATGTATGCCTAATTTCATTATGGAATCACATTCAAATTTATTTTTAATAAAATTGGGGCCACCAAAAAACACATTGACAAGGCTTCTCATCACAGACTAACCAAAATTATTTTGTTTTCAATGGCTTACTTTTGGGTTAACAATAAAGAATTTTGTATTAAAAACCCACAAGAAGTTATATATTTTTCTTTTAAATGGTATTTAACATGCAAAGATTTAATATATATATAGTGTGATATATATATCTGTATTAAATCTTAGCATGTTGCGTTGTGTATGAGACTCCAAGCATAATGGATATTGAACATGACCATCGTTGTGGAACATCATTCTCGGGTGATGGGACCAGAACATAAAACTGTGAACAAACCTCAAGTGTCCTTGAGGAAAAGTTAATTTAAGTAAGTCCTCCCTCCTTGCTTTCATTTGCAATGAATGGGAAAAGGATAAATACGTATGTCCTCTGGGTGTTGATACTGAAGACACATCTATCAATATAGTGAACTAAACAATGTCATGATCTGCAGACATATTCCGAACCAAAGTTTCATCATCAAGAAGTAAACACGGTTTATATACATTACAAATGTTGCAGAAGAACTTGGTGATGGTATGGCTACTGCTTTACCTGGCCTCTACCAATTTACTGGATCATATTTTACAACGGCTTTCGCAAGACAAGGAAAGGTTAAAACTTTTGGGATAATCTCTAAAAATACTGCATATGAGACTTTTTAGCCAGTTTAGGAGATATAGTGTTTCTTTAAAAAGACTCATTCACTGGCACCGAGCAATTTTGTTTTTTTCCTGTAATGGACAATTTTTTTGCATGTCAATAACACAAGATACAGTCTATTCAGAATAAAATGTTTGTGTTGTGCTTGTTTTTTTAGTGGGATATAGAGGTATGCATGTAAGGGTAAGAATACCTATTTTTGAATTTTGGGGATAGAAAATGCAGCAAAAGCTTACATTTTAAACATAAAACTTTGACACAGCAAACTTTTTTTTGTGGGTAAATTGTCTTCGATTAAAAAGCCAACACCTTTCTTCTATTAATTAATAAGAAGTTGGAGCCGATGTAATACCTTGATGTAACTATGACATGGTGGTCATATTGATGATGTCATATTCCTTACCCCCAACACTGATTTTTACTAAGATTCCCCATTTTTTTGATACATAAGTGGTAGACTCTCAAAAAATCACAACTCCGCTTTGGCAATCAAGGGTGAATAAAACCCGGTTTATCTCTTGGACTAAAAAGTAATTTCCTGCGTAATTTAGAGCTTTGTGTGTCGGACCGCGAATACACTTATGCAGATTCAGCTAGATACCATTAACAAGAAAGATCGTGTGAATAGTGTAGTACAGCATTGTGTGTTGTGTAAAACGAGAACAGTTTAATATTGTAGCTATTTGCTGCTATTTTAAGTTTGATGAGTCAAACATCCTCACATAAATGGATTAAAGAGGTCCATATCTATAGTTGGGCCAGATAAAAATCCTCATATGTGCAGAAAATAATGGAAAATCTATGATATAGTGTTAACACAAACCCAAGGGGCCATTCAATTAATGCTTTCATCTTTTCAAATGAACTATTGGTGCTAATAAAGATGTCCATTTGATAACCTAAAAAATTACTTTAGGTTATAAGTCAAATATAGATATCACCATAACTACCAAAGAATTGACTGGGAGCATTACAGCATGGCAGATTACTGATGATATTGTCACCTCAGATCATAATTGGATTAGTTTAAAACTTGAATGTGGTGGTCGGTGTCGTTGGAACAATACAATTTTAGGTTGAGACATCCTATGGACATTTCAAGTTTCTTTGGGTCATAAAATGGTAAACCTAATGAAAATAACGAGAGAGCCCAGAAGTTAAAAATTCGTTCTGGTGTAAAGAATAAAATGTTTTTTTGAATACATTTAAATTTTAACAGGATTTTAATTACATGTCCAAGGATTAAGAATAGACGAGCAAAAGAAGGATCAGAGCCATAATGTTATGATACATCTGATGGAGAAGCGTAGCTCTAGAAGAATTGAATTTATGAATGTGAGATAAAGTGGGAATGAGATTGACCTAGAATAGGGAAGATTTGATAAGGAAGAAGAAAGTAGAAGATTAAGAGGAAGAAAACGTAGAGATTAGAAGTTCCTCACTCATGATGTTGACAAGCAGGACTAGCAGCCAAAAAAGAAGAATTAGGCTTGATGCGCTAGGGGTATTGAGGAGGGCCTAAAACATTCATGAGAGTTGTGTGCAAGAAGAACGAATTATTACCCCTCATTGCGCCGACAGTGTAGATTTATGTTGTTAGTGGGCTGTCTTTGCTAATAAAAGAAATAATCAACAAACTTAATCTTCTTGGAATGAGTTTGCATCGTTGTGGTTGTGAGTGTTGAATGCGGTGAAATATTTCCATTTTTTAGTTTTTTAGCATGCGATTGAAACGCTCCACTACGGCCCCCTTTGTGTCAATAAAAATGAACGTCCACGAGTTTCAAAAAGTTTCTAAATTTATAATTTAAATTCTTTACCCTTGTCCGACTGAATCAAAGGGGGGCGTCTTCCCTTAAAAACCGGGTTTTGTTTTAAGTCATATAGACCACGTGTACTTGAAAATACGTCAATAATATTTAGTAAACGGTTGAGGCCTTTGTTGTCCTTTTATAAAGCTCTCATGTCTACTGAATCTATCTTCCACACATCGTCCTTATTGACCACTCTGTACTACTTACGTGTAAATCTTTTCTTAAATGGCGGTGAAGAGTGTTCGTGGCCTTCCTCGTTTACCATTGGTCTACTTTTATTTTATCTATTCGACTAGCCTTTTTGAATTTTGTGGTGGACGAAAATGCCGACGGCCGTAGGAGATTGTAATATATTTTTTTAAACATGGTGGTCATCTGAGCGTATTCCAACGAGGTCTGGCCGGATACAGTTTCGAAATAATTGTTTTATAGTTCAAACTTCTACTGGACGTTATTTTTGCGTCAGAATCAAAGTTGTGACGATGAGCACCGTGGCAATTAGTGTGTCTTTATATATTTTTAAATAACTCTCTGTAATTATATCTTTATTTACGTTTCTTTTCGTCAACAACTCTCAAAGTCCTTGCGTACCCTTATAGTGTTTGTTGCTCAGGTAGATATCGTTATTCCTTAGGGTTAAACTCAACCTGAAAATTTTGAAACCATCCCCATCTTTCCTAATTCCAAATACAGGGTATGTAGACATTCTCCTGTGTACGTACGTTGATAAATATTTCCCGGTAATGCTGCCAATTAGGTTGGAGGAACCTGTTTCGATTTCATAAGATTCTGATCTAGGCACAAAATATGATTCCCCCTTCTTCTCTGGTGAGTCTCTAGCAGGTGTGCTTTCGTACGTCACCTCGTCTGAAAGGAATCAGGTGGAACCGGTTGTCTCCTTACTAAAGGTCTTTTTACTTTTACTTTTCGTCTACCACGTGTAAGGTCAGCGGTCAAAGTTTTAATACCTGGGGGCCACAAGATAGGTATCTTTATGGTCTTCTCGCTCTCTCCCTGTTGGATTAATGTCGCTGTTGAAGCATTCTAAAATTAGCCGATCTTTGATAATCGTCTATTTTTTTCTGATTTCCTATGAGAAGATTTTTTATCTGTACTAAATCGGAAGACTTGTCATCGCGTTTATCACGAAATAGTTCGGGCGGGACAAGAAGCATCTGTTTAAGTTGTGACGTATTATTTAACTAAGGCTCCGAAAAGAACAGAAAAAAAAAGCCCGTAGAATGATGCTTAGGAATCCTCCAGATTGAAACGGTGATAAGTCTTTTTATCTTCAACGAAACACCACTACTGGCTAATTTTCGCATACCATTTTTTACTTTATTAATTTCTGCTCCTCTTTTACTAATTTTAATATTATTGTTTAGTATGTTAGCGCACATTTTCTGAGTGTTGTTATAACCTCTGGGTCGATGACTTTGATAATAGTTTTCGCAATTTAGGATTAGCTGTTTTCAACAACAACAGCACGTGTCTATTTTTCTTGACTAGTTTCATCTAGTAAGTAGTCTAGTGGGACAAACACTTTACAAATAGTGTCGAATAGTCATTTTTAAAGCGCAGGTGTTCGTCCGCGTTCTGACTCAGATCGAAGAATAAATATCCGTGAGATGGTCCAGTCGCTTTAAACTATATAGATTGTTTGTATTTCGGATGGATTATCGGATAAACTTGCCTAGCTAAATAGTTTTTCTGTGATTGATCGCGTGGGTTTTTAAACACCATATTGTATTTAGCGTTTAGCGAGATGTCCCGAGAAATTACTCCCCTGATGGAAATGATTTTTGTGTGATTAGAACAAACCGATAGGTTTTTTATGGTGACTACCCTTCGTAAAAAGTTCACTCACTTTGTACGAATAGGCTTCGTTCATTAAATCGTCCAACACAACGAGTTGAGGTGCACCCTTTATTTTAACATCAAAATCACAGTAGTTTTACCGCAAATAGACGGTTCCACCAATATCAGTTTGAAAGGGTGAACAAACACAGACTTAGATGTGCACTCGTCTAGTGCCACTTTAAACTAAAAAAATAAATAATACAATTGCAAATTTATAGTGGTTGTGGTGGAGGTGGGGGTGCCAACGAACCATTCCCGGAGAAAGTTTACATTTGAAATTGTACATGTTGAATTAATTATTTTAGATTTATGCCCGAAAAAATTATCAAATCTTTGATAGTTCAACTCTTTTCACGAGGGACACCCCAAGTCTAACATATCAATTACATGTTTTTTTCGAATATTTCCATGATTAATTTTCTCTTCTCGTGCCCCTTAACATAAATTATAGAAAAGTCGAGAGTCACCGTTTTTAGAAGGGAATTCAATTGTTTTGTGGTAATATCACCACCGTCCCACTGCAGGCCGTGATTATTATGTGTGAGTCAATCACATTGTTTCTGAACATGACGTGGTTATTTTGAAAACGAATATGGGGACTTAAATGTCCAGTGATGTACAAAAATTTCCCACGCATCGATAAAAACGCTACATTATTTAATAATGAAATGTCGTTCTTATCACACTGATAATAGAGTCCGTGTCAGAGTAAAGACAAGAACCGCCCAAGTGCATGAAATATGAATATAATTTATACGTGCACCGGTGGTCACGTACGCGGCTATAGGCACGTTGGCTGTGTCCAGGGGGGCGGCTTCCTCGTGGTATTTCCACGAGACGCATTCGTCGTTGGGAACAATAATGTTGCGAACCTGTGTGCCGGGGGTGGTGAGTCGATAGAAAAGGTATTTGGGTTGTTCACTATAGTGGTCTGCGTTTTGTTCTCGTTCAGTGCAAACCGTCCCAAGAAAGAGTTTTAAAGACAATTTGACGAGTGCGCGCTTTCCTGGATTCTTAACAATTTCGTTTTAATCCAGCACCATTCCTCAGTTTTGTAATAGGCGCTAACGTAATTGTCTTTGTCCGCGTCTGTTTTTACCAATCTAGGGTATCCCGACAACTACTGTTTGATCTTGAGGAACTTGTTTATATACTCGATAAACAGTCCTCCTTTTTTTTGTTTGAGAGTCGAACCGGGTAATTTTATATTACAAACTTTAACAACCTTGTAGCCCATTTCTAGGGCTAGTCGAACCTCGTCTACTGTCCATGTACCTGTAATAATTCTGTCAAAGTCGTCGTGTGTACAATCACTTTGATTCATCTCGTTTGCACAAGAGGAGCATAAACAAAACATTAAATTTGATTGAGTCTTGTAGGGGAGTGCGGGGTAATACAAATTTCTAGGAGGTAGAATAGTACATTTAATTATACCCTCTCGGTCTACAACGTGATTGGGACACTCGTCGGCGACAAAAATATTTATAGGCTGGCCTACAGGAAATTTAAAATATTTGCACACCCATGGGTACAAACTACACACATGGGCTAAATATCCTATTTTTTCGTCGGGGTTAGTCTTATTGTTGTAGAGTCATAGATTAACACCATATCTCGTATTGTTCATCACGTGGATTGAGCGGGGAAGTTCGAATCATAGGGTGATTGTTTAGTTCTGTGTCTTCAGTCAGTATTTTGTCAAAGTTGCACTCTTTTATAGTTGTTACAGTGTACCCTGCAGCTCGAAATACTCGATATTTCAACAGAGTGCACTCGTATTGTTCGGCGAGCGTCTCTTTTGTCCCTGTTATAGTTGCGTCACGGTTTGAAAGACATGTACACCCGTGGAATAAGCAACCGTCAAACTCAAAAATCTCCCTCGTCGACTCAAAATAACCGTCCACCTTCCTGCCTAGAATTTCTATCTCACGTTCGTTGAAGGCGTGTTGTACGGGAATATCGAGCTGGTTTTCTATAGATAGACTGACTATTTTATGGCTTTCGTAGACTATCTGTCTCCGCACCTGTATCCTCCTTCTGACAGGATGGCTATCATACAAGGGCTAAAAAAAGTATTCTAAATAAACGGTTGCACGCCGAACAGATGGTGATTGATTCCATAAACATGTCCATCGAGCCTAAATTTAGAAATAGATGACGAAATGTACGGTAACCCTTGCGCAATACATTTACGTCGTCTATACAATAGGCCTCCAACTCTGACTTGTTATTAAATATATACCCCTGCGCTAGCTTCACAGCGTGCCATACCATAAAGACATTTCGCTCATCCGGTTTCATATAATCCGCGCCAAACATTTCGGGACCCGCATCTCACCAATATAATTTAAATTTTCTTCTGTATTAAAAAGTTAGGGGTAGTGTCCTTTTTAAACAGGTTAGTCCAAACACTTTCGAGATCTGTCTCAGTGGCATAGGTAGGAAACTTAGGCTATCTTTTAAATTGTATTTGGTCCATCGTAATGCATAGTATTTTACTTCCATCCGCGATGATTTTAGGGGTGCATATTAGCGATAGAAAACAATTTAGGATAAATATACACGTCTAATCCCCTCGAGTTGTGCGCAAAACAAACAATCTTATTGGAAAATGGCCTTTTTCGTCTCAGGTGTTCAATAAAGCCTTTACTGGATTCTCCCAAAAGGAATGAGATCATTTCCCGCATTGTTCACAATCCTCGTCCAAGTTATCGTTAAATTCACATTTTACACAATAGTGGTTTACATGAAAAAATTCTGTTTATGGATAAAACAGTCGTCGGTTATAGCGTGATCTTGTCTAGTCTCAAAGTCATAGAAGACCATTATATATTTGTCATCGAGCTCCTTTCGACTCAACTTCGCATGCAACAACGATGAGGGTTGTATTTATTCTGTTTGCACGTTCTGAAATAAGATTTAAAACATTCGTGATTACTCCACTTCGTTTTGTAACAAATACTACACACGTATCTTAAATCACAAACTGTTTCCTATCGCGAATTTTATTCGATTTATGACTAGCGAAACAAGTGTCAGACCTAAAGAATCTGTTACAATTACTGCAATACAAATTTTCGCTTGTGTACAAACACAGAGGTGTGGACACACATAGTGGGCAAGTACTATTACAAGAATGTCTCGCACCTCTTTCAAAGCCGGTATTACATCCGTCGCAAAAGTATCGAACTGAAAAAACGACTGCCATATTGGTTATTACATTGAAATGATGTGTGACGTCATCGTACAATAGGTTAAAGTACCTAGTCAAAGACGAAATCCCCTCGTACCACAAACCATTGACCGTCGAGAGGGTATTGTACACGCGTAATATATATTGGTCACTGAAATAACTATGAAATTTATCGAGATGTTCGCGCCCGCCTCCCCGGATAAATCTATGCGCGTTTTTGCGAGAAGATTACTCCACCACATTGGTAATTTTACGCCCCTGAATATATGATTTATAATAAATATCATTAGTGATTTTGGCTATCGCTATTACTATAGAGTGCGCCAAACAATTCGTCAATGATTTAACAAAGACTATAATCCTTTTATGGTGACTCAGATAATCGTTTGAAAGACACTTTCTTTTTAATGATGTCCTACCGTTGCCCATCATCATTTTGATATGATTCACTCTAATCATCAATACTTCAGCTGTACCAAATCTGGCGTTAATCTGAATAACTTTTGTCAATGTATTTATAATTGTGTTCACATCAATTTGGTAACATCTACGGCACGAAACCCCAACCTGTTTGTCCAGGTTATTCTCCGTGTACGTGATCGTGAATCCGATTAATTCGTAAGGTGCCGTACCTCTAAGCAAATATGCCAATAGACTAAAGAAACACGTCATTAGGTAATGCACCGGACTCACGTTCACAATCAGAGGCTTGAATCGAACTAAGATATCCCTGCCTAACGTGTTGAACCGATATACTTACCTCCTGTCTCTCTTATTTTGGCAAACGAGTCGTAAGTGTTTGTGCAGGGGGCATAGTCAAAAATGTGGTTTCATTCGGCATTGTCTGACGTCAATAGATTCGTCAGTTGTAAATGTTTGTTCTTTAGACATTAAAAAAATTATAGAGATAATATTAAAATATTAGTTTAAATAATAAATTGAGCACTACTCCGAATAGAGAAATAATAAAATTGTACTTACTTTTGCCAAAAGATGAGAGCTCAATGTTTTGTTACGTGACAGCTTCTTTTCACTCGGCACGACAACAGAGAAATGATACTGTGATAGAAATAAATTCTCCTTTTATAATCGCCGACTCGTTGTTTGGTTCCTAGTAAGTTATTTCACTACATTTTGTAACCTTAAGACGATACTTGTCTTGTGTTTACACAACGTCAGATTAAAAAAGTTAGACGTTGTTCACCTTGAGCTAGAAATAAATTCTCCTTTTATAATTGTCGAATCGTTGCTTTTTCCTAGTGAGTTTTTTTCCATTACTTTATGTAACCTTAAGACGCAACTTACTTGTTTACACACCTTTACTAACACTGAGATCATTTCGCTCACACTGCGTCCGCGTGTCGGTCGATACGGAAATCGTGGTCAATAAGGAGATGGCGGCTGGAAATTTTGGTCGCAGTCTGCGGATCTGTTGAAATTAAAAAGTAATAAGAAGCCGGAAATCAATATCTTTATTTCGATGCGTATATAACTTCCAGTATGACTTTAACATTTCTAATAACATAAGTAAAAATGACCATGTTTACCCGAAGGGATGTGTTTTACATAGTACCAGCTTATTGGAATGTAATTACCAATGTGCGAATGTTTCAACGGTAAACATAAACGAAGCCAGCCTAGTAACATTTGTATAATTAAAGAATTAGAAGATGGTGATATGGTAATAGATCTTAAAACATTATATATATTTCATTGTAGTGTTTATTACAAACAACAACAAAATTTCCGTGAAAAGTTTAACGTCATAATTTATATTTGCCATGAGAGATGCTTTGAAAAAGGAGAATATTGCTACGAATTCAAAAGTTACTGTTGCCAAACAGTATCACGTCATTTCACCAAAGTAAAATATATTATATGAGTAAAGAGGGAACATCGCTTGTCAGCGACTAAAAATGAGCGCCTCGACTTTGTGCTTGCGCGAAATATGGCGAAAACGCTGACGCAAGTAAAAGAAAAATAAATACTGCATCAACTAAACCGCAAGAGATAACAGATTAGGGATTCTGGTGGTATTAAAAGGCCCTGGAAGACCTATATGAGGTTAGTTATGAATTTATCGAACCCATGGTTTCTTGCCTCGACATCAAAAGAACCTCTTCTAGTGGACGACGACGACTGGGAAAATTGCGTGTACATCGCTCCAAAATCAACTGAAGTCACTTCTGATTTCCTCGCAAGCTCACTCAAGAGATCCGCGAAGGACCAACTTGCATGCTAGGTGGAGTAAAATTTTTCATGGTGATCCGAGCTTAGATAAGTCACACAAGAGACAGAGTAACCATCATCGAGACAATCAAGGTAATTTATCGTTTTATAAATTATTTCTACATTTTTGAAATTCTAGAATATATATATTTTTTAAATCCACTTTTTATTTTTTTAGAGTATGGATACGTTTGTGAAAGAGTTCAACGCCGTAAAGTCAAAGACTCAATATATTTCACTCAGAAATTTGGCGGAAAACACCCAATTAAAAAATTAATCTTTCGAAGAGCGGGACATTAAATTTGGAACAGGAATTTATCTAAAGTCTATTTTAAACGATAGTCGCGTAGGTTTCTTTCTTCATAAAAAGGTTTCGTGGATATGCTCTAAGGAACGAATCGACCTTGTTAATACATCTCCCTTAAAATTTGCATTAATTTATAATGGTTTGGGAGAAGATAATTCTATCGAAATTAGAATGATTGAGATTTTATATTATCTTGTAATAATCCAGTGGAGTTAAATATGAAACTATGTTGAAGCTGTTTTAAAGTTGAAAATGTATATTTCAAATGTTAATATTTTCAAATAGTTGAAATAAAAAATAATTAATTCGAGACATGTCAATTTGCTATCCCCCCACCCCGATAGATAAAACACTGTAAGTATAAATTTTAAATTAATAAATAGTGTAAATAAGTATTTACTCTCTAATTGGCTAATTATTAATTTTTATAAAATTGTAAACTCAAATAAAATTTTCTTATAAACATATGTTTGCAAATATAGTCAATTAGAGTTTTATTTTCACAACTAGAACCATTGTTGAGATGTTATTTCTATTACATCTAAATTTTTAATTATTTCAATATGATATACAGAGATCAACTATACTAAATATAAACCAATTGTGAGCAAAAGAGGATTTTTCTGCAAATCATGTTTTATTATCTATTTTATTTTCAAAAACATGTCTTATTTATTAAATAAGAGTATATAATCATTATGAAATTTAGTAAATAAAAGAAGATTTATCTCACCACTCAGGCTGTGCAGACTAAATTATTATACACATAATGTAATGTTATTTTTATACATTATTTTTATATTCTGATGATCAACTGATTTTATGATCAACGACTGTGTGTGAGAACTGTGTAAACTTTGATTCCAAAATGGACGACTTTAACAGAGTGGTGAAAAAACTGTTCGGTTTGTGGAAATTGATCCTGAGTGAATAAAACAATCAAATATACTTGTCTACGGACGAATTAAAAACTCTATACGCTCTTGAACGATACATCACACGCCGTGTGAAATACCTCAATCATCCTAATGTATCGGTATTCTTAGCCAATGTCCTCACCTCTAAATCGTTTGTCGACTCCTCCGATCCTATCCCATATTTTGAACTATCTATTGTTATTTGACAATCTTTGTATTTTTATGCATAACAATAATATATTGTGAAAAAGGTGTATTTTTAAAATAATAATAAAATGTGAAAAAAATGTGTATTTTTCTTTCATTTTTAGTAATTTTTTTTCCCAATTTAAATGATATATTTTTGTATTTAAGATCTAAAAAAAATTAAATTTTTAGGTTTACCACTTTTTTTGTTTTTATCTAAATATACCGTGTTTAATTTTAAAAATTTTGCGGGGTAGTGGGGGTTTTTTACGGTAAATTTTATGCTAAACCTTTTTCCCAAACCAGAGTATTGGGGTTTGGAATAAAATTTGTCAAACTCTTACAAAGTCCCCAAAATTTTATAATTTTTTTAATTTAAAATTTTATACGAAGGGCCCTTTTTAATTTACTTACTTTTCTTTTAATTTCCCACGTATGGTTTTTTTTTCTTGCAAAAAATTTTCTCTACTTGAACTCTATTTTTGGTTTCCAAAAATTTTTGGGGACGGGGGGGAAATTTTAGGAATTTTTTTTGGAAATGGGGAGGGGGGGGGGGGTTGGGCTTAAAATCTTTTTCCAACTTTTTTATCTTTTTTGTTTTTGGTTTTTGGTTTTAATACCTTTTTTTCTGGGGGCATTTAAAGGAAGACAATCTTCTGATTTTGTATTTTTTTTTACAAAAAAGGGGGTTTTACAGGACAGTGAATGACAGTTTTTGGGCATTTATTTAAATTGTTTTCACCTAAATTCACTTTCTTCGAGATGGTACATGAAACTAAAAAAATTAAAAATATACTGGATATTTTGGGGGGATTTAAAAGGGCCCCGGGACTTTAAAGGGGGGGGATTTTTGGGGGAAAAAAATTTTAATTAAATTTTTTAAAAAAAATTTAAAAAAAAGTTAAAACCCCCAGCTTTTTTTTTTTTTTTGAAAAAATTTAAATTTTGTTAACTTTAAATCAATATTTTCCAAAAAAGAAAAAATTTTTTTGAATCGTATTTTCTTTGTCATTTAAAACCCAATAGATTCAGTTTTTTAAAAAAAAAATGTTTTAGAAACCCTTAGTCGGTCGATAAGGAAAAGGGCCCGGTGGGAGAATTTTTTGGTTTCGGAGATGGCGGATATTTTTTTTTTTGAAAATTAAAAAAAAAATTAAATTAAGCGCTGAAAATCAATATCTTTTGCTCGATACACAAAATTAACTTTTTTTTTTAACATTTTTCTAATAACATAAGTAGAAATGGGCAATTTTTTAATCCAAAAGGATGGGGTTTTTACTTTTTTTTAGTACCAGGTTTTTGGGAAACCCCGAATTTACCTTTTGTGCGGTGGTGCATTGGGGGTTTTAGGGGCTTTTTTTGGTTGGGAAGGGTTTAATTTTTTTTAAAAATCAAAATTAGCTTTTTGGGGAAATCTAATTTAAATATGAGGGGTCATTAATAAACATAACAGTAACTGACAAAAATTTTTCACATAACACTCATGTTCCACATAAGTCACATAAAAAATTCAAAACATTCAATAACTTCATTAACGTGATATACCCGGGTATTTTTTTCTTTCTTTTTACCATCACAATTGAAACAAAAAAAAAACCGGGGGTTATTCAAGCGCAAATTTCTTATTTTTCCTTTTTTTTTTTTTTTTTGTTTATACCTACCGTGCATGATCTGAAGTTTTTCCCCTAATTTATTGAATTCTTTAGTTTTAAAAAAGGGATTACATCAATAATTCGGGTGACCCGTTGTGGGAGAATCCCGTCACCTTTCAATGTTTTCTATGACAAGTTTTGTGGTAAGGTTAAATTTTCATTAAAAATATTCAGATTTTTAAATAGTATTTTCACTAACGAGTGAAGGTTTTTCCACACCCGGTGTAAATCCCCCCAAATTTGTCATCTTCATTTTTTAAAAATTTAAAGTGTCTGCCTGCATAAAACTTTGGAACTGGAGGGTTTTCCCGCGTTGGTGTAAAAATCATAACTTTCTTGGGGCGCAAGTCCTTTAAAAAACCCTTTTAAATTAAAATTTATCTTACCCGGGAAAAGTACCACGTTTGGTGGAGGAAGAGTGGGAAAAATGTTTTCCCAAAAATATTTTTCAGTATATACACCAAGCCGGAAAAATTTTTTTTTTTTAAACCCATTTGACCCCCCCCCTTTCCCCCCCCCCCTCACCCCCCACAGACCAAAAAAAAAAACGTGTTTAATTTTTTCTCAGCATTCATTTCTGGTTAGAGGGTTTTTTTAATTTCTAAACCTAACTTTTTAAAAAATTTTATAATAATATAATCAACACCCCTTTGTTTTGTGTATTTCCTAAGGGAAAATTTTTTAAAATTTAGGTTAGCCAATAAATTTTGATAAAAAAAAACTAGCAATTTATTTCCGTTTGGAACCAATTTAAGTGGCCCCATTTCCAAAGTACAAGAAAGTACACATTTTTCTTTTTTTCAATTTTTTTATCAACATAAAAAGTATTTGGACGTTTTTCGGGAAAACTTGCAGAATTTTTTTTTTTAGGAAAGTAAACAAATAAAAAAAAGCCTTTAAAAATTTTTTTAACTAACCTTAAAAAAACAAAAATTAGTGTAATTTTTCAAACTTTCATCTACCTTTTAAGTTTAAATTTAAATTTGTTTATGGTGAAATACGAAATTTTTTATTCCCCGGGGGGTTTTTATTCGTCTTTTTTAAAATTTTGGTTATTTGGTTTTTTTGCTTTTCTTTCTTGGAAATTTTGGGCGGGGTTTTGGCATTTTGTTTTCAAACCGTAAATTTTTTTTTATTTTTTTTTGGGAAAATTTTGATTTTTTTTAATTTTTTTTTTTTTTTTTTTTTTCAAAAGGGGGCCGGGGGGAGTTGGGGGGGTTTGGGGGTTAAAACCCCCCTTTTTTTTTGTATTTAGATTTTATTTATATATTTTGTCGCGTTTTTTTCTTTTTGTTTTCAAATTTATATTTTATTTTTTTAACTTAAGGGGTTTCACATCTTAATACAAATATCATACATCAATATATACAGTTTAATACTTGGACACCGAGTCCCCGTCCCCTTTTGTTTTAACACGACCAGTCCCCCAAAAGCACTCCCCAGGGGAAGAACTCCGCCCACCTTTAAAATATTTGCAGCTGTTTCCCCCCCCACCCCCCTTTTTTCCACCCTTTTCCCGTCACAGAGGTGGGTACACTCCCCTGCATCAAAAGGGAAAATCACTAAAGGTAATAAGGGTTTTTCATTTTTACATTTTTGGCCTTATTTATGGTTTAAAACAATTTTCAAAATTAAGAAAAAAAGTAAAATTTTGGGGCTTTTGTTAAACATTAAAAAAAAAAAATTCAGGATCTTTAGAGGTTTTTTTAAATTTTAAAATTTTTTTTTGGGCCCTTTTGGGAGCTATGGTGTTAAAGTTACCATAAAAAACACTTCAGATAGCTTTTAGGAAAGGGGTTTAATATTAAAAATTTTTGATAATAACCACTCAGGTACTTTTCCCCCTAGGTTTTCCACTGGCAATGCATAGAACACTCAACGCTGCTATGCTGTCCTAATGAGGGGGGGGGAGGGAGGCGAATGTCATGCCATGCTCCTTTTAAGGCCAACGTTCCAAATTATTGCCTGTTTACAGTAAATTGTCCGCTACATAAACCATAGTAGGAAGGAAGAACATTTCATGGGAAAAGGGTTTGCTATGATAATTAAAAAAATTAAAGAGATAGAGAAAACATACATTTATATTTTCAATAAAGGTACATCAATACCCATTATGGCGAAGGTTTGTGTTGCGATTTGGTCTTTGTTTTTCATTCACTTGGTAACGAATAACACCTTTCATAAGCGTGGAAAGTTGGGAAAAGATCGCACTTTCAATAGGTTTACAATCCAGTCGTGGTGTAGTACAGCTTTTGCACACAAAAAAATGTGGGGGGGGGGGGGGGTTAATCAAAGAAAATATCCCAAAATTTGGAGTAATTTATATGCAGTTCGAACCTTTATCAATGGGCTATTTAAATATTATTTTGGGAAAGCACACGTATTTCACTTGGTTTACCCTGAAAGGCACATAATCTTTTTTGAGGGATTTGCACTAGGGTCCTATCTTATAATTTACGTCTTTTTTGGAAGCTTGCAGAGTAAGTTTGCTACCTTTCAGGGTAACCTACATTTTATTCTCTTTACATTGCTGGTTTTCAGTGCCGGATTTATAAAGGGGCCAACTGGGCCCAGGCCAAGGCACCAAATTTTAGCTCACCCGTTTTTTAGAAGTCCATTTTAAAGGTGTTGCTCTAGTGTTATTATTGGGATAGAAACATATATCATGGTATAAAAGCATTTTCAATTTTAAAAAATTCTTCCATTCTCCGGTTTGACATGGAGGCGTTTTAGACTCAAAGATAGCGGAACCTACTCAAGTTCCAAGCTCGGGTTAAAAACTTTTTTTTTAGTCAGAGATTTTCCCTTTTGGATGCCCACTCCCCCTTAACTCTTGTGGTTCTACCCCTGCAATCGCTGACTGAGGCTTTAAAATTTTTTTAAAATTTTTTTTTGCTTTCATTGAAAATGTCCTCACTTTCTCTTTATAACCATAGAGGCTATTCTAAGGCAAACCCTTTGAAAGAAACAAAACACCTGTAGAAACAAATGTCAAAAACCAGGGGTTTTGGCCAAACTGAACAGAAAACTTTAGAACTTGGGTTTTAAACATGGAAAGGCTTTGAACAGCGTCCAAACTCGATACAAAAATCCGCTACTCGTTGGAGGGTCTGGCTTAAGGAAACAAAAAAAAAAATTGAAACTTTTTTTCCCTCTCTTTTCGGAATGACAAACTTGGAAGGGTTTTGATAGAACAACAAATCCTTCAAGAGAAAACTCTTCATTTGTTCAAACCAACCAAAGCAATTCGGCCATGCATTATATTTGCGAGAAAAAAGACTAGGGTTTTAAAACAGTTTATGAAGAAAGCATTGAATCTTAGTGCTTGTGAAACTCCAAACTACCAAAGGAAGCGTAAATGAAAGTGTTTTTCTATTAACATTACGGGTAAAGTAACCATTAATGATAGACACCATTTAAGAAGGGGTGTGTTCATCAGAATCATTGATTCACTATTGCAGACTTATAAAGAAGAAAAGTGGCTTATGAAACTTTGGGCAACATTTTTTAAAAAAAATTTTGCCCTGTTAGCTCACCGAGAGAGCAGCAAACAAAAAAATTTAATTAGGCAATCAAACTGGTCAAAAGGCTATCCAAAGTATTGGTGATATTTCTGCGAATGAGTGTCTTTATTGACTGGAAAGCGAAAACAATACAAAGTTCTACTCTTATAAAAAGTGAACAAGCCCATATACATTCCGATCCTTGAAGTTGAATGAAATTTTCTTTCCTTTTCGTAACAATTATTGTTAGAAAGGAAGGGTTTTTTTTTCTCAGCCATGTAAAAACATTAAAAGGTTACTTCGGGGGAATAAAAAACGAACGTCTGATCTATGATTGTAAAGAGACTTTACTATGAAAATGGACTTTTCAATTACCAGAAATATTTGCTCAGAAAAAATCACGAAAAAGGGTTTTTTTGTTTAAAAATTTACTGGCATTCCTGGCTGAAGCTAACTAAAAATTTTTATTTATGTTACCTTTTCCAAAACATGATTATTGCCTTTTTAAAACCTTTCGAATTTTTTTAGTTTTGTTTTTTTAAACGACTGTAATTAAGCCTAACAGTTTTGTAAGGGAAAAAAAATTTTACAAAAAAAAGAAAAACAGAGTTATAAAAATATGTTTAGATTTTTATTAACGTTGTGTCACTATTCAAGAGGTTAATTTTGGATTTGAATAAAAATTGGAAATACAAAAAAAAATCATATACCCAAAAACCACCCTTAATATCGAGTATTACCAAAATATTTTTGTAGGCTTCACTTAAAAAGGGGTGTGTGAAGGGGGCGCCAAAATTGACCAGGACCAGGGCGCAATCATCCTAATCCTGGCCGGCTGGCTTTTACTGAGTTACGTCACAAGCCCACCAATCAGATGTATGTCTCAGTATACACTACATTTTATTTTATTTAATTTTATTAACCTACAATTTTTAATTTTCCTGTTAAAATTTACAAAATTATTGAGGACAATTGAATATTTGACTATAGTCATTCATTTTGGTCATTAGAACGCTACATTTCGGGGACACGTCCCAAAAAATATCTATCCAACTTTTTGCGGTTTTTTAAAATTTATAAATTTCATTCCTAAAGGAACATCTTGAAAAAGTTTCAACTCCTTCAAGCTGTCCTATTTAAAATATCAAACCACTTATTTTAAAAACGAAAAATTTTTTTAAACGTGAATTATTTAAAGGTTTTATTAGTTGTTAATTGGGCGCTAATTAAGAGTTTTTAGTTTATTTCTTGCACCGCGATGAGTGCAATTGAAGTACAAAAAGTTTTACTTCCCCTCACATTGGCGCTAATTGATGTGTTTAATGTTAATTAGCGATAATTGCCCCGTGATCGAGCACTAATAAAGCGGTCCGGTACCTTGATGATATAATTGGATTTATAGCCCCCGTATTTAAACGCCAATTGTTGAACTCTTGAAAAAATAACCAATTATTAGGTTAGAGTGATTTTTTTTAAGGTCGCTATTTTTTTGACGTAAAACGATCATGTTTTAAAAATTTTGAGACGCGACTGAAATGAAATCACGGCAGTACGATTGAAAGGCTGGAGTTTGGTGCTTCTGTAGGAGCTAGTGCTCTTTTGACACTCTGTGATCTACCTATGAGCCACTGGTGATTTATTTTATCACCCTAGTATATAAACTCTCTTCGAAAAGAAATTCTCGAAGATGTTATACAAAATTAAAAAAAACAACAAAAAAAAATCTCGGTGGCAGTAGAAGGTCCGAGAGCGGGAACTGCCTCAAATTACCTTTTTAAAAACTCTTTCGATCTTTCCAGAACAGGGAAATTATTATTTAAAAAAACCCTTAAATTGTCATATTGACTCTACCAACGTCACGCACTCTGACGTCACTACCAGTGGGTCTGCCCTTCTTAAAAAAGAAGTGCTTTAAGCGCCACGTAATATAATATAAAGTTCAAATAAAATTAAATACTTTTATAAAATTAGGCGATATTATTGTCAATGTTTTCACATATTCTTCAGGGGCAAGTCAGTTACATTACAAACGCCTGGACAGCATATGAGTGCTTCGTTAGGCGAGTCATTAAACATATATTTTATTTTCTGGTATAAAATTTTACCTAAAGTGATTTTAATTACTTTGGTGGTCATATTGGTCTAAATCATCACACACAACAGACTGGTTTGCCGATGACGGGGAGGTTGGGGGCTCGATCCAGATCAGTTTTATTGAGGCACCGAGGACTGTCCAAACTAATTTAATACATTCTAGTATACCAGTTTTTTTACATCCATTAATATTTCCAGCCTGTGGCCTGGGTCCATTCTCTATTAAAACCATAATTCTCCCCTACCGGCTTGTAGGCCTGTCATAGATTAATATGACTTATAATCTAACTTGAGAATAGGACAGGCATAACATCCAGTCCCCGGCCGTTAATTTATCATATGTGAGGGTAAACCCAAATTTCACAAATGATAACAATTTCAGACATGCCAGGAATTGAACTTGATACCTTTTTCACAGCAGGCAGACACGCTCCTGAGCTAAATGAGTGTCTATCGTAATAAACTTAAACTACTCTTGTGAGGGTATTGTTTGTTTTTTTCCCTAAATGGTTTTCCACATTTGCTTGGAGAGAGGAAGAGAGAGAAACTCTCTCCATCTCTCCAAGCGAATGCGGGAATACTTCCTCTAAATTCATCCTTCCTATCTTAACTCATTATTGTAACTAGTACATAGGCCCACAGCCCGAGTTGGTAGTAAGACTGTCGAATGGATTGAACCGCATAGAATCAATTGCCTGTGACTATTAGGTTGAATCTTCATGGATGAACGAGTCATCGAGACTTGAACTTCAGTTATATTTATAGACTGATCTTCTAGTAGAGGCTGGTTCGCACAGAACGCTAAGCTATGCTATTCCTTAGATTGAAAAATGACACCTGGACACAGGACTAGAACTCGGGACGTTTGGCTTGGTACTGCCAATGCTCTAACCACTGAGATGTCCAGGTGTCATTTTTCAAAGTACAGAATATGATATCGAGATGCGGCTACAACCGTAATCAACTAATAAATAGCTTTGCTATTTAGTCCATTGTGCTATGCTGTGCTAAGGTTTTGTCACTTTGGTTTCACACTCGTTGCTAAGCTAAGCTCTGGTTCCGCTTTTTTCCCTCATGAAGTCACGGTGGCTTCTTTCTGGTCTGTCCAAATGTCTTGTTTGAGCTCAGATGGTAGCACTGAGAAAGAGAGCTGCTGTTTTGGAGGAAGAAGAAAATGTAGCACATGGGGTTTGACTAGTTTATATTAAACGGTTCCATTTTAACATATTAACACTCGCTGAATCCAAAACCTAAATAGATATTACTTAAGTATACGCGAAACAAACTGAAAGCAAAACTTCAACACGTCTTTGACTATTATTCAACAATCCAGCACTGCTTTGTTCAACTCGGAGCACTAGCTGCGTTATGCGCATGCGCAACGTAAGATAGCTCAAGATGGGAGATGAAAAAATTGCACGGCCAGCAATCGGCGGGGAAAAAAACATAGCGCGGCGCAGAGTAGCAAGGCATAGCGTAGTTTAGTTTAGCTTCCAGTGTGAACCAACCTTAATAATGCCCGGATTAATCAGAGTGATAATAATCCAGTCTATAGCTACCACACTTTTAAATAGTAAGTAAGTGTATTTATCTCTGAATATGGCTATTGTAACGTCGGGTCAGCTGAAATCCACACGGTCCAAACCAGGAAACAATGTCTACTCCATCACCGGCCGCCAAACCCTTCAACTCAAGTGTATTTATTTGTGTAGTATTAAAATATTTAAACAATCTAAACAATTTTGTTTTTATAGGGAATAAAAAAGAAAACGACAATATTGTAAAAATTGAGCAAATTGAACTGGAAGACCTAGAGGAAAATGAAGGATCAAATTATATAAATCAAACCAATGGTTTTCTTATCGAAACACAAAAGCAAAAAGAATCTCTTTCATTTGCTGTAAGAAGTGGGGCAAGCCTCGAGGCTGAAAGAAATATGTTCAAAGTCAACCGTCTTGGAGAAAGTCCAGGCCTTGGAGGAGTGTTCCTGAACATGTCCCCGTGTGTCGAGGACCGCTGTGTCACAGAAGATTCAACCCACGACCACATGTGTTCATACCAGTACCTGTACCAGTGCCAGTGAAAGTGCCAACATTCACAGTGTAGCCACAACAATAAGCCTACGAGGATACCCACTTCATCTCGCTCTAACACCTGGCACCACCACTTCTCCACCTCGATATACATCTGGTAGGAGGACATCCACCTCCACTCCTCAACCTCGCTCTACACCTGAACCCACTGGGATCACTCAACCTCGCCTCACTGACGCGCCTCCAGGGCCTTATGACATACCCAGAAAACCATACAAAATAGTGACTGCAGGAACCTCTGACCATTTGTTAGATGCTACAACACCTCCATCCCCTCCAAGTCCGCCATAACCCACCTACACCTCCATCCCCTCCACGTCCACCATACCCACCAACACCTCCATCCCCTCCACGTCCATCACAACCGACCACCCCCACTTCCAACCCCTCCACGTCCACCATACCCACCAACACCTCCATCCCCTCCACGTCTACCATAAACCCACCAACACCTCCATCCCCTCCACGTCCATCACACCAACCAACACTTCCAACCCCTCCACGTCCACCCTACCCACCAACACCTCCATCCCCTCCACGTCCACCATACCCACCAACACCTCCATCCCCTCCAAGTCCGCCATACCCACCTACACCTCCATCCCCTCCACGTCCACCATACCCACCAACACCTCCATCCCCTCCACGTCCATCACACCGACCAACACTTCCAACCCCTCCCGTCCACCATACCCACCAACACCTCCATCCCCTCCACGTCTACCATACCCACCAACACCTCCATTCCCCTCCACGTCCATCACACCAACCAACACTTCCAACCCCTCCACGTCCACACCTACCCACCAACACCTCCATCCCCTCCACGTCCACCATACCCACCAACACCTCCATCCCCTCCAAGTCCGCCATACCCACCTACACCTCCATCCCCTCCACGTCCACCAAAACCCACCAACCCCCCTCCATCCCCTCCACGTCTACCATACCCACCAACAACCTCCATCCCCTTCCACGTCCATCACACCGACCAACACTTCCAACCCCTCCACGTCCACCATACCCACCAACACCTCCATCCCCTCCACGTCTACCATACCCACCAACACCTCCATCCCCTCCACGTCCACCATACCCACCAACACCTCCATCCCGTCCACGTACACAAAACCATACAAAAAACTCAAAATATCCCAAACCACCAACTCCACCTTCACCACCTACTCCACCTTCACCACCAACTCCACCTTCCCCCCCTACACCACCATCACCCCCCTACACCACCACACCCACCAAAGCCACCCATCCACCAAAACTACCAAACTCTCCAAATCCACCAAACCCTCCAAATCCACCAAACCCTCAAAATCCACCAAACCCCCAAAATCCAAAAAACCCATCTAACCCTTTTAATCCAAACAACCCAGGCAATCCATCTAATCCCTTAAACCCACCAAACCCATATAATCCATCAAACCCTATTAACCCATATAATCCTTCAAACCCATCAAATCCTAGTAATCCATCAAATCCTAATAATCCAGCCAACCCTAGTAATCCAGCCAACCCTAGTAATCCAGACAACCCTAGTAATCCATCAAATCCTAGTAATCCCTCAAACCCTTATAACCCATATAATCCTTCAAACCCATCAAATCCTAGTAATCCATATAAATCCTTCAAACCCTAGTAATCCTTCTAATCCATCAAACCCATCAAACCCTAGTAGCCCATTTAATCCTCCAAACCCATCAAACCCTAGAAATCCATCTAATCCCTCAAACCCACCAAACCCTTATAATCCATCAAACCCTAATAACCCATATAATCCTTCAAACCCATCAAATCCTAGTAATCCAGCCAACCCTAGTAATCCATCAAATCCCAGTAATCCCTCAAACCCTTATAATCCATATAATCCTTCAAACCCATCAAACCCCTATAATCCATCAAACCCTTATAATCCCTCTAATCCTTCAAATCCATCAAACCCTAGTAATTCAAATAATCCATCAAATCCTAGTAATCCATATAATCCTTCAAACCCAAGTAATCCATTTAATCCTTCAAACCCATTAAACCCTAGTAATCCATATAATCCTCCAAACCCATCAAACCCTATATAATCCATCAAACCCTATTAACCCATATAATCCTAGTAATCCATCAAATCCTAGTAATCCATCAAATCCTAGTAATCCCTCAAACCCTTATAATACATATAATCCTTCAAACCCATCAAACCCCTATAATCCATCAAACCCTTATAATCCATCTAATCCTTCAATCCGTCAAACCCTAGTAATCCATATAATCCTCCAAACCCATCAAACCCTCATAATCCCTCCAACCCTAGTAATCCATTTAACCCTACAAACCCTTCCAACCCTAGTAATCCACCAAACCCTAGTAATCCATATAATCCTTCAAACCCATTAAACCCTAGTAATCCATATAATCCTCCAAACCCATCAAACCCTTATAATCCATCAAACCCTATTAACCCATATAATCCTAGTAATCCATCAAATCCTAGTAATCCCTCAAACCCTTATAATACATATAATCCTTCAAACCCATCAAACCCCTATAATCCATCAAACCCTTATAATCCATCTAATCCTTCAAATCCGTCAAACCCTAGTAATCCATATAATCCTCCAAACCCATCAAACCCTCATAATCCCTCCAACCCTAGTAATCCATATAATCCTCCAAACCCATCAAACCCTCATAATCCCTCCAACCCTAGTAATCCATTTAACCCTACAAACCCTTCCAACCCTAGTAATCCACCAAACCCTAGTAATCCATATAATCCTTTAAATCCATCTAACCCTAGAAATCCATCTAATCCCTCAAACCCACCAAACCCTTATAATCCATCAAACCCTAATAATCCAACTAATCATTTTAAACCCATCAAACCTTATAATCCATCAAACCCTATTAATACCTCCAACCCTAGTTATCCATCAAACCCTAGTGATCCACATAATCCTTCAAACCCATCAAACCCTATATATTCCATCAAACCCTTATAATCCATCTAATCCTTTAAACCCATCAAACCCTAGTAATCCATATAATCCTTCAAACCCATCAAACTCTTATAATCCATCAAACCCTAGTAGCTCATCAAACCCAGTAATTCATATAATCCTTCAAACCCATTAAACCCCTATAATCCATCAAACCCTTATAATCCTTTCAACTCTATTAATCCATATAATCCTTCAAACCCTTCAAACCCCTATAATTCACCAAACCCTTATAATCCCCCCAACCCTAGTAATCCTTCCAAGCCTTCAAACCCATCAAACCCTATTAATCCATATAATCCTAAAACCCATCAAACCCTTATAATATAGCCAATCCTACTAATCCATTTAATCCCAAAAACTCAAATAATTCTTATAACCCCATTATTCCTAACAACCCAAACAATCTTAACAATCCAAATAATCCTAACAACCCTAATAATCCTAACAACCCGAATAATCCTAACAATGCAAATAATCCTAGCAACCCAAATAATCCTAACAACCCAAATAATCCTAACAATCCATACAATCCTAACAACCCAAATAATCCACATACCCCTAACAACCCAAATAATCCTAACACTCCAAACATCCCAAATAATTCTAACACTCCAAACAACCTAAATAATCCAAACAACCCTAACAACCCAAACACTCCTAACAATCCTAACAATCCAAATAATCCTAACAACCCAAATAATCCTAACAATCCAAACAATCCTAACAACCCAAATAATCCTAACAATCCAAACAACCCAAACAACCCTAACAACCCAAATAATCCTAACAACCCAAATAATCCTAACAACTCAAATAATCCTAACAACCCAAATAATCCCAACAATCCAAATAATCCAAATAATCCTAACAACCCTAATAATCCAAACAATCCAAATAATCCTAACAACCCAAATAATCCTAACAATCCAAATAATCCTAACAACCCTAACAACCCAAACACTCCTAACAATCCTAACAACCCAAATAATCCTAACAATCCAAATAATCCTAACAACCCTAATAATCCTAACAACCCGAATAATCCTAACAATCCAAATAATCCTAGCACCCCGAATAATCCTAACAACCCGAATAATCCCAACAACCCAAATAATCCCAACAACCCAAATAATCCCAACAACCCAAATAATCCCAACAACCCAAATAATCCCAACAACCCAAATAATCCCAATAATCCTAACAACCCTAATAATCCAAACAACCCAAAGAATCCTAACAACCCTAATAATCCAAACAATCCTAACAACCCAAACAATCCAAATAATCCTAACAACCCTAATAATCCAAACAATCCAAATAATCCTAACAACCCAAATAATCCTAACACTCCAAACAACCCAAATAATCCAAACAACCCTAACAACCCAAACACTCCTAACAATCCTAACAGCCCAAATAATCCTAACATTCCAAATATTTTCAACAACCCTTACAATCAAATTAATCCAGAATCTCCTAAAAGTCCATATACGTTCAACCTTTATGACTTATCAATCCTTCCACGCCTTTTAACCATTACAAACCAACTATTCATAAAAATGTTTTAAATCCCAACTTTGGTCTGACTACCCTAGGAATTCCAGACTACCCAACAAGTCCTTCTAGGCCATACCAAACGAGTAGTCCACCTATTTCGAGCCAGAGAAACCCCCCAGCCATACACAAGCTTCCAAATCCATTAAAGCTGCCCGATTTATCGGAACTCTTTTATCCTAAACACCCTAAAGACTTGCCAAACTCCAATATCGGTATTTTTCCGCCATTAAAAACCTTTACAACAACGGAATCCATTCAATTTCTCAAATTACTCCGGTTCATCCCCTTCGAAACCGCTTTTCATAATAGTTTTATATCCTCCTTATGACGTAATAAAAAGTTTCTCCTTTTTCCATTACTGCCCTACGAACCGCTCCTGCCTTCTGCTGACCCTTACTATCTTCCAGATAGTTTATTGCCTGACAAATACCTAGAAGGATTTTCACCTTTTCCATTTACATTCCCACCAGATTTTCCATTTGGAAAGAAATTAGACAATTTACCACCTAGTGTTGATTTTCCCAACTCATTTCCAAAGAACGGCCTATCCCCTCTGGAACCTACATATTCTCTCTACATCGAATACCCTCCCATAAATTGGAATCAAATCCAATCGCAACCACCCTATTTTCTAGATTTTATAAAAATATTAAACAATCCTGTGCCAAATAAACCCATCTACTTTACAATTAATTCGCCGTCATTCGTAGTTCCTTTTAAAGATGAGATTGACTACTCCCCAGTGATAGATTCATTTCTGAATGATAACAAACCAGTGCCAAGTCTTGCTGATCTTTTTAAAGTGCCCGGGAGTCGAGATGACTCCAATTCTGAAGACAGACATCAACTCTCAGAAATGTTTGGGAATGTCTCCTTTCAAGTTCAATTTATAAAATAGAACAGACGCTATTTTGTTTGTTTTGCTTCTCAGGTTAAGATAGTAGTTATTCTAGAAAATAATTCACAGCATTTCCGCAAAAACCAGAGGCAAAAATTGATATTTTTTGTAAAATATAGTTTCTAGATTTCATACCGACAATTTATAGTTAAACTATTCAATGCCTTTAAGAATTATCAAAATGAATAACCTACCTAAAATTTGAATCATGCCATTAAATTAATATTTTTGATGTTGACAAATAATGTAGTGTGTTGGTGCCTTCAAAAAGTATTAATACCTGTTTTACAGTAAAGTTTAAATAACTAAAGTTTAATTAAAATATATCATCCTGGGCATCATTAGAGGATGTTAGGGGTGATTATCACCCCCCCCCCCCTCCGATCCCCCCAAGCCCGCCTACCCAGCAATACAAGCAAATAAGGACACTCTAAGTACCGTAAAAGGAACAGTGAATTGTTTTTATCAAAAAATTGAAAATCCACGTTTATAGCAATGAATTAATAAATGATTAACTCCAGGTAGCTTTTTGTAAATTACTTTATAAAACCGTTATCTTAATATTCATGATTCTCATTTGGTAAGAAATCATTATTATTTTTAAATTTAAAATTAAATGAGTTGGTTTCTACCCCAAATAATTTAAAGCTAGCGACGTCTATGAATGTGGACCTAGTGTTTTTTTGTGAACATATTAAATAGTGTTATTGCCATCAATGTTTATATTTTAAATAATTTGTTGTGTTTTAAAAACGTATGATAACCATACAAAACGTTAACTTTATGATTACATCGTATTAGACTGATTGCTGAGGACAGGAGGATCGGGGTTTTTGAATCCCAGTCGTTTATACTAAGGGTGGTTTTCCAAAATAGTTTTCCACCTTCCATTCAAGTTAATGCGAGTACACTTCCCCTAAATTGAACCGGCCTCATCTCTAAATCATTAGCTTAATTAGTACATATGCCTATAACCTAAAAAGGTTGTGAAATGCGTGCTAAAAAAATACACATTGCAATAAAAACCTTCTGCGATAGAATTAGAGCTATAATTAATTAGTTTTTATTAATAAAATATGAACATTTAAAACTTTCTTCTCGAATTAAAGGTACCATGAGATTAATTTAAAGCGTAACTATACAGGCGTAAAATAAATGAGTATATTTTTTCTGAGCCGAAAATAATTGTTTATTGTCAAGACTCCTGTTAGTTATTCGGGTCATTCGACAATATAAATGTAGTATGGCACTAGTTTAACAAGTGTATGAGTTATAAGTTATATATAGTCATTCAGGGATATCAAATCTTTACATAGGGGGCCAAAATTACTATTTGATGTTTTTTGTGTACCAATGTTAAGGTAAAGTAATTATTATGTATGGGGCGTAATTTAGTAATAACTTGACATTAATTCTATGAGCTGTATACAATTAAATATTTACAGTAGTAATATTACTACCCAGTGTACTGATCCAAAGATCCTGGGCTTGATTCTCCTATTAAGATGTCATTTTTAAATTTAAATAATATAAAATTATATTTGAGCCTTTAAGAAATGTATTCATCTCATTTTCATCAATTCCCAAAAAAAAAACGCCATTTAGATAAATACTATATTTAATATATTGTGTATAATGTGTTACCATTACCTGTAAAATTTTCTAACACAACAAAACGTTTATTTCTGTACAACCATAAAAATAAATTTCATTTTTATAGGTTAACAAGTTATACTATACTGTACTATGCTAAAATTAATCAATAAAGTTTTGATCAATTGTAATGTAACTGATTTGCCCCTAAAAAAAGTATGTGAAAGCATTGACAATAATATCGTCCTAATTTTATAAACATATCTTATTTCATTTAAATTATATAGTATATTAAATGGCGCTTAAAGCACTTCTTCTTCTAAGAAGCAAAAGCCACTGATCAGTGACGTCACGCACGTAAACACCAGCCAAGTCAGTTTGACAATATATATTTTTTCAAATAATAACTTCCTCTTCTCGATGGTTCGAAGAGAGATTTTTAAATGTAACTTGAGTCATTTTCCGGCTCTCGAAGCTTCGAGTGACACAGAGATTTTTTTGTCTTGTATTTTGTTTTTCTAAACTGAACCTTCTCGAAGCTTCCATGACCAAGGAATATATAAAAGGGGAAATGGTGCAACATAAAGGCAGTGTTCAGTTGGGAGTTGTCAGTTGGCAGTTTGGTGTCCAGAACTCACTTGGCGTCTAGCAACACCTGTCCGCGCTAGCCCGCGTATAGTTCGAGATGAAACTATTTTCGCATTAATTAAACTGATTCAGAAAAATAAAAAACATGTCAAAATGAAAAGTGTATTAATTATAATTCGTCAATAGGCACCCATCGCGGTAACGTAATTCCAGAACGTTACACAATGTAAAGAAGTAAAATACGAATGGTATGTTTGTATACAGTCATTTCCATTGTTAAGTACTCATTTTCATGAATGCTAAGATAGCTATAACTAAACAAAAAAAAAGAATCATGATAAGAAAAATTGTAGAGTTAAAAAGACCATTAAGGATAAACCCTTAAGAAATAATGAATGTATTATCTATGTCCCATACGTAAAAAAGTTAACAGTGTTATGATGCGAGGGACAAGCACCTAATGATGTTACCTTAGATCAGTGGCTCCCAACCGTGTGCTGCGAAATTTTGGAGATGTGCCGCCAAAATTTCCTAGTATTTTAATTGAACTAAACTGCCCCGGTTGTCTCTAGGGATACGCTCTTTCTCTGTCAAACAAACGGTGGCGTATACCAATGGGGAAATACGGTAAATATTAGAAGGGTAGAACATGTAATAATTAAAACGCTGGCCTGATAAGAAATGTCTATACGCCATCGTTAGGGTGATATTATTGTAATAATTAATGGTATTATTTTATAAATTAAAAGTTCTGGTATTTCTTTTTATAGTCTTTTATTTTTAAATTTTAAATGAATGAACTATTTACTTTTAGCTAGATATCACACGCATTTTATATTTGATAAAAGCCCGACTATTGCGTTAAATGAATCTAGCTATACGTGTTCTTGTCGAGAAGGAAGGATCACCAGCAGTGAGGAGATGTGCGCATTTCAAGGGGTATATCAAGCGACTTTTCCTTCTCGAAGCTTCCTAAAAGAAAAGGGGTGAGGTCATCCAGGTGCGTCTCTTTCCACGGAAAGTCCCTTGTCTTTTTAAATAGAGACGTAGAAGGATTTCACCACACCTTACAGCTCGACAGTTCTACACAAATAAATCTTACAAACCCCTCGAATATAAAATAGTAATCTTAAATATAGATTTGAATAATAACATATCGATATGTATAATTTCATATCATTACAGTTACCCCCCTAATTGCTGGAAAGATTGAACGTGTTTTGATATCTAACAGCAATTACATAATGAACAAGTTTCTTATAAATACTTCAATTGAATATACAGAACAAAATTATTTTTAAGTACAATGTTGAGTTAAGGTTTGTCCTCAACCATACTTTCTCTCTTAAAATTCCTTTGTTACATACAACAAAATAGAAAAGTTTTTTTTTTTACAGTGTCACACTAAACTAATTTGTTTTTTTTATTATGGTTTTTTTATCCAATAGCATTATTCAGAAAATCTTATTCTAGAATATTTAACCAAAATTACTTTTTAAATTAACTTAATACAATATATTTGACATATGTAATATAAAATGTTATACAATGTAGATAACACTTAATTTAATTGTTTTAATACACAATGTTTTAAATTATCTATCTCAATATTCATTGATCGATCCTCCTTAATATCAGGGTTTAATATCCATTTTTTCTTTAACAATGTTTTAATCAAATCAATTTGATTTTAATTAAGTTTAACTTTATTTTATTTTTTTAATAGGGCTTTAATTAAATCAGCCTTTGCTCCAGCTATTTTTTATTTTATAGGCCCAAGACAAAATATTTGACATTCTCCTTTAGTTCACCGTTGAATACTTTATCTAGTTTTGTTATTAATTATATTGTTTTAATTTGTTTACGAAACCACACCAGAAAATCACATCAGACAACTTTAATTCCTTCCCTGGTATAGGTTTAAACAAAACGAATTATGTCGACTATTATCTTATCTTTCTTCAATGACGCACTCACATAAATAGATTTTATGGGGAAATTCCTCCCATATATATCTATATTTTTATTTATTTTGAACGACTTAACTCACCTTAATATATATTGGATCAACGACGGAGCTCACCTTATTTGGTGCAATTAGGATCAACGACGAGTTCTTCACCTTCAACTGGTGTATCTTCCACGAAGACTAGATATTAGACCTACGACTATAATTCATATCATTGCATAACTACCTATCCATACCAAGCGAATTTAAAACATAACCTCCTTTTCTTTAGACATCTTGCATTTATGATGGTACTTTACCATGAACGATCATTACTGGATGTCGTAAACAAATATATGTAATTCATATCGATCATTTAGATTGGTCAAACAAATTTTTTTTTAACTCTGTATCAAAGATTCTTAATACTCGTTCATTTCTTTGGCCTATAAAATTTCTTGCAAATTTTAACATTTTTATTGTTTTGTAATAGGTTCATACCTTGACCCTTGTTTGATACTGCATTAAATTCTATCTTTAAAATTTCCCGACTGTTACTGATGAGTCGATCTTTTGAATGTCATTACTTTTAAGGCACTTTTAATGAATTACATACACTACATTTCTATGATAAGCCCTTGATAAATTAATATTATTTATCTAAACACAGCTTGTCTAGTAAAGATGACACACTTAATATAGTAACATTGAAATGCTTCCTTGTTAATACATTATTAATACAACACAAATAATTCCATTTTAATCATTCTTGCTTAACACATTGGTAGTACAACACATAATTCAATATTAATCATCTTTGCTTAGTATAATATACAGAATACATAGAATTTAATATTCATAGAACCTTGAACTTATTTATTTATTATCCTTATCTCATTAAAATTATACTTAAAAGTTTTACAAAATTTATGACATAATTTAAGACATGTACATAGAAAAACTATCTTCTATTACAATATAGTCAGAGAAAGAGATAGTGTGAGATAGGTAAAAAAAAAAAGTTTATTCTTTTTACTTTCATGTAGAAAAATGCTACCTGCCTTACTGGCCATTATAGTTGTTTACTTTAAACTTATTTCTTTGTCAAAAGAATCCTTTTTTTTCTGAGAATTGAATATGATGGACAAGGGTCACTCTCCATCTTTTTTTTTCTTTCTCTGCTTTGTAACAATACATTTTCTTAGGAAATATTCGTCGTATTTTTTAGTAACTACTAACGTTGATATACATTCAACGCTACAAATCTGCGTAGGATTTCTAGTAACTACAAACCTAAGTCGCATTTAGTTACAAAGTGTAACCCCCCCCCCCCCCCTTCATATGATTTGATAGGTTCAAATTACAATAAATAAAAAGGTAGGTAAGTTACAAGAGAGTTTATTTTATTCTACAAACAACTAGCAGACATACAAGAGCGAGGCACTCTAGGAAAGTCGAGTGACTGGCCGATAAGGGCCGAAGTAAACAATAAATAAAGGGGCAAGACCCCAAGTCGTTAAGAGAAAACAGAATGATTAATACCAACGTAGTCATAATTAAATTGACCCTCGCAGAAGGCGACTAACCTAGCAGGAAAGTTAAATACAAGTAATATGTATAGGTCTACACGACCTGGCGATGCCGACACTATATTGACATAAGAATGAAGTTTTATAATAGACTGCCATTGTAAGGCGCGACAGAGAAAATGATTTACCTAAACCTAACCTGTTACAAATAGATCCCAATCAATTTAGTTCAATCTAATTATTATTATTGTAATGACCAATGTGCTGGGTGCACGGGCTCGCGCCCCCCGAGTTGAGTAACAATTTAAAAGGAATCACAATCGTAACAAATCTTTAACTTTTAGCAAGCAGAACAACTATTTTAAAATAAGTTACACGTTAAACAGAAATAATTAGCGCCCCAAGATGGCGACATGCTAAAGTTCCATTAGCGCCCCAAGATGGCGCCATGCTAAAGTTCCAACCCGTCCGTGAGGCGGACACAACGTTAAGTACAAAGAAAAAAGCTAGCGCATAAACCATAATGGCTGACAGGCAAATCCTGCAGTCTCAGTGAAATATAGCTATTAGTAATCATGATTTATATTTAAAGTTGAAACTTAAATTTTGAACAATTTAACCCAAACATAATTTAGAAAAACGTCGAACAACGACCTACGTCTAAATCTAAGACAAGTGTCTCACCTAATCGAGTGCAGAGAAATGAGTGACATCACTACACAGTCCAGCCGTTATATACTGTACAAAGTCAATCACGTGTTCACAAACGGCGGGAATCACACTGGGACGAAGGGAGAGGGTGTACGTTGCTTCGACAGAATTCTCGATTATTCTCGTGATAATTTCAAATCACGCGCCGGTGGATGAGTCTTGTTTCACTCGAACACAAACCGTCGGCGCATACGGTTAGCGCATCTTGATGTTCAATTGTCCGAGTCTTGCTCTAATCGGGCCTCGAGCCACGGGCGGTCAGTAAGCCGCGTGATGTTGAGTGGAGTTGAGTGCGCGTGTTTCATGAAGTCGAGATCCAGCCCAGTCAAAGGGACCAGATCAGGTGAGCCAGATCGTCCATGTTTGCATTATGTCTGTGACAACGTCACAATGTCCCCCCTTGGACGGAGAAGAAGGACGTCCTTAGCCTTTGGTGAAGACACGGGGAGGCGCCTTCCTCGATGTTCACCGCTGACTAGAGGGTGGGTGGCGGCTCCGGTACCCTCCGAGGCCATGTTAGGTGGCCAGATGCAGGTTCGGGAGATGACGAATAACTGGACTCCGGGGTTGACCTCTGCTTCACACGCTCACTCCAACACACCGTCATCCCGGGTTGACAGGGACAGCATATGCTCGTAAGGTGGCCCGCTTTAACCACCAGGGAAGCTTCATCGCCACGCCCAGCTGGGCGATCATTGACTGCCGATGAGTGTACAGGAACAAAGGAGGGGAAGGAAAGGGCAGGGCAAAAAAAGGGGGGGGCGGAAGGCCGAATAGTGAAGTCTCTGAGAACAAAAGTTTACACGTGAACACCACATCCAATTGTAAAGTTTATCAGTTAGCGCAGCCATCCTTGAAAGTTACTGTGGCAGTTTTCGTAGCACTAACATTGTCTACCAGCACGAGTCACAGAGATACCCACAACTCTGTTTAGCGACGACTTTCCACGAATGAGGAAAGGTGGGTTTGCCGCTTCACACGCACTTAGAGGTAGTCCGGTCGGTGGGGCGAACGTTCTGCACCATGTACTTTGGACCCGACACACGCTTTATTAAAACAGTCCAACACAAGTTTCTGCCCAAAGTCATACCTAGGCCCTACAGTACTACAAATTTATCCTAACAATACCAGGGGTGGTACCCCTTCCCTTATATAAATTATATATACAACAATATAGAATACCTAGAAACATGCACTTAAGAACGCAAAATTAAATCACAAAGGTACACTTAAGCAAACAGACGACACACAGCACGGGGTCAATTGACTCATTTCCCTGCAGCCTTTAGGTGGCTGACATGTGCTCTACGTGTCAAAGATGGGTCGGATACTTCTTTTAACAATACCGAAACAGGTGTAAGAAATCTTTCAATTGACCAGGGACCACTCCACTTATACGCCATCTTCGCCGAAGACTTGTCAGCAGCTGAGCTAAGAGGAAAACACTTGCACACAACAACGTCCCCAAGTTTAAATGGGACAGGGATACGCCCTCGGTTATAGGTGGCGGCAACCTTCCTTTGGGACTTCAGGAGGTTAGAAAAAGCTACCTCACATTTCTTTTCATAAGAACAATCACCTGCGTCATTTAGGAGTGGGTCAATATCCCAGTTTAAACAATAATGGGTGGTTCAGGTCCCTATTGAGGAGGATAGAGGAAGGAGTGGCTTTGACTGACTCATGGAAAGCGGCGTTAAACGCAATGTTCAAAACGTCTAAGTCCTGGTCCCAGTGGGTGTGATCCAGGTGGTGAAAGATCGTCAAGGCAACGTTTAGGTTACGATTAAACCTTTCTACATGGTTCGGCGATGGGTTGTACGGCTAGTGGTAACGTGTCTTATCCCCCACGAAAAACACATATCTCCGAAAGCTTTAGAACGGAAACACGGTCCATTATCACTTACTATGACCCTTGGGGTCCCTAAAATCGCCCAAACACGCCTGCACAGAGCATTAACAGTCGTCCTTGCCTTCATGTTCCTTAGGGGGATGAGTATGACGAATTTAGAGAAGGCGTCCATGGCAACGAGTATAGAGGTGTTCCCTTGGGTAGAGCGGGTAAGGGGGCCGACGAAATCAACAAAAACTTTCTCCCACGGTTGCTTAGCAACATCCGCGGAGTGAAACCCTATTTTAGAATTACGCGCTGGTTTGGCCAATTGACACGGCTCACATTTGCGCACCCAATCTCTAACGTCTATAGGCATTAAGGCCAAAAAAATTCCTTAGAAATCTTGCGTTCGGTCTTAAGGACACCGCAATGGCCGCCAAAAAGGGAGTCGTGGAAATATTTAAGTAACATAGGCCTAAGTTTCTCTGGCACAAAATATCTTATCCTACCCTTGACACGAACTACTAAGAGGTCTTTAAGAATCTCGTAATTCCCAATCCTCTCTCCACGCTTGATCCTGTCAACGATCTGTCTGCAACACGGATCCATCAACTGATGGTCTTTGATTGAGATAAAGGATTCGGGAATCGTATGGATAACAAATAACGAGCCATCCTCCTTACATTCTCCTACAGGTTCCTTATCCTCACACATCCTAGACAAAGCGTCAGCGACAACATTAAGCTTCCCAGCAACGTGATGGGTAGTAAACTTAAACCTGGATAGCTTCCAAACCCACCGTCCAATTTTCCCTAGTTGTTTCGGGTGATTCCATATCCAGCTGAGGGCCATGTTGTCAGTGTACAACTCAAACTGGCGAAGCTCTAGATAGTCAGCGAACTTGTCGATGCCGAAGATACAGCTGAGACATTCTTTTTCATATATGCTATACTTTCTTTCGGCAGGGCTCAAAGTTCTGCTGGCGAAAGCTACAGGTCTACTTCCCTCGGAAGTCGTTTGAGAGAGAACCGCCCCTAGCGCTACAGAGGAGGCATCAACATGTAGTTGGAAAGGCAGAGAAAAGTCAGGCATGCGTAGCACGGCTGGCGACACTAGGTGGCGCTTAAGCGCAACAAAAGCCTGCTGTTGGGCAGAACCCCAAATAAAGGTGGCACCCTTTTTTTCAAGGAGTTAAGGGGTTGGCTAAGTCAGAGAAGTTCGGGATGAACCTAGCGTAGTAGGCGCACATACCTAGAAACCGTAATACCCCTTTTATGTTTTTTGGGGCGGGAAAATCCAAGATAGGCTTAACCCGATCCGGGTCAACGAGCAGGTTACCCTCAGAAATGATATAGCCAAGATATGGGATAGATCTCTTCGCCCATGTGACTTTCTCCGGTTTACAGTCAACCCAGCCTCGCGCAGGCGCCTCAACACTACCTCAACATGACGCAAATGGTCATCAAAAGATTTGCTGTAAACGCAGATATCATCAAGGTAGTTAAACACGAATTTGTATTTCAGGTCCGCCAAAATATGGTCTAAGACTCTACTCAACGCTTGCCCCCCGCAACTTATCCCTAACGGCACTCGGTTGAATTCGTAGACTTGCCAGGGGGTGATAAACGCGGTAAATTTCTTAGACGACTCTGAGAGAGCACATTGCAGAAAGCTCGCATTAAGGTCAATCAAGCTGTAATATTTGGCTCCGCCAAGATGTTGGAAGGCGGACTCTATGCTAGGCATGGGGTATGGGTCGAACACTATTTTTTTATTAAGCTTTCTATAATCGACAATCAAGCGATGCCCATGACCTTTCCTGGGAATAATGAACGCAGGACTTGCGTATGGGATTTGGAGGGACGAATAACCTCCTTTCGTTCCAAGTCCATGATAAGATTTCTAAATATCTCGAGTTTGGGGGGTGCACAGGAGTAGGGACCAGATCTAACAGGAATGTGGTCCTGAGCCACAATGTCATACGGCAAAATGTCGCACTTGCCCCATCTGTCAGTGATGACGTCAGGGAATCGAGCTATCAAACGATCTATCGCTTCACGTTCCTCGACAATGGGAACAACCTGCGAGGATGGTGCCCAACACAAAACGGAATAAACAAACTAGGTTCAAAACTAAAAGATATTCCTAAGCATCTCAGGTCAAGTTTGACTCCAGTCTCGAACAGTAAGTCAGTCCCTAGAATAACATCAAAGGGAAGTTCTGGCATAACAAAGAATGGACGTTTCCAGGCAAATCTTTCTATCTTAATAGAGAGCACTACTTTACAATCGACCAAGATAGTCTGCCCATTAGCCACGGCGTAAATCTTAGGACCTATCGACCTATAATCGATTTTTGTTTTACCCTCTAACTGGCGCAAGAACTCACGGCATATGAATGAGTGACTGGCTCCAGTAATCTAAAAGAGCAACACAATCCTTTTGGGCTACCTGGATCTGAACTACAGGAGTAGGAGCATGTGGTTTAATACAAGTGGGCACGACCGGACCACGACTACGAGCGCGCCCTATAAGTTTCCCGATCTACACTGTCTCTGTACGTGACCCAGTCTTCTACACCGAAAACATCTCATGCGCGAGAGGTCGCGGGGCGCACGGTTGTCAGAACCCGAAGGCCAGAAGTTGTCCCTAGGAGTGTTAGCATCGCGATCGCCCGGTAGTACAGGCGCTAATGACAAGGCCGTATTCATAGGTTCGGGAGTTGAACCCGTGCGTCTGCGGTTTAATGCCGCCGGCGCATGCGCACTTAAATACTCCTGTTCGGCGAGCAGGGTGTTTTCAATCGAAGATGCTAAGAGAGAAAAGTTCAAGTACCGTACAGGGCTTACATGTAAATACAAAATGTCGCCGGGTGAGGGGCGACACATTCTCAAGAATAATATCAACGATCTGACTTTCCCCCAGACCACTATTGAGAACTTGAGCTGCCTCTGTGATAGATAAAACAAAATCTCTCAACGATTCGTGGGGATATTGAAACCTGTGAATAACTTCCTTACATAACCTTTCTCTAGCCCTACTGGGTAACAGCGCTTCTAAAATGAGGTCAGTAAGTGATCTCCAAGATAAACCATTTCGAATCCCACGGGAGAACAACTGGGTTAAAAAACCAGAAGTTTTGGCCAAACACAGAATCAAAAATTCACTATCACTCGCTAACTTTAGACAATATGCTCTGTTGATCTCAACCATAAATTTAAACAGAGTAGCGTGATCTTGACCGTCGCAAACAGGGGTCCGATTCAAATCTCCATAAGTTACTTTGTTCTGACATTTAACTAGTGAAGGGGTGGGGGAGGAGCGGTAGGCGCTAAAGGGGGTGGATTCCCATCCTCAATCCTGTCCATACCCGAGTCAGTCTCAGCCTCCCCAGTCCCGCTAATCTCCCCACATAGCTTAGATCTGAGCTCACCCACAGTAGCATTGGGAGGGAAGGAGACGCCCCTTGAAGTCAGCTCAGCTGTCAACTCGTCCCGGCTCAGGCGGTAGACAGCAGTCTTAGATGTGGTCAAGGTGGACATGGCAGTTGCAGGAGTGGTCTCCATGGTCACGGAGTCATGAAACATAAACAAACAAGAATCAGTACAATATCAATCATCCAACAATACTGCAGACAGGCGGACCCTATTTCTCTCCTAACTATACCTAATATCCTATTAAGTGCCCCACTCAACTCTGCGAGAGCAGAGTGGCGCAGCTTCTCTCTGTAACCCCCCCCCCCCCCTTCATATGATTTGATAGGTTCAAATTACAATAAATAAAAAGGTAGGTAAGTTACAAGAGAGTTATTTTATTCTACAAACAACTAGCAGACATACAAGAGCGAGGCACTCTAGGAAAGTCGAGTGACTGGCCGATAAGGGCCGAAGTAAACAATAAATAAAGGGGAAAGCCCCCAAAGTCGTTAAGAGGAAAACAGAATGATTAATACCAACGTAGTCAATAATTAAATTGACCCTCGCAGAAGGCGACTAACCTCAGCGGGAAAGTTAAATACAAGTAATATGTATAGGTCTACACGACCTGGCGATGCCGACACTATATTGACATAAGAATGAAGTTTTATAATAGACTGCCATTGTAAGGCGCGACAGAGAAAATGATTTACCTAAACCTAACCTGTTACAATAGATCCCAATCAATTTAGTTCAATCTAATTTTATTATTATTGTAATGACCAATGTGCTGGGTGCACGGGCTCGCGCCCCCCGAGTTGAGTAACAATTTAAAAGGAATCACAATCGTAACAAATCTTTAACTTTTAGCAAGCAGAACAACTATTTTAAAATAAGTTACACGTTAAACAGAAATAATTAGCGCCCCAAGATGCGACATGCTAAAGTTCCATTTAGCGCCCCAAGATGGCGCAATGCTAAAGTTCCAACCCGTCCGTGAGGCGGACACAACGTTAAGTACAAAGAAAAAAGCTAGCGCATAAACCATAATGGCTGACAGGCAAATCCTGCAGTCTCAGAGAAATATAGCTATTATAATCATGATTTAATATTAAAGTTGAAACTTAAATTTTGAACAATTTAACCCAAACATAATTTAAAAACGTCGAACAACGACCTACGTCTAAATCTAAGACAAGTGTCTCACCTAATCGAGTGCAGAGAAATGAGTGACATCACTACACAGTCCAGCCGTATATACTGTACAAAGTCAATCACGTGTTCACAAACGGCGGGAATCACACTGGACGAAGGGAGAGGGGTGTACGTTGCTTCGACAGAATTCTCGATTATTCTCGTGATAATTTCAAATCACGCGCCGGTGGATGAGTCTTGTTTCACTCGAACACAACCGTCGGCGCATACGGGTTAGCGCATCTTGATGTTCAATTGTCCGAGTCTTGCTCTAATCGGCCTCGAGCCACGGCGGTCAGTAAGCCGCGTGATGTTGAGTGGAGTTGAGTGCGCGTGTTTCATGAAGTCGAGATCCAGCCCAGTCAAAGGGGACCAGATCAGGTGAGCCAGATCGTCCATGTTTGCATTATGTCTGTGACAACGTCACAAAGTAAATGCATTTCTTCTTTGTGTACAGACCTAGGGTTCAATTCTGAACACCTATTACATATTAAAATTATATGATATGAAACTCTCTTTATTTTGACATAACAATGAAATTTGCCAGGCGATTGTGGAATCAATGGACAACATTAATATATATATATATATATATATATTAATTTTGATTTGCTCATTTTTTATAATAAGGTCTTAATTCAGTCAAATTGTAGTTGCCTTTTATTTGTAACGTAACTGGGTCTCGCACTAGATAAACATTATGACCAATTTGTTTTATAACCTCAAAAGGTCCCTTGAATAAAAGAAAGAATTTCTTTATCTCTTGTATTCAGGCTGGACGATTGTTTATGTGATTTTACCAATACTAGTTGCCCTATTTCATATTTGATAGGCTTAGATATCTTTTTATTATGATAATTGAGTTCGTCTTTCTGCTGCACTTCTTAAATTTTCTATAGCCAAATAAAGTTTTGTTTCTCTATCCGGTTCTGTCCTAGGTGGAAAATTAAATATTTCTTCTAGTTTTCTACTAGGTCTAATCCCTTTCATTAGCTCTAGTGGGGTATATCCGGTACTTTCATGAGTAACACTATTTAAACAATCTTCTATTCTTGTAACATAGGGACGCCCATGAGCATGGTTCTGGTGGCAGAAGAGTCTTAAGAATCGTCCAATCTTTCTATTAGCCCTTTCCACACCGTTACTTTGTGGGTGGTATATAGAGGTATATTTAACAACTATCCCTTCTTTGCCATAGCTTCACGCCACTTTTTTCCTACGAACTGTGAGCCATGATCTGATACTATTGTTTGTGGGTTTACCTACATCATTAAAATAGCTTTTGATTATTTTTATTGGTAATAATAGTTGCAGTAGCCCTTCTGATCGAATATAGTTTTATATATTTGGTACAGATGTCAAAACAACGAAAATAAATTGCACACCCCTAACACTGGAAGGGAGTGGGCCAAATAGATCAACAAATACAATTTTAATGGCTCGTCTTCAATATATTTTTCATCAAACCCTCATATTTGACATTTGGAATTTTACTTTTTTGGCATATATCACAGCTACGCAATTCTTTTGCAATTGACTTGTACATTTGTGGAAAATTACATGATTCTTGTAAGACCTTTTGACACTTTTAACTCCCACGTGTCCATATTGCTGATGACAACTATCAATTACTACCTCAATTAATTTTTTAGGAATACAGATGGTCCAAATGTTTGTTGACAAGGTTCTTTTAAATAATAAATTATCATGAATTTGGTATCGATCTTAAATTTCTATTTGGGGTTATTTTTTTCTAATTCTTCAAATACCAACTTAAGTCTAGGGTCCTCTTTTTGTAGGGTTGGCAATCCTGTTGATTTTCCTATCCTGTTCACATACTGGTATTTTTTCTTTGTGCTAATATCTTAAACTCTGAATCAGTGGCGTGTTTAAACCACTCCTTGTGTGGATACCGTGAAATTGTATCTGGTACAGTGTGCTCAACACCTGGGACATATTGAATATTCATATTGTATTCTTGAAGTAATACGATCCACGAGTTAGTCTAACATGCAAAAGTTTACATTTATTTATAAAAATAAGAGCCTTATGATCAGTATATAAATTTGTGGTCTCCCATAAATATAAAATTCGGAATTTGTTGGCATAGCAAATACTATTGCTAATAGTTCCTTTTCTGTGATTGTGTAGTTTAGTTCAGGGCCGTTAGCACCCTACTAGCAAAGGCTATTGGTCTGTGATCACCCTGTTCATCTAGTTGAAAGAGCTCAGCTCCTATTGCTTCTCCCGATGCATCTGTTTGCAACGCACATTGGTTTACTTAAATCAGGGTGTTTTAACATCACGGTATTAATGAATTGTTGTTTTAATCCTTAGCATTGCAGAATCCTCTACCTCTCCCCAGAACCATTCTTCCTTCTTCTAATTAATCGTAACAAGGGGTATACAAGATCAGAGTGATGTTTAGTAAATTTTCTATAGTAATTTATCAGTCCTAAAAATGCCTGAAGTTGTTTCTTATTCCTTGGTGTAGAAATTCTCTAATTGCTTTTGTTTTTGCTGGTTCTGCAGAAATCCCCACCTGCGGAGATTACGTGACCTAGGAAATTGACTTCTTTTGCATAAAATTGATGACTTATGTAGATTAACAGTCGTTCCCCCTTCCTGAAGTTTTTTTAATACCAACTAAGTTGTTCGATATGCTCTTTGTATGTTTTTGAAGCTATTAAAATATCGTCTACATATAAGGTTACAAAATTAAGTACTTCTTCTCCAGGACGACTTCTAACCCTCTTATAAATTTACTGGTTGAGACGCATAATCCAAATGGCATTCTTTTAAAGCAATACGTTCTTCCATTATACATAAATGACGTATACTTTCGTGATTTCTGTTCTAATTCAATTTGCCAGAACGATGATACAAGGTCTAGTGAGGTTAAGTACTGACACCCATCAAACTTCTGTATTAATTCACTGGCAGGGGCGGGGTTTCATTATCATTTATCAGGATTTGATTTACTCGTCTAGCGTCTAAACATAGCCTAACCCCCCCATCTTTTTTGTTTACAACCACTATTGGATTTATTATCTCTGAGCTACACCGCTCAATGATGTCCCAGTTCATCATGTGATTTAAAGTCTCTTCTACAGCCTGCCGTTGACTGTATGGTACAGGATACGATCTACAGTTAAAGGGTTCTTGTTTGACACCTGTAATTGACATTTAATAAAATTTGTTTAGCCTGTTTTTTTAGAAAATATATCTTTAAACTGCCACATCACTTCAAGTAATTTCTGTTTGCGTTCAATAGGAATTTCTACCATCTGGCCTATTTTATCTTCTATTTCCCCCAGGTATCTTTGGGTCATCTATGGTTATTTGTCTAACCTCTACCTTCTTTCTAATTATCAAAGAGCTATTATCATTTTTATTAACCACTCCTGTTATATGCATACATAGCAAATTCGATTCTGACTCTCCTACAAATGGAACATTTGTATTATAGGGTTCTTTATTAATTGATATTTGCTTACTTTGAAAATTAACTACTGCATTTAGGCTGACCATCCAATCTGCACCTAAAATTGCTGAGACGTTAAGACCTTCTATAACCAAGAATAAATAGTCATTTCATTTCCCCTATCTCTACATCCAATAATATCTGTCTTTTTTTACCTTTTAATTTTTAGCTCCTGTTGCGCACATAATAGTTACATTACTCACAGGGAGTGTGGGAATAGCTTTCTTGGATTGTTTACACAATTGTTCATAGTATTCCCCTGAAATGGCTGTTATTTCAGATTCAGTATCTATGAGAAACTTTATAGTTCTTCCATTAATTTTTACCTTCTATTTCAGGTGAGACGGCTTTGCTATGTTTTTTATATTCATTGCCTTCAAAAAGTAAATCTTCTTTTGGTCACCCTGTAAAATACTATTTATTTTCAAATCACCACAAATATTTTTTTGACAGTTTTCTAAAGTATCGGCCTTTCTCTAACTTGAGTGGATGTCATTGTCGGGCAACTCAATGACTTGTCTGACCATTTTTTTGTAAGTTTTGTCCCGGTTCTTCATGAACAATGACATGGGTTTTTAGTGTGTGTGGTTCTATTTTTTCAAGGTCTGTGTTCATACAGCTGATTTCTTTGTTGACTAACGTTACCCTTGTGTTCTTTTTCTTTGGATTAAGTTTATTCCATCCCCTGGTGGTCTAGAAAAATCTCCCTTGTAATTAGGATTAGAATAATTTCCCTTTTGATTAGGATTAGTGTAATTAGATTAAAATTGTTTCCCTGATTATTGGAATTTTCCCAAGTTCGATTTCTCGACTCCTGGTTCGATCTCTGGATAGGTCGTGCCTGGTTATGTCTACTCTCCCTATTTAAATGGTTTCCTCCATTTTGAAATGAGCTATCTTGCATGTGTGGTTTCGACCTTTCTCTCCTAAGCGCTCATCAAATATTTCTAGAATTTCTCTCATTTACAACGCTAGTTTTTACTCTAGCAGCTACAAGAGCATCTTGTATTTCACGTGGGAAGTGATGCAATAACTGATTTACTAATCTTTCCTCATCAATAAGGGATGTCCAAATTCCCTGCCTGCATAGCATATCTATTGTAATAGTCACACATAGGCCCTCGATGTGGATCATACCGGCCTGTAAAAATATCATTTACTAATTTATCCTGCTTATACACGGACCAAAATCTTTTACGAAAAGGTATCTTTATTGCTTCATAGGATGTATATCAGCCTCATGATTATTCAGCCACGCTTCAGCGTCACCTACTAACTTTGAATTAAAAAATGCTATTTTTTGTGCTTCGTGAGTTTACTATTTTCAAAAAGTCTATCCATCTTTTTCAAAATTGTACAGCATGCACCATATCATTATTCCACTGAAGTTGGGTACAGATTCCATTAATTGATTCTGTATGCCTGTACTGGGTAATACTAAGGCACCAGTGGTAATTAGCGTCCCTTTTCTACTACCTCGTCATATTTTGACTTAGCCTGTCTAATTGTTGTCGCATTTGTTTGACTGTTTGTGACGTCTTGTCCACTGTCTCAGTCAAGTTGTCCTTAAATTTGTCCAATTGGTGGTCAACTATTTCCTTTATGTACACATCTGGTACAGTGTGTCCATCAAAGAGGTCATTTTGGAATTTAAGGTTATCACTATATATTTGTTGCTCTTTTTCAACAGTCGCAAACCGTTCTTTTAAATTTTGCACCTGTTCTAGAATTTCATTTTTATTTTTTTCGCAACTTTCCTGAGTAGTTTTTACCTTAGAATTTAAAGAGTCCTGTCTAAACTTCAAGTTTTTCTTTGTATCTTTGAGTTCTTTTATCTGCTCATTCGTCTGCTTTTCTGACTTACTACAGTCTTCCCTAAGCGTCTGTAGTTCGTCCCTTACCTGCATTTGGTCACTTTTAGTCTGTTGTTTGTACTTTCTGTAATTTTTTGTCAAAGTCGTTTTGTACTTCTTGAAATTACTCTGTAATTCTTGTTCTAACCTGTTGAATTTTCATCTATTTTCTGACTATTTTTGTCGAACCTTTCATCTATTTCTGACTATTTTCGTCGAATCTCTCATCTATTTTCTGACTATTTTGATCTATTTTCTGACTCAACTTTTCACTACTCTCTTTCATTTGCTGCACTAACTGCAATTAATACTACATTGAGGTCATTTGCTGAGTGGTTTGTTGAGCTACTATACCTTCTACCTTTGAAACATTCTCCACCCCCTTTAAGTCTTCTTCTTTATGAGCTATTGGTCAATTACCTCTTAATTTGTGTTCACTTTGTTCCTGATCAGATAGTTCTAAACAAGAATGTTCTTTACTATTGGTTGGGGAATATTGTGCTAGGGGAAGGTTATCTTCACTGCTACTACTGTCCTGTCTCTTCCATATTTAATACAATTTTTTTGTTGTTGATGAACTTACGTAAGATTCTCCCTGCGTACCTCACCTGTAGTCTAGAAGCTCTGACCTTCTTGTGAAGCTACCTGATTTGGAAGTTCCTCCCTTTGAAGTCACCTGGTTTGGATCTTCTTCTTCCGACGTCACCTGCTTGGAACTTCTTCTTCTTAAGTCACCTGGTTTGTTGTTGTTGTTTTTTGTTTTTAAAGTACTTAAGCTGTTTGTGCACTTTCACTGTTCTCTGAGCACTCACTTTCACTTTCTCGGTTGTGAACTGAATTTATGTATATATATATTTTTTTAACTCAGCTTATCAGGCCCTCCACGTTGGGAAGCCATTATTGTAATAATTAAAACGCTGGCCTGATAAGAAATGTCTATACGCCATCGTTAGGGTGATATTATTGTAATAATTAATGTATTATTTTATAAATTAAAAGTTCTGGTATTTCTTTTTATAGTCTTTTATTTTAATTTTAAATGAATGAACTATTTACTTTTAGCTAGATATCACACGCATTTTATATTTGATAAAAGCCCGACTATTGCGTTAAATGAATCTTAGCTATACGTGTTCTTGTCGAGAAGGAAGGATCACCAGCAGTGAGTAGATGTGCGCATTTCAAGGGTATATCAAGCGACATTTCCTTCTCGAAGCTTCCTAAAAGAAAAGGGGTGAGGTCATCCAGGTGCGTCTCTTTCCACGGAAAGTGCCTTGTCTTTTTAAATAGAGACGTAGAAGGATTTCACCACACCTTACAACTCGACAGTTCTACACAAATAAATCTACTACCCTGCTCGAATATTAAATATAGTAATCTGAATATAGATTTGAATAATAACAATCGATATGTATAATTTCATATCATTACAAACATACGTCAAAAGAAGATGTATCAACAGTGAATTTAATTTATTATTATGAAAGATAGCAATCAGTTACACAAATATATGATGTAGTACATTAATTTCATCCTCTATTAAAGCATGGAGGAGTGATCATTCCCCAAGGACGACTATTGAACTGTAAACAATAATATATAGTGAAAAAAAAAAAGGGGCAACAGGAGTTACTCCTTAAACTTGAGAACGAACCAAGGTTTCAATGCTTGGTTCCTTGAAGTTACGGCTCATGACTCCTTAAGGGGGAACTCCCACCAAATATCTAAAATACTTGTATTACTAACCTCCTTAAATCTGATGGTAGTTATTATTTAATAGATTTGTAAATTTTTCTCCTATTAGAATAAAGTTGTTTGTTATAACCAAATGTATTTGGTTTTTGTAAATCCAGTCATTAAAAAGATATAAAATATTGAACTTCAAAGTTTTAAAATAATTTTTATGATTTTTTTTCCAGGATTATGCCCAAAATACCTTTTCAAAAATTTGATGTCTCTGTTTCCAAAAAGATTGTTTCTTTGCTATTCCTGAATAATATAGATTTTTTTTAATATTAAAATATGTATTTTAATTAATAATTTGAACAAGGGTCGTATTTTAAAAAAACTATATTTATTAATTAAAAATAAACTTAAGAAAATATGTAAACAATTATTATTTCACTCCCTCCATAGTTGAATACCCTTTAACCTGAACAGTTTTCTGAACCAGCACATCAAGTGTTGTATTTTATAGAAGAGAATATCGTTGTTTTTAAATTTGAGTCTACCGGCTGGTTGCTGTGTGTTTCTCTTGAAGCATTTCCTCCACCGCTAGCTCCCCTCACAGTGACATGAGGGTTTGTTGCAACTGACGTCACAAACTGGTTTTCAAATAGACATTCTTCATGAGAATATGTTTTAATGTTGTTGTTTTTTTTTACTCTAAAAATGCAATACATTTTAAGTAGTATTGTTTTATATATTTAGTCCATGTGTGAATTGTTTTTTTGTGTTAATATATTTGTGATAGTTTCAAACAAATTTTGCCAAGTTTCACTAAGTAAACTAGTTTGAGACTTCTGTGCTAGGGTCCGGGTTCAATCCTCGCTCCCGACACAGATTTATCTTATTGCCAAACACAACTTGTGAATGTGTGGAATGCCAGGCCTCCACAGTGGTTCGGATCTCACGTTAAACTGTAGGTCCTCCATTTGATCTCACAATCACTCCTACCATTAAACATTAGCGCAAGTGTGTATAACCCGAACGGATAGTAATACGTGGTGCTAATAATAATAATAATAATAATAATAAAAATAATAATAATAATAATAATAAATAATTAATAATAATATAATTAAAACATGTGCCCATGGGGAACAAAAAATCACCACCCTCTAAAGTACAAAATTCCAAACAAGTAAATGAGATAGCTATTCCTCGGTAAGTGTTAGAATTTAAATTGTATCTATATCGATATGAAACAGGTATTTAGATTATCTAACAAATATATACATCTTCACTCCTAATAGTCTAGTAATAGTAATAATAAACACATATTTTCTCATTATAGCTTTTCAATAGAAATATTAATAGTGTATTTCATGCAACGTAGGAACTAGAACTATTAAGTTCGTAAGAAAATTTTTTCATAAATCACAACACTAATAAATATTTTAAAGAGATATTTTATCGAAGAATTATTCAATATATCTGAATCGTTGGGTGCGCGAGGTAAGTTTCAGGATCATGTTTAGTTTGCTCGTAGCTGGAAGTTTTGGGTTCAAATCTCAGCCACGTGGACCGAGGGCTGTTCTTCCCTAAGTGTTTATCCACGCTTCCTTCACCGCAAATGCGGATATGCTTACTTTAATATATATTTTCCTTAGCTCTACTCCGTTATTATAGTTAAAATGTGTTCTAACACAGATGGATAGTAGCAGGGCCGGATTAATGACACAATTGGTCTGGTGTTAAACGTCTTATTTTGATTATTTGAATTTTTATTGCGTGGGTAAGAAACGGGTCCAACTACTAGTTTTATGTATTTGTTGTATTTAAAGTGCGCTTTCTGAACCAAAATGATTATATAAGCACACGAGAATTTCTATGAGTGAGATAGAAAGGGCCTAACAATTTTGCCGGGAAAGGTATTTTCACAAACCTTACAGGTTATCTTACATACTACAATCGACATGGGACCAATGACTTTACTTTCCCTCCAAAAGAAGTTATGCTATGAATTGTTATCACTCGAAAGAAATCCTTTGACCCCGGCAGGGTTTTAACCCACGAACACCGGTCTTGAGGCGAGCACTTTACTCCAGGACCAGTGAAGTCGACCAAACTCCTAGCATTATTATATTATTGATTACTAAAGTATAAAGATAGCGCCACAAACACAAAACCAAATATTGTTCGAGAATAGGAATAACAATCTCAACTAAAATCATTCATGGCAGCACTAGTGAGCACGTAAACTAAATGCAAGTCTCATTTTGTCTAGCCTACTGGCAACGGCGAGATCGGGGTTCAATTCGCAGCTGGTCATTCTCAAGATTATTTTCTAAATGTTATTCTTTATTTCTATATGCAAGTACAGGTACATTTGACCTATATTCTACCTTCATCACCCATACCATATTAACGGAGTAAATGTGTATAGCCCGAACGGTTAGTAAGGCAATAAGCTAAAAACTAAAGTCGAAGAACGTCGAGCAGGACCTTATCTAGGGTGCTGTGCTCAGTATAGGAATCAGGGAAAATCTTACTAAAATGCCAAATAGTTATTTGTGATAACTTGTTTGAGTATTTTTTAATCTGCATATTGTTCTTCTCATTAAAAAGAGAAAAAACTACACGAATCAACACATTGAGGAGCTTTGAGCGTAAAATCACCAGTTGTTTCGTTATAAAATATGTCAAATAAATATATTGTGTTATGTTTATTTCTAAGTGATTCTTAAATATTTTATTCCTATAAACTGATTAGGTAAATACAAATATTTATGTTGATTTAAAAAAGTAAACTAAAGATTAGGGCTAAGTTAAAGGTGTTAAATTAGTGAAGAACATTTTTTAAATAACGGCTGTTTCCATAAGCTACGGGATTTTTTAAAATAGTATATTGACTTAGTGTTAACATTTATGACCAATTCCCCTTTTTAATTTATTGTTTTACAAACTTGTGTGCATTTTTATGTATTTGAAAATCAATTTTGTGTTGACAACTACAAATATGTTTATGTTACATACTGTTTTTGTTTTGACAAATGCTATGCATTTTTATTAATTTATTTTAAACAAATATTATTTAAGCAAAGTATTTTTTTGCCACTACATGAACGTCATTGTTAAACGTTCGATTTATTTATCTGACCATAACATAATAACTGTCCAGATAGTTATTATATTGTGTTTACTGGGGAGGGGGCTAGAGAAGAGACTTATTTCAAATAATGGTTTAGGGTGAAATCATCTCACATGTATAATTTACTTGCAGGCTGATCCATTCTTCGTACTATATCAAACTATTCAAATTAGGACGTTCAACATCCGGCTGCTAGCATTTATATAATTCCTCCTTGCACAATACCCAACTAACTATGGCAATCATAATTTAAATTTCACGCTCAGCTTTCACTCATAAATTTGAAATTTTAACACTTATCTTATTCTCTGGAGTAGTCCCCCTACCTTTTCCCAAATTTGAATTTTTTACCGGAGATAAGACGTATTTCGTATTTTTGACTCCCTCCCCCATGTCCTGGAGCCCAGTTTTGAAATTCCTCATTAGTAAATTTTCCTTGGTAAATGAGGTGGTCCTTTTAAAGATCTTCGAAATTTCAATTTTTCATTTTATCTCGAAGGGCTTAGATTATTCTGAACACACACCTAAACTTCCTTTTGTTTTTTTATATATTACTAGCATGAAGTACAGCTTTGCCCGGGAGAATAGTTTAGGGTAACTAAAATGATTAAAAAGGGTATAAATTAAATCAAATTAAGTTTTAAGGGTTATGTAATAAGTTAAAAATAAGGTTTAAGTATATAAAAGGGGTACTAAGGGAAAAGTGATGGACACACAGACGGACAGACAAATGGCATTGAAGAAACCATGTATTTGGTTTCAGGTGGTCATGAAACGTTATTTATCGAAATTTCAAGTTAGATTTTTTTTTGACAATCACAATATTAGTAGATATAGATCGTTCCTTGTATATATTTTTGTTATTTTTAAACAGTAAAAAGGTAGTTTTAATTCAATATTTATCTGGCTTTGGCCTTGCATACAATATATCGAATCTAGTATGAATTTGCTTTTTTTCAATAGCAAATTTAGGGGTTATTTTAATTTTATCTCTTTTGAAATAACCTGGTAAACCTGGTTTTAAAAAGTATCTTATGCAGTTGATACATCTTTATTACTCTTTATTTTAACCTTCACATAATTAATTATTTATTAAAATAGTATTGAGTCTTGGGGGAGACCAATTCCCAGTTTTCCCTCTATTGGGTGTGCCAATGACCTATATATACATATATTGGGTATTATATATATACACACACACACGAGTATATAATACCCAAAGAAGAACAAACAGAGAAATTCTGCATTTATCTTTTTTTGGTGGTATAGCTTCATTTGAGGAAATACCAGGCGCGAAGGCGCGCGCCCCCCATCCCCACGAATCCCCAGTTCCTTTTAAAGTTATTATTCGCACTCTCACGACAATTTTATCTTGCCACAATAGTTTCAAGAAAAATATGTTTTTGGTTTAGGTAATAGAAGGCAATGTTTTTAAAATGGCATGCGGTCGGGCGCGAGGCGGTCAGCGCCTGATATTGGAAACCAAACCTTCCCACCCCTTCACCTCTTGTCTTCAAATGGCATGCAGTCAGGTGCGCGATGGTCAGCGCCTGACATAATGAGACCAAATAGTGAGACCAAACCTTCCCTCCCTTTAACCCGCTGTCCTCTTCCTGCTATAGCTAGCATTGCTTATTCTTCTTTTGAAGGCGCACTCCCTCACGCGCCCTAAGGTTGAAAGCTTGTGAAATGTGTATAGCTTGAACCAGCAATAATTGATGTCAGTCATCCTGCGTGCTCCTGCATCTTGAGGATGTGTGTGGTGTATGTGTTTATAATAATATTATGTAGGGTTATTTTAGGATAATGTTTATTTGAGTTATATGTTTTAATATTTTTTGTAACTAGGCTTAATATGAATAGTTCAATTCAGGCGCTTAAGACAACGAATATTGCAAGATTAACTCTTGATCAAAAAAGAGAATTGAATTCATTAGGTAGGCCATGTTCTGAATTTTGTATGGAACAAAGTGAAAACATACATACCTATATATTTATGCACATTACAAAGCTGCAGAGTTTCTACAACACATTCACGTCCTTTGGGGGAAGTTTTATTTTTATTTTTCCATATTGTTTGTGATATAAATTTTTGAGTTTAACTAAATGAATATTTAGCAAAACATATTCCGAAATTTGTGTTTTCTTTTAAATATATTATTTAGAAATAATTTATGAATTAAACAGGCTGCGCCCTCCAGCTTCTAAAGTGACGAGCCGCCACTGTGAAATACTCAAATTGTCTATGTTAATAGGCTGCTATATATAAATTATCAGAACGACATTAAATCTATTAAAATAACTGAATATTTTGTTTCTGCTTAGAAACATTTTTGACGATATTTTATTTGGTGGTAAATTAATGGAAAACTTTAACTCTATAATCATTTTCACGTAAATTAAAATGTATCATACGACACAATCTTACATACGTTCTCATTTAGTAAATAACCAAAAGTTGGTTTACTTCCATTGTATATTACAATTAGGAAACCAATTTTCATAATTTGTCGTCAGTAACCCATAAGGGAATGTCTTTACTTGCACTGTACCATTAAAAAAAAAATTAAACCTCTAAACACTTTAAGCAAGATTGATCCTGCTAATTTAAAGTATGGTGTTGCGAGTAAAGACATGCCTACTTTGATGAGTTTTGTTTAAATCTTTATATTAATGTTATACAGCCGAAAATGACCGAACTCGATTGAGTATATATTAATTTGGACACCCTTCGCTTATAAATTGTGGGCAGGAAGAAGATCACAAACCAAACATGTTTGTTTGTGTCCTAGTATATGTGTACGGGTGTGTTCAGATATCATACACACACACACAAGTACGATTCTATAACTGTTATTTTTAATTGTTTAACTTTGTAGAAATTCAAACCATTCTATTCTCAGTGAATAGCTCTTAGCTGAGGCTTGAAAAAACCCCGAGCTATTTAAAAAAAAAGTTGGGCTATATTAGGTTTTATTGGGTTTGTTATGGTGCGATTAAAGATATTATGTATGTTATCTGATTTGACCAATCATTCCAACATATTAATTAGTGCTTAGACTGTTACTTTACAAAGAAAATAACGTCCACGCCTAGCATGGTATTATATTTTATAAATCAATTTTTTAAGGAATT
>JBCFYV010000932.1:0-63881 GCA_039000515.1 Timema cristinae | reverse complement strand
TGAGTCACTCTATAAAAGTGGCTCATTTGATATTATCTCATACTGTGATCTTTTTAACATTCTTTGATACTTTTGTTTTTACGTTTTATTACAATTTAAACATGTTTTGTCTTTTTAACGTATTATCATTTTAACATGTTGTGTCATTTTAACGTGTTTTATTTTAATGTTTGTTTTCTCTTTTTTATTGGAGTGATACACTTGTGGTTTTTTTTAAGCAGGTGTATCACTTAATATATACTAAGAGCCCAATTGAGCACTCCTATGGAGTGTCTCAGATCGTGAATCACTATCTCTCTCCCCGAAGGGGATTTTATTATGTTTTTAATATATTTTTAATATATTTCAAGGCCCTAATGACCTCGATGTGTCGATGGGCCTTTATATCATAATAATAATAATTCTGTACATCTAGGTGCCCACCAAACACAGAGTTATGGAAGTATCGTAACAGCATGGGCATAAAGATATAGACACCACCACTTTTCTACCTCTAACCTTAGCATTACACACATTAATAACTTCTCTAAATATCGAGTATTGCCCTACTTTTTCTCACTTTTGAATCCTCTCCATGATGTTGATACACCAGGGTTCACTACCCTTATGATCCCTAATCTCTACGAAGTATTCAGGAATGGACCTGAATACAAATGATGCGGGGCTACCATCCCCTGACACTACAGGACCATAATCCTCTGTAATACGAGACAAAGCATACGCGGTCGCGTTTAACTTCCCTGAAATGTGGTGGGTAGAAAATTTAAATCTGGACAATCTCCACACCCGTCTTCCAACCTTGCCTAACTGTTTGAGATTGTTCCACATCCACGCAAGAGCCTGATTATCGGTGTAAAGCTAGAACTCCCTTTGCTCTAAATAGTCCGCGAACCGCCCCACGCCCGTGACGCAGGCGAAGCATTCTTTCTCGTAGGCACTGTACCTCCTTTCAGTCTCCGAGAGTGTTCGACTGGCGAGCGCTACCAGCCTGACACCCTCCGAAATCCTCTGGGACAGCACAGCACCCAGAGCAACCGCGGACGCGTCAACATGGTGGAGAAAAGGCATCGAGAAATCGGGTATACGCAAAACTTTGGGGGAGATGAGCCCTTTTTTTTTAAAGATCGAAAGCACTAGCTTGCTCCGCACCCCAACAAAATACAACCCCCTTCTTTTTCAAAGAATTAAAGGCGCAGAAATTTCCAAAAAGGAAGGAATAAATCTCGTGTAATACGTGCACATCCCAACAAACCTCAACGCCCTACAGATTTTTGGGAGGGGGATAATCAATGATAGGGTGGATGCGCTTGGGATCAATAAGTAAGTTCCCCGAGGAATTCACATAGCCAAGATACTTAATACAAGATTTAGCCCATTTTACTTTATCGGGATTGACAGTTAACCCCACATTTCGAAGGCGACATAACACCTCTTTTAAATGCTTCACATGGTCGTCTAAAGAGTCGCTGTATACACAAATGTCTTCTAAATAATTGAAAACGTACCTAAACTTAACGTCAGATATCACGTGAACTAAGACACGACTTAACGCTTGCCCACCCACGCTACAACCCAAGGGGACACGATTGAATTCGTACTGCCTCCAAGGGGTGACGAAAGCCGTGTATTTCTTTGAGGATTCTACTAGGGCACACCGCAAATAACTAGCATTAAGGTCGATCAAACTGAATATCTGAGCCCTACCTAGATGTTGAAAGGCAGATTCTATGCTTGGCATAGGGTAAGGATCGAACTGCATCTTCTTGTTAATCTTACGATAATCTACCATGAGTCTATAACCTTCATCCCTTTTAGGAATAATAAACGCGGGGATGGCGTACGGAGAATTGGAGGGGCGGATAACTCCTTTAGACTCTAGATCTTCAATCAACTCACGGAAAATCTTCATCTTAGGTGGGGCGCAAGATTATGGACCGGACCTAATGGGAAGATTATCTTAAAAAATAATTTCATAGAGGAGTATATCACATTTACCTAACCGGGTAGTAATCACTTCAGAAAATCTTGAAATTATCCCATTAACCGCGTCTTCACTGCTGTTAATGAGATGAACGCCACACACACTCGCAGAACGACATAACTCAATTTTAGTATTAGGGGAGAACTCAAATGTTAACTCTCTGCGACTTGAATTAATAATGGCTTTTTCAATATTTCATCTGAAGCAAGTTTCCAATCGCTCACTTTACAATTTGTACCTAGGTGAAAGACAGTTGAGAACTTGTCAAAAACCTGCAAGTATTCCTCCGGATTGACAATTACACTTTTGGACTTGAAATCTCGTTCCAAATTGCCAAATACCCGATCGGGCGGGATAAAAGAATGGCCCACGATCGGGAAGCATATCACAACTTCCTTTACTTGTGGGGAAGCCTCTAGTAGCAACCAGTGTGAAAGCATGTATATAACAGTTTTATTGTTATTCTGTCCACCACAGCCGTCAGAAAACAGACTGACTGTGGTGATTCCATTAAGATCTAAACCAGACAACCTGTGATGTAATTCGGATGCATTTTGCACAGATCCCTTAGAAAACTCATTTTCTCTCCATACATAACAAAAAGTGTTTTATTTTTTTGATTAATTGTTGAAATACCCTCACAAATGGTAAAGTTATACAAGTAGACATGGTCATTTCCCTCACGTAGCTTTTCATAAAATGTATCAGCTCTTTTCTTGTGTACTTTGAGTTCTACTTCAAGTTCCTGTTTTTTCTCTCTGTTTTTCTCGTCAGCAATTTTATTCTCTAAACATGTACAAACTGAGCATTTATCTGTATATGGTGCGTTAAAACTTATATTAAAATTTTCATTGAAAACATTTCTGAAAAATTCATATTCAACCTTGAGTTGATCTTCCGGGTGCTTTTCATGGTACATTTCCCACATCTTTCTTCGAGACAAATCACTATTTAGGTACTGCCTAGTTCTAGTTTTCCTCCTACAGTAATGGTTTTGTATGGGTATAAAAGTTTAAAAGAAGTATTTGACTGTTTTTCTTTTTAAACTGTATTTTTCAACTTGACGGGCACCTCCACGACTTTCACGTGATACTAGATATTTTTTACACAACCGTTGCACTATGTGTCTATATTCCTGTAATACGCCAAGATATGCAGCACGGCACACTTTTTCGTTCCGTTTTACTCCTCCACGCTGTTTAGGTAAAATAAAATTGGTGTTTACCTGTCTTTCACGAGGACTACATCCAGCCAGCTTAGTTAGATTTCTCTGCACTGATGACACTGTCACATGTTGGAGGACGAAATTCTTTATTGATTGTAAATTGGCGTCTTTGTAGTAGTGCTGGTGTATTTTTCTCACATCCTGCATCGCCATCTCCTTGCATTGGAATACGCTATTTTGTCCATGAACACATGTTGGCATGGATGTAAAACCTTTAGGTCGGTGTCTGTAATATAAAATAATTGGGAATTAATATAAAATGGTTAATAAACTGTAAAAGTATGAGATAGGGATAAAGCTATTGATTTAGTTATGTTGAGTATTGATAGCAGCCACTTTCTTTAAGTTAGATGTTTGCAAAAGAGGTATAGGCCCTACCTTGTGTGTTTTTATAGTTTTATAATATATTTGGGTTCTTCTTCATATATTAGCAATTTATGCTTCTAAGGAGTGTGTGTGTGTGTGTGTGTGTGTGTTTGTGCGCGCGCGCGCTATTAGGATGGGATAAATATACATTAATAACTCTACCTATCTTTTTGGCGACGTTGCGCTTCCATTCATCCGAACGTTGTTTGGTTTCTTGGCATTTCAGCAGGTGTTTCTATAATAACCGTATCATTTGACATTTCAGCAGATGTTTCTATAATAACCATATCATTTGGATTTGCAACATTTTCGTTTCCATTATTTAAAATATTATAGCAAACCACGATTAAAATGAACATTTTGTAGTTTGAAAGCTACTGCAAGCCTAGGTTAAGAAAAAGTAATTGTTCTATCATACTTTTAAAGCTACCCTCATACTTTTAAAGCTACAGCTGCTTATTTTCACGTTAATTCTAAAAAAAAAACTCAATGCAGCCAACATTAAACTTTAATGTTAACCACTATGACATTAATTTTGAATAAAATAAAATAAAAATAGGTCCATCAGATATCTGTCAACTGAACAAAAATTAGCTTGTTTTGCATTTGTTTTATTCAAAGTGGTCATGCGGTTTTAATCAATTATAACGGCTTTTGCAGATGTAAACATGAAGATGATTTTAACAGGTTTTGAATCTGTAAGCTACAACGATTTAACAGGTTTTGGCAATGGTCCAACTTTTCTCTTTCATTTTTAAAGAATTTATAGCTGGGTTTGGAACATAAAACTATGTTAAATTAAAATAAGGAAAACCATCGTATCCATGGATACCAATATCTCGATTTCGACAAATTATGGATTTAACGGGCTTTGCATATGGTCTACTCAATTGGTTTTTGGGCAAACATTCGTTGGAGGCGGTTTACTGATGCATTAAAAAAATGAATTATTTCAAAATTGGCAAACACTATTTGGTTCCAAATCGGTATCTTGGGAGTGTTTGACATAGAAAATAACACTATTTTTGTTTTGGGGCTAATGATTTATTCATGGGTAGTTTACTGATGAGTGAGTTTTAAAAAACTTTTAAATATTATAAAAATAATTTTAATGATTTTATTCCAAATCGCTATCTTAGGATCTTTAGACATGACAAATAACACTCTATACTTGGAGGGGGGGGGGGGGTAAACACTCATTTACGGATAGTTTACCCCTAGCAAACTTTTCAAAAACTCAAAATATATTTTAAATGGTTCTAGCGATTTGATTCCAAATGGGTATCTTGGGAGTGTTTGACATGACAAATTAATTGTAAATTTGTTTTTTGATTAAAAACTCGTTTATAGGTAGGTTACCGAGGACAAATTTTTCAAAAACTTGAAATAGTATAAAAACGGCTCAAACAATTTTGTTCCAAGTGGATATGTAAGTTTAGTTTACTTAAAGCCTATTTTTGAAAATTTATCCTAGAAGCTATAATACACAATATGAGAAAGTTTGTGCGATTATGACCCCCCCCCCTCCTTTCCACCATTTAAGGGATCATAAGATACCCCTCCCAAATCCTTACGTAATTTATGGATGACTACTTGTAAATTATAATCGTTTTCTAAATTTTGGAACCCAATAACTATGTATTGTTTAAATTCATTTTTGAAGTTAACAAATTACATGGCAATCAGGGGTGCCACCTAATGGGAAAATATTATGGTATTTCACGTGTGACTTTTAAATAAATGAGGTGATCTTATATTAAAATTCTATTGTTGCTAGATTTGTAAAAAACATGAGAACACACCCTTATTTAATTAAAGTGTTTTCGGTGTCACGTATAGAATGCAATTTATCGCTATCTTCAAGGTATTTTAAAAAAAAATGACTAAGTGGAATTAATTACTATGATTGGAAACAACCTTTGCACTCCAAGCCCTTGCCACGAATTTCAATCTATTGTTAGTTTGTTTACTCTATATTGTATGGTTTTATTATTTTATTTATGCCAATTAAAGAAGTTCATACCTTGTTCATTTCTTTCTTCATTGTTTAACTAATCCCAACCCTCCACGGTTGCAACTGCAACCTCTATCCACAGCTTGGATTTAACAACCCTGTTTGCATGGTCTCAATGTTTCAGATTCCACAGTGGTGATCTTGCATTTACTTCATTTATAAATAGCTCGGTATCAAACATTGCTAAGTATAGTACCCTCTACTGAGTGTCAAAGTTCAGGAAGGGCGGGAACCGAGAAACACTGGGTGGTTTGCAAGGAAGTTAAGTGTTGATGGAGGAGTGATAGCGTGGTCCTGAGCACCTTATCGGTTGACATTTTAACTTGGGATGACGCAAGCAAACCCACCTATTAGTCGTTGTGACCTGAAAACACTCATGAAAGCGTTTTAAAATCTGTCGCTGTCGCTGGTCGCCAAGCGTGGCCACCCTCATAATAATCAACGTAATACACTGCTGCGACCTGGTCCATAAAAAGTTCAGGTTGAATATCATGCATGAACAGACTTATGTTTGATAACTGACTTGCCTTTACCGATGTCACTTCTACAAAATGTTTCCTCCTAACCACGTTTGATCCGCTTTTGTTTAAGCTCACAATAATTCTCTCAGACGGGTTGAACATAAAATGCCATTTGATGGCAAATTTTGAATCGCCGGCACACCAGTTTTCCATTCATATACTGGGTATTCAGGTGAACCAAGTTTTATCACACATGCATGGTCTGAAAAAATCTATATTTATTTGGTTGTATAATAATGTCATTTTTATTGATTTCTTTTTCTATGCGAGCAAAAACTCTATCCGGTGGCATAAATGAATGCCCATTTAGAGAAAAAATCAATTCCACACTTTCGACGTGATTTGGAGCATTTGAAAGAAGCCACTTTGAAACCATTCCGACAAATATTGTGTTCTTATTTTGGTCTCCGCAACAGTCTGCGATTAACTCTATCTTTTTTACATCTGTATCCAATAGCCTGTTGTTTAAAGTATGATACACAGCAATTGCAATTTCGTTGGGCCTTTTGGGCCTCTCAGCTTCAGTCCAACAATATTTTAACAAGTTATCTTTTGTAAGTTGACCTTTTGATGACCCTCAACAACAGTAAAGTTATACTTGTATAATTCTCTACTATAGTAGGCTGACCGGTCGGATACTTTCGGTAATACTTGATTTTTCTGACAGTCGTATGAGAAAACTAGTGTGTTCTCTGATTTTTCATTCAACCACTCAAAAAAGAAAAAAGAGTTCATTCTTTACGAGCAAAAGTCTATCATTAATGACGTTTTCTTTTCATAGTCAGTGGATAATTTAAGCTGTTTATTTAGCTGTAGATAGCGTGAGCAAACATCGACTGTTGGGGTACCAAATCCAATGTGTTAAGTTTTATTGACATAATTTCTGAAGAAATATTTCTTAACCCTTAAGCTTATTTCATCACAAGCAGAATTATACAGCCTCAACATCTTGTTCAGTGAGCGGGTCGCTTGATAAATATTGCCTTGTTGACCTGCCTCCACAATGAGTTTCGAGAACCTGAAAAGACCCATAAATGAATCAATTGATATATGTTTCATATCGTAATGTTTTGACCCAGTATCACCACCTCTATTTTCTTTTATAAGTCCTCCTTGAAGCCAGTGATTTTTACAGACATTTTGGATTCTAGTTTTTGTAACTTGTGAAATGTTCGTAAATGTCTCTTGACAAACAGCTTGCCTGGCATTCCTTAGGCAAGTGTCGCCTTTTTAACATATTATGTAACAGAAATTCCTTTATGTGAGCTATTTTATATCTTTTGTCTACTTCTCTTTGGTTATGTTACGTTGGTATATTTCAGAAACAAGTTATCTTGCACAATTTTGTAGAACAGTTTGTGGAAGTGCTGTACATCTCTTGCAGTCAACGAGGAACACTTGAAATACTTTGTAGAGTGACCACAATTGGGTAATATAGGAGGACCCTTCGATGAGTACCTTAATTAAAACAAAAGGCTTAATTAACTTCCAATAAAAAAAAGGTAAGATAACTAAGTTGAGTTTAACTGGCATACCTAACCAAGTCTATTATGTGAAATAAGATCACTTTTTTCTTCCTGTTTTTGGCCCATTCCTCCACATTTCTCACTCGTTTACGTCCTCTCGATGTTTGTGGGGATACAAAACTACAATTTTATTCCATATTACGACCTATTAATTATTAATCGTCACTATATTAATTAACTAAAACAAGTAAAACAACTTAGAAAAGCTTAAACTGCTACGCCAACTTCAACCAGCTGTTTTAATGTTTTAAATACAATCCACCATATAGAAATATTATTTAAAAAAATTAGGAAACGTTTTAAATACGCTATCTACTAATTTCTTCTTTTAATACAGCAAAAGGCGATAGAAATAAAATAAAATAAACGCTTTTGTTATCACAGGTTTTTACGGATAAAATTTAATTTGGAATTGATTACATAAATTGGTGGACATGTTTAATTATAAATAGGATGGTTTTGGAATGAACTGGAGTAGGCATGTTATGGAATACGTATTTGGTGGAGAAGACTGCATTTGGAAAAAATCCACATTATCAATTGTTGTTTTATATAGGACAAGATTTTTTGTTGTTGTGATGGACATAGAAAATAATGTCAGACATTCTAAGTAAAATATGTCTGATGGACACAGAAAATAAAACAAAACATTCTAATACATCAATCTATGTCTGAGGAATATAGATAGTAACGTCAGATATTCTGACACAATACTCATTATCTCGTCGACATTTAAAATAAAACAAAACCATCTAATACATCAATTTATGTCTGAGGGACATAGAGCAACGTCAGACATTTTGATATGATACTCATAGTCTCAGAAGAGGTTTCCTCGGTGACGCGGTTGGGAGACAGACGCCTTACATATCGTGACCACCAGCAGTCTTCGGTGCTGAAGTTTAGTGCAGTAGTTCTTCCGGTGATTTATTACATTGGAATTACAATAATGTGAGCCCCAGGGAACTCATTATATAGATACAGAACGGGCTCATAAAATGAATAACATCAGGTGATTTAAGAGGAGAAAGGGGGGAAGAGATGCGAAATAAGTCCACTTGCTCTCTAGCGCTGTTTGAACATGTGGTGAGCAGAGAAAACAATCTTTCTTTTCTTCAACGTGTGCCCTTCGAACAAGACGTGACAATGCTCGCGATCCCGTGACGGTCCACTGGGGCAATGTTTCTAGACACTTGGGCGTTTCCCGGCAACATCAATTCAGTGTGAGTTACTACTTGCTACATCCTATTGGAATAGATTAGTACTTGCTATCTTGTTTTAATTGTCTTTATAGAATTTTAATTATCATTATAGAATTTTAATTATCTTTATGGAATTCTTGATTGTAGATGTTACACTATACAAATGACATGCTTCAGTCGAACAAATTAGACATTATATAATATGTAGAGTTAAGAGTAAAATGCGCTGGCATCACTAACTCATTTTACTATTTTTGTGGAGTAGCCAAGATTTGGAACTATATGATTCATTAGACCAACATGCATTTGTGCTGCTCTTTTACCTTATCACTTTTATTGAGGTGTTTAAGCTTTGCAAGGTAACTCCATGATGTTTTCAAACCTTTCTCGTGAACCTGTTGGTTCTTGTGCGAAGGATTGTACCAAATGTAACCGTAGGGGTCTTGAGGTCCATTTACTTTATCCAACATCATGTGTATGAGGCTTAACGATGCCGTGATCTATTTTTCGTAGACCTCAGCCATGATTATAATTTAAAAGAACGATAAAAATAACCAAATAAACAAAGTGGAAAAATAATAAATAAAAATGGTTAACCTCCGTTCGCGAACTAAAACAAAACGAACTTTTGTATGTAAACAACGTACGATCGGAGTTAGAAGGCTATCAATAGATTGCGAGGGGAAAAAGTATACATAGGGTAAAGGGCCCAATTATGAGATACTTTTTGTCGGAGTCATTTTTTGACCTTTAAATGGAGAAATTTTTCGCCACCATTTCTTCCAGAGAAGCATACATTATTTGGCTAACACTATCCAATTTGAAATTTGTTCTATGTTTCATACAACTCAAGGAAAAAAAAAAATTACTCAAAACTGACAAATGAATGACTTCGGAAAAGGTGTTCCTAATATGAGACACATAGGGATCCAAACATGAGAACCATCTTATATTACAGTAACTTATTTTTTGAAATCAAAATACCTTAATATTTTCAAAATAAAAGGTTTCCAACACAGTTTCTTAAAATTTGTGTTTATTTGAACAAAATTTTAAGTAATAAACACATGAGAAATTAATCAAACTTGAAGAGTGGTTTCTTCGTCGAAATATATTCCAATCAATGGATTTCTTCTCTTCACAAAACAAGATTGAAATATTGCAACAGTAATTGAAAGGATTGTTCAAATGTCATGACATGGGCCACGCAAGAAAATGGAATCTCGCTTGTCACCGCATTCCTCATGACACCACTGAAAACACTGTGCACATTTTCTCCATTTTTCCCCACCACGGTCCTTTGAAAACAAACCACTGCACAGTACGCATTCAGCATCACATTCATCCATTTCTTTAGAATCATCAGAACTGAAGTCGGAGTCAGAATCTTGTAGGGGTGGCTCTTCGTCATCTTCAGTGCTTGACTCACTGGGTGGGGATGGAGCTTGTTTAGGTCGCCTCTTCTTTGTTTGTTTGTTTGATACTTATTTTGGCTTTCTTCTTAGAAGATGAAGCTTCAGAGGAAAACACGGAAATTGTTTTGGTTTTAGATGTTGAAACTGCAGAGGTTGCAGGCTTGGAGTTAGCGCCAACGGGTCTCTCTGTTTTATCAAGCTTCTTCTTCTGGTTTTCCACCTTTTTTGCGGCTTTCTCCATTAAATTATTTTTATAAGGGGAGGTGGTAACTACAGCAGCAGAACCTTAACGAGATGAAGTTCCCGATAAATTTGGTTTAGAAGGTACCGGGGAAATATCAGATGGTTTGATGAGAGGGTTTCCTGGATTCGATCCACTGTTTGGAGACCAGTACCTTGTGCAGGAACATGTGGATCAGGCATATCCTCTGACTCATCACAAAGTCAATATCCACAAACACATTTCTGGTACATGGAACAAGTCCAGTTTTTCGGAAGGCTTTTTCTGCGACAGCCATGGTTGCAGCCTTTGTGTAAGCTTTCCCAAATATCTCTGCGACTTGGTAGTGCGTGACGACTTTCCCAGGGTTATTACGCGCCATGTTTCAATCACCTTAGAATAATACGTCTTCAGAGGACCCATAAAGCCCACATCTAGCGGCTGCATCCTATGCGTGGAATGTGGGGGCAAGCAAATGATGGTAATATACGAGTTCCGAGCCATATCAATCACCTCAACATTTCTTGTATGGCTGTAGTGTCCATCCAATACCAACAGAACAGGATCAGACTTGGTGGGTTTTGTGAACTTTATGAAATGGACAAACCATTTTGTGAAAAGGTCCATCTGGATCCACCCAGATGGATGGCAGCCCCAAATCGATCCTGAAGGAGCCCCATTCATCAGAGGCTGGGTCATGTTTATTCTAGGGAAAATCAGCATTGGAGGAACAAATACACCAGTGGCATTCATGCATGTGACAACAGTAATCAGCTTACCTCTCTCAGCTGATGTTATGCAACTTACAGCTTTTTTCCCTTTAAGGGAAATTACTTTAATTTTCTTATTTTGAACCACCGTAACCCCAGTCTCGTCAACATTGAAGACACGGTGAGGTTGAACTTTATCGAATTCTTTTTCATAAATGTCAAAAAAAGAATCCACGTTTTCACGAGAAAATCCTTTCGCCCTTGCAGAGGACATTCCTTCCGGTGTTCTCACAGAAAGTTGGGGATGCCTACCCAAAAAGCCACGAAGCCACTTCTTGCCGGCTGCTTCCTTTCCAAGACAGAATGGATGGCTCAGTCCATTTTGGATAGCAAGTTGAAACGCGAGCCTTTTAATATCGCTCCTCCTGAGCCCAAAGAAACGTTCATCCATCTGTACACAATATTGTACCAATTTTTCTTCCAGTACTTGTGGGAGTACAGGTTTCTTTCCCAACTTAACATTCAATAACTCGCCAATACTTCGTGAATCCTTAGAATACCTCTCAATCGTTCCTTTGGGAACACCATAAATCTTTGAAGCTCTCAAATAACCCATTTTATTTTCTTAACACCAGTCACAGCCTCGGCCATAGCCTCCTTGTCCCACACTTTTCTCTTCTTCTCCTTTGTAGGCGGCATCTGCAAAACAACAATATTGTAATGATTATAATATTGTATAATATATTATTATTTCTATATTATTGTATATTATTAAGGTGATAATTTATACAACAATAAATAGGGCATCTACAATAAACAGAGGTCTAACAAAAGTGTGAAAAGAAGTGGCTCCTTATATGAGATATCTCTCAAATAAGGGAAACCCTAGTATCTCATATTTGGGAAATGCATACTGAAACATTGTGTGGAAATAAATGGAAGAAAAACAAAAAGCATCAAAACTAATGACACTACGTTATACCTTACTATAAATACTTAACGTTTTTATATGACTGAATGATACAAAATAACTTACCTTGCCTCCAAAAACTTGTGCTGAAAACAATCAACAAAAACTTAAGAATGAGTGAGAATACGTTGTATTTTTTTTACTGATATAACAGTCAAAGATGGCGTGGTCTTTAACTGCCCTCTATGGGGACTAAGGGGCACCTCTTAGGTAAGCCACTTGCCACTAGATTGCTCTTGCTTGTTCAGCTGATACTGCCATGTCTCATATTAGGGCACTATCTCATAATAGGGTCCCTTACCCTATATCAAACCAACGACAAACTGCGAGATAGATCGGTGTATAGACTCGAAAATATAGACAGCAAATCACAAGATGTAAGAATGATACTACACACAACCAAAATTTTGACCCACGAGAACCCTAACAACAACAATAAAAATAATTTTAGAAATATTATTTTTTATGAAATATCACAAAGCAAACACGAGCAAAAGAACGATAAATGACTCGCAAACGACTGGAAACTAAGCAAAAAACTAGTAATATCAACAAACTTAAGATGCGAAAACAAGGAACTTGAACTGTATTAGAAATTAAGTTGAGATCCGGATAGCTTACCTCGTCCAATTTGAAGTTCGCCTAAAATGGAGGCCTACCTTCTGGGTTGCTGGTTTAAAGTGGGAAGGAATAGGAAACAAGGAGATGTTTCAGCGACATATCTCGAACTCTTTACGGTTTCTTAATAAAAATATACCACTTTAGAACCAGTAACACCCTACTTAAACGCGGAAAATTATTCGTGCAGCACTTGGTGCACTAATTATGGCAGATACCCTAAATGAACTAAACTCAACGCCGGCCTGTATCAACAGATTCTGACAATTGAGACGATCCCGGAATATGGTAAATTGAACTGAGATAGCCATTTTGTAGGTTTAAAAAAAATAAGCTATCTAATAAATGAAAAAAAAGTAGATGTTTTGGTTTCACTTAATGCTTCAAATCGGCTTTGAAATTATTATTTTTTTTTGTGGAAGAGGGGTAAAATTCCTGGAATCTTTACCTTTTTCTATTCACTATTGAGCTTGTAAAACTGATATTAATTAATAACAGTAGTGTAATGGACCATTAATTCTCACAGTCGTTGAACGTGTCACAGACGCGATAAAAAGACGTTTTCAAAGCTGGACTAAACTAGTTAAGTATGAAATAGTGAAAACAAATTCTTTATTGGTTTTTGCAACAACAACAAAAATAAAATGCTAGTAAAGCTATAATTAAATTCTATGTTTCCAACACCGCATGGATCCTACGTTTTGCTATTGTAGTGAAACTACTTTTTACGGAGACGGCCGCCGCCCTACAAAATAATAAAGTAGCGGCTCTTTACAGTTTTGCCAATTTAGCGACTTTGTCTCTGGAACTAGTGACTTTTACGGGTCTGAAACGACTGCTTTTCATCTTTAGCTCCTAGGGAATAATCTGACGACAGGCGATTTTTCTTAGTTTTTTGTCAAGTTCATGTTAATCATGTTAAATTTTAATGCTGTAACATTTTTATTTTTGAGCTACCGTACTGCAAGAACGCATAATGCATTGCTTCGGTCTACAGACGAGCTCTAAACTATCTATCTGTAATCCACAAATCACAATAACGTCGTTCCGGATACGGGGATCACTTCAGTCCACTGATGTATATTATATTCTGTTCATATTAATGTATGTGTTGCAGTCAAAACAAGTTTTAAGTTAGAACGCGTTTTCTCTAGTTAAAACTAGTTTATAATGAATGCCTATGTTACAACTAGAATTTCCTAGCTATAACTAGAATTTACTGCTATAAATGTTTGAATTTTAGATAAAACTAGTTTTATCTAATGTTCAAACTTGTTTGGGGGAAATAATTCAATCAAAAGCAATTCATTGTTGATTGGGATTAAAAAAGTTGGTATTGTTTAATACAATATTTATTGAGAATATTGGTCACACGTCTGTGTCATTAATATTAATTAAAGTAATACAAAAACAATCCTACACTAAAGGAACGTCACAGAGCCATGTCTACAGTATTAGTTAGAAAAAAAGTTAAATGAAAATAATAATACATTAAAAATATATTAATTGGTATGATACGTTTAACTAAAGTAGCTTGAGTCTTAATAAAAGAAAAACATATCATAAAAAAATAAAAAAGGGAACAAGTAAGTTTACATTACTTGTTATTGCAAGGCAAACTATCGTGGCATTTAAAGTTACACAGGATGCCTTATTTCTTACAAAAGCAACTTTTTGACATAAACGCCTGCTTACACACACAAACACACACATAGCGAACAAATCCTTGGCCTGTCCCTAAGTCTGCCGTCCATACAGCAGTTCTTAAAGATAAATTTGGTTCTGGCATTTATTCTTGTAGCAAGAATTTTTCTTTAGACACGTCGAATTCTGACCTGAAAAAGACCGTTTAGTTTGCTTACTTAAAAAGCGATTAGGTATTTAATAGGAGCTTCTATGCATTATGCTAAAGGAGGTCCGAGCAGGCTTCCACGTGCTCAGGGTCCGGCCGTATGTCCCCAACCCTCGGCGATGTTTTCAGTGCCAGGAATTTGAACATACGAAGCTGCGATGCCGTGGTAAGCCAACCTGTGCGGATTGTGGACAGGAGGCCCACGAAACACCATGCGAGTCTCCTAAGTACTGCGTCAACTGCAAGGGTCCGCATTCCGCCTGGTCTCGGGCCTGTCCAAAATGGAAGGTAGAGAAGAAAGTCCTGGAGATACAATCTGAGAAGAAGATCTCATATGCCCAGGCATGCAAGGAATACGTATCGAGTCAAGCTCCGGTATTTAAAACTTCATATAGCCGGATTGTCAGTCAAAAAATCAACTGTCCCTCCTGAGATGAGTTTGGGTGTTATGTTTTTAGATCTAAATGGTTATGTTCGGCGTGGGGTCTTACGCACCTGGCACGAGCAGAGGGTTTCGACCCTGCTCAGAACAAGCTGCGGTCCATCAGGGACGGTGTGTCGCGATGGCCCTCTTCCATACGAAAGTCTAGAAGAGAGGAGGTCATCGTGTCAAGGCTCCACGTCGGACACACATCATTGACCCATGGGGTTTTTATTGAGAGGGGACCCACCCCCAGTGTGTGAGCTTTGCGAGGCTCCCCTTAGTGTGTACCACATTTTGGTGGAGTGTCGTAAATATGCCCCTATCAGTCTGGCTCTTGATATTAATGGTGACCTATGTTTTTTACTACGTGATAGTACGGATGGAGTTATTTGTTTACTCCGTTTTATACGCCAGGCGGTCTTTTTAATGTCATTTCGTTTTTATAAAGTGGTTCATTTGGATTTTTTTCTCATATTGAGATTATTTTTAACACTTTTAGTGTACTTTAACATGTTGTTTTGTCTTTTTATCATTTTATATTTTAGTATGTTAGTTTTGTCTCTTTAACTCAAATCTATTTTTAATATGTTTGTTTTGGTTTTTAAACAGAGTGATACACCTGCGGTTTCTTTTAGCAGGTTCTTCACTCTGAGATCATTTGAGCACTCCTATGGAGTGTCACAAATGTGTATTTTTTCTCACATTGAGATATGCTCCTTTTATATTTTATTTTACATTGTGTTTTAGCCTTTATAGTGACTGTGTATATATCTTATATTAAGGCCCTAATGACCTCATTGTGTCGATTAGCCTCTAAACAATAATAATAATATTTAATAAACAAATGCGAATTTCACTTTGATATTTTGAGATTGAATAATTATTGACTAGGAATACATTTGCCTAAAAGTAACCTTGTCAATAATACTTATAGATTTGCGTCTTGAATCATAGGAGAATACCAAATGAGAAATTTATCGGGTATAAAAATACTTGAAAGTCTCAAAATGTTACTCAGGAATTAGAGAGCTATTTTTTTGAGAATACCTTAGTAAAGAATCAAGAATCTCTGAAAATAATATAATAATAATAATAATAATAATAATAATAAACATTTTACTTGTACTGTTATACACCAAATGTCACTATGGCTAGAACCGAAAATATTTGGTTTCAAAATATAGTGTATTGTAAAATATGTGATTAGATTAAAACTTAGGCCAACAACATTCTTGGCACATCATGTTATGTATGAACCAGTGAAGTTGACCTTTTTTTTTATTTGTAAGAACATGATTAATTTACAGTTAGATCAAAAAAGGCTAACTAAGAGTTATCACTCCATTCTTTACCTATAGAGGATGGGAAATAACTATTAAGATCATGTATACATTTAATTTAGATTAACATATATGACTAACCAAATGTAGTAGTTAATCTACTCATATTTTCAAAACCCAACTTCCGTGGGAGTTGAACAAGGAGGCAGACAACAGCGCATTGGCGGTCTAAGTTTACTGACAAAAGGAATGTTTCTGCCATAACATAATATTATATGCATATGTGTGTATATGTACATATGTGTATCTTGCACCAGCACCACTGATGTTCACATGGCAGACTAAAGGCTGGGAACTCTTCAAACTCCAGTTAACCCCGTCATATTACTAACCTTAGTGTTTGAAATACCCTCCTATTTCATATATGGCTTACTTTCTCTAATTATAATGCTTTTTTTTTGGTGCAGTAATAGACCCATGTTAAATTAAATATACTTATAATATGTTTCATATTTTCTCAGAACGGCAAAGGAACGTCTGCGAGGATATTTTCGGTTCAGCAACCGCCAGTTGCGCCGCAGCAATGAACCTCCCGCCCGCCCTCAGCAGAATGCCGAGCAGAAGATAGAAGACCCCTCGCAGCCACCCAAGGGACCGAGTAACGTTGCTTTCATACGGCATAGCAGTTCGTCAGTTGCGGGAACAGCCATCGCAGACTTCCAACCTGAACTCATGTCGTCTTGATGCCACTTTGCCGCGACCGACTCTCAGTAATAAGTCAAGTGTGTCATGGCGGCGACGTAACAGTGTAGACTCTGGAATCAATATTATATTACGTAAACTTGGTAACCTAAGGGAGACAATTTCTTAGTGCGGTTTTGGCAACTCATGATCAACAAGGAATGGAATGTAACATGGTATAAGCCATATGCAGTTCCCCTCTCCACTCAAAAATATCAGAGAAGTGATACGGTCTACTTTGTGTTTCTATTGTCTAATTATTTTAAATAGTTATTTTTGGGAAAAGAACTAAACGTGATTTTTGATAATCAATATTTGATTCAACACCTTATAAATAGTCCTAACCATTAAATGTTAGATGGATTTGGTAGGGCGCTAAGCATATTTAAAATTAACTTTTGTAAAAAGGGCAACAAAAGGTTTTTTTAATAACAATTATTTGACACCTACCCTCTTGCTATTCATTTGTAATGTATACAAAAGTTGCAGTTAAAACACATAATTTTCCTAAATGAATTTGTTACATTTTGTTGATAGCAAAATTAAGATTTCATTTCGATCGTAATGTTTTCTTGTATATCAATAGGAAGTTTACTACCATAATTAGGAATGTGGTCCCTAAATGCTAAGGATTGCACGGAACTTTTTTTGTTTAGAAAAAGATGTGTTAAGTGCAGGAATCGTTAAATACAAATGTTGACAAATATTTTGGCTAACTTATATTAGTGACACACTACCCTGGTTACAATATGGCAAATAAATGTTTGTAAAATAAAGTTTTATGCCATTAGAAAGAGGTTTAAATGTACTTGTACTTATAGCCGCTTGCTTAATGCAAAATATTACCTATTCATAGGAGCTTATTTTCAAAACGGCTCTTGTCCATTTTCCTAAATTTATGGGAAATTGAAAAAAAAACCTATTTTGATCTTAAATTTGAACTCTTCATCTAATGAATATTTTTAAGAGATTTATTATACTATCAGGTGAGTCTCAACCTAATATTAACACTTTAAAACCAACACTTTTTCTATAATTAAATAAATTAAATGGACAAGGGACGTTCTGAAACTAAAGAATGGACAAGAGACATTTTGAAAATAAAAACAATGGACAAGAGACATTTTGAAAATAAAAACAATGGACAAGAAACTCTGTTTTAAAATTCAGATCCAAACCTATTTTTGCAATGAAAGTAACTTTTATTTTTCAAATGGAAATAATAATAATAAAATAATAATTGCTAAATTAGAACATAGTATGATCAGATAAAAGTGTTTGGTATCTTATAAAAACATAATAGAAATTAAATTTAAAAAGTCTTTTCACTGTTATTAAAGAGAAACATATTCTTAAAAACACAGTTTGAACTATCGAATCAGATGTCATCAGCATCCTCCATCATTCCCCCTTGTAATTCATCTTTTTAGGCTTCATTAATTGTCTCCCTGTGAAATATATCTTGGTAGAAGTGCAGGTTAGGATTTTCCTCTCATCCCTCACCAGTAGCCGTTTTACATCCGCGATCTTTGGCCTCTTTACAGGAACACCAAAGGGAATCAACGGTAGTGTTCTGTGAAACATCCACCTTTGGCTTAAATATTTCTCTGGACATTCCTATGGCAATGTTATACCACGGTTCGCCCTTGATAATGATAGTAGCAGTTGGAGTTGATCCTCGGGTGATGATAAATCTCTTTGAAGACGCAAATTTGAAATGCCACTGGCCAGGCTTCCTCATCATTTGTTGTGAAACAAGCTTTCAATCAAAGACAGGCCAGTCATCCCCCATTTTTAAAATAGTCCCATGTTTATTGAACATCTCCCAATATTGTTCACGCTTGATAGTCGTATCAAGAGCTTGGCAGCAGATAAGAATGCCCTGGCACAGGAAAAACAAATAAACTTCTTTCAAATGGCGTGGGGCACAGTTTTCAAGCCAATACATGAGCATGCGAATCATAGAAGAGTTTTTATTTTGGCTCCCACAGCCATCTGCAAAGAGCCGAAGTATAGAGGAGCCTTCAAAATTCATGTTTTTCAACCTGTGAAAAATAGGGGATAAAATATATGCAAGTCCTTAGCTCCATTTGATTCAGTCCATGTGTAAATGAACACTTTGTCAGTAAACGTTCCTTCTAATATAGTGAAATTGTATATGTAGAACTGCCTACTATAGTACGCAGCCTGGTCAGGTACTTTGGGTAACACTTTGTTTTTATAGTAGTCAAAAGAAATCGTTCTTGGCTCTTAAATGAGAAAAACTGCATCACATATTTTATGTACGAGGGTCATCCTCCAGAAAGTAAGGTTACAATATTTATGTAGGATCGAAACATGCTTGTATTTAATTGAAATTCACAGGATACTTAACAAATATATTAAACTTTTTTAGACGTAATCGCCGTCGAGATCGAGAAATTTCTGTAGTCGGGGCACTAGCTTTTGTATAACACTGTCATAGACCTCCGCCGCCAGCTCTTTCAACCACTTTTTCACAGCTTCCTCGACTTCTTGATTGTTGGAAAAACGTTTCCCAACCAAAAACTCCTTTAGTTTAGTGGGTGATAGTCCAAAGGCGCCAAGTCGAGTGAATAGGGGTTGTGAGTGACAATATCCCATTCGAACGATGTTAGCAGCTCCTATGAAGCTCGCGTGGTGTGGGGCCTGGCGTTGTTATGAAGAAGTCTGGGACGGGCTCGACTTCGGCATCGACAAAAGCTCTGCGGAAGAAGAGGCGCTGGCAACAAGACGCGACACTAGCCCCGTCGTTCAGAACATGGAGACCGACATATGGGGTGGCCCCATCCGCGAGGTCTCGGAAATAAGGAGGTGGTACTAAGAAGCAGCAAACGCCCTAAACTTGGAGGAACTAGCAGCCGAAGACTTGGACATCCTGATACAAGAAATGGGCATCGAGATCCAGGACCAGGAGCCACCCGAGGACGTTCCACCAGCTACACGCCCAAGGCTCAACCGTGACCGTGACTCAGCACCCCCAGATACAATCGGCGATGAAGCGGAAGAAGCCGGCGACGACAAAAAAGCTGCGGAAGGAACATCGCAATTTCCAAGCTTCGGAAAAGTTACAAGCTCTATGGGAAGAAGAACAGATCCCATACATAAGACTAAATGACTGCAGCTACGTCAGCCCCGCCGTCCCGGCACTGAAACCGGTGATGTGGAATAACAGACGTCAATTTCTGGCTCTCGACGGAGGCATCGTGATGCCCAAACCCAAAGACGCTCCACAAGGAGGAAGCTTTAGCCCTTTAATTATTAATTTTACAGCGTTACATGTTAATTGGTTAAATGTACAAAAGAGACATGACCTTTGGTCTTCCTTCTTCCTTCTCCCAGTGCAGGGCTAGCAACCCCGCAATCATTTCTTCCCGTTGATTTCCGTGGGGTTGGTTAGTCTCTACATAAGGGAGGCGTTTCGGCTCGTACTGTATGCTGCCAATGACCACGGTGTTGCATCTGAAAATACTGTAGTTGGGGTTGAAGTTGGTTTCTCCCAGATGCAACGTGTCCATCGCGGGAAGAAAGGAGCTTCTGCGCGATGGCGGGTTGTCGCCTGTATAGTCTGGCGTAGGCGTAGGCCGGCCATCGTAAGCTATGGCCGACCCATGCTAGTTATCCCGAGATGCGTTGGGTTTCATTCTCCGACGTGGCTGTCAAGTGTCTCAGAAGTGCGGCTGCTCGGGTTTGCGCCGCGTCTGTGAGTTGTAGCGTCATTTGCGTTGTGTCTATGTTGAATCCTAGGTAGACGAGTTGTCGTGTTGGTTGACTGGACTTCTTTCGGTTGATAGTAAGGCCCAGGGTCTCTAGGAGTTTCGGGATGTGTTGCAGATTTAGGCCGTAGAATAAGAAGTAGTCCAGGTATGCGACGCTTTTCTTGTTGACGAGTACCTCTGTGATAGCTTCAATGGTCTCCACGCTGGTCCTTTGAAGAATGCTGGGGGACAGGCTGTGGCCCATGGAGAGTCGTGTGACCGCGAGCTTCTGTTCCCTGGAGAATATTCCGAGGAATCTGCGTGAAGGCGTCGCTACTGGGATCTGGTAGAAGCCAGATCTCAGGTCAATCTTCCATAGGTACGAGTTCCGAGTAATCTGGGCGAGGGTGATGCCGGCTGATTTTAACGAAAACGTCGGCGTCCGTATGTAGTCCGTCCAGGCCGACAGGTCCTGGATGATTCTTATCTCGTCGCTATTCTTCGGAATGATGAACAGTGTAAAGGTGTCGCACATATCTTCTCGTTTTTCATGAAGTCCTTGTTCTAGCCAGTCCGTGATCACTTGTCCATTTGTTCTGAGGTCTTGATCTTCCGGAAGATGTGTGGAGCGTCTTTGGGTCTGGGCATCACGATGCCTCCGTCGAGAGCCAGAAATCGACGTCTGTTATTCCACATCACTGGTTTCAATGCCGGGACGGCGGGGCTGACGTAGCTGCAGTCGTCTAGTCTTATGTATGGGATCTGTTCTTCTTCCCGTAGAGCTTGGAACTCCTTTCCGAAGCTTGGAAATGGCGATGTTCCTTCCGCAGCTTCTTCGTCGTCGCCGGCTTCTTCCGCTTCATCGCCGATTGTATCTGGGGTGCTGAGTCACGGTCACGGTTGAGCCTTGGGCGTGTAGCTGGTGGAACGTCCTCGGGTGGCTCCTGGTCCTGGATCTCGATGCCCATTTCTTGTATCAGGATGTCCAAGTCTTCGGCTGCTAGTTCCTCCAAGTTTAGGGCGTTTGCTGCTTCTTCGTACCACCTCCTTATTTCCTTCTTCGTACCACCTCCTTATTTCCGAGTCCTTGCGGATGGGGCCACCCCATATGTCGGTCTCCATGTTCTGAACGACGGGGCTATTGTCGCGTCTTGTTGCCGGCGCCTCTTCTTCTGCAGAACTTTTGTCGATGCCGATGTCGAGCCTGTCCCAGACTTCTTGCTGTCGTGGGGCCAGGTATTCCCATTCGTCTATGTTTGCGTCATCCAGGAAGGCCAGGTCCTTTACTGTTAGGATTTGTTCTTCTGGAACGTCGACCTCTGTGGGGGTCGAGTGGTGGAATCAGGCCAGCTACGTTGTATACTTCGTTCAGTGAATTTCGACTCGGTGGGGTTTTGTAGTCATTAGTAAAAATTGCATAGAAGTAAGTAATAATATGGTACTTTGATTTATGTTGAAACATTTTCATTGTTCTTTTCACTTAAGTCTGGAAATTGATAGGTAGTTTGGTAAATATTGCTTCGTTTTACTGGATGCTTAATGGTAGTGTTTTTCTAAGGGAACAAGACTTTACTGCAGCCTTTTTTATCAACAAAATTGTGAGACTTGGACCCCCACCCGTTTTCACTGGACAAAAGTCGTGTTTTAAAATATCTATGCACATTCACTGAGCTCGTTTCAAAATAATTCCCAAAATAGAACTAAAGCCTTTCTTACATACATTCACGAATTCTCTTTTTCCGTTTGTTGTTTTTGGGCCCAGGAAACGATTAGTAGTTTCTCGTACTTGCTTTCGTTCAGCTCGAGGTTTTATACGCTATCTATACTTATAAAATAACATGTTCTGACTGACTGACTGACTGACTGATTCATCATCGCCGAGCGCAAACTATCAAGGCTACAAGCATGAAATTCGGTATATTCATTTTGTTATGTAGGCACCCACTAAGAAAGGATTTTAGAAAATTCCACCCCAAAGGGGTCAAAATAGAGGATGATAATATGTATGATAATATGTATGAAAGTCCGTCATTTTGAAAGTTACATAAACAAAATTTTGTATTTCGGTTATTGACGTAAAACAAATAAATACGTGTTTCAGGAATTTTGGAAATTTTATTTAATAAGGGATGAAAAAGGGGGTGAAAGTTTGTATCGGACTGACTGACTGATTCATCATCGCCGAGCGCAAACTATCAAGGCTACAAGCATGAAATTCGGACTGTATATTCATTTTGTTATGTAGGCACCCACTAAGAAAGGATTTTAGAAAATTCCACCCCGAAGGGGTCAAATAGGGGATGATAATATGAAGTGAAGTCCGTCATTTTGAAAGTTACATAAACAAAATTTTGTATTTCGGTTATTGACGTAAAACAAATATGTTTCAGGAATTTTGGAAATTTTATTTAATAAGGGATGAAAAAGGGGTTGAAAGTTTGTATCGGACTTGCATTATTTTTGATCTGAGGTCAAGTTATGGTCACTAACGTAACGTAATATTTTAAATTAATCTGTAAATACATATGTATATTTTCGTATTTGTATATAATCAACTTCCACGCGAGCAAAGCCGCGGGCAACAGCTATCTAGTTTAAGGATAAAATTGTCCTGTAATTGCTTGTCTTTTTCAGAATAAAAGGCTTGATGGAACTTAAATATATGTTGCTTCGAGAGTTCACAGCATTTTAATGATTTACCAACATGTTTGCACTGGGGAAGTCTTGGCAACGATTTTGCAGAATATCTTTTCGCTTTTTCCAAGGCCCTTTTCAATTTTTCAGGTTTTCTATGTCTTTTACGGCCTTCTCCACATTCACAAGGTATAACCTGGGTGAGACCTTCTAACATTGTATTCATTAGACTGCACACCTTCCATTGTGTACGCTACATTTCATAGAATGTCACTAGAGTCTGGACTGAGAAAGAAAAATAACTAAACAAAAATCAAAATATATTCCAAAATCTATCAATAAATTCACTTATTTTGAAGGTAGGCCTAATTAAATTATACCCTTTGATACATATGTCTAATCTAAACCTAAGATATCAGGCACAACAACTCTTTGAAACTAATACATGGCTAGGCTACCCATATTAAAAATTGAAGACTTTTTGGAATATATTTTGATTTTTCATTCTTACCCTTTCTAAATATTATTTAAATAAATCCTTTAAAGCACTAGAATAATAAAAAAAACAATTTATCTCACATAACTCGCTAAGAAAACGTTACCAGTAACACCAAAATTCAATGATTAATACACACAAAACCTAACGTCAGATTTTGAATTCAAGGCTTTCCAGCTGATCATCAGGGTTACCACTCATGAAATTCTCCATGAAACTATGAGAAGTCAAAAAGATTTAAATTAATTTGGATTTTTTTTTCTCTGTGGTAGATAGATTGATTGGACAAGAGACAGTATGAAACTAAAGTGGTAAGGTGTTTTATGTTCTCCTATGGACATGAGTCATTTTGAAAATAAAAGTTAAGACCTTTTAGTACTATTTTATGGCCGCCAGCTATATGTGTACTAGAGACAGTTTGATTCCACGTTTCATATTTAAACCCAATTTTTAATGATTTAGAGAACATTTTGGTCAAAAATGAAGATGTTTTAACAAAGAGGAATGTATGAAGAATATGGTGATTTTAAAATCTCAATTTCGACTTAGGGTGAAACTAGCCTCCTCGTGGTTTATTTACCTTGGTACAAGTTTATAGAGATCATATTTTATAGTAACATTATAATTGTTTTTTGTGTTTAGTAATTATATAGATTGCAGCATATCAGTGTAAACATTGGTCGAGTTATTCCACTTTTACCTAAAAAGTGTGTATAAAATGATGAGTTACTAAACTTAAATTGAATATTAAGATGGCTCTTAAAAAATATGTTCATTAACTTAGTTTACTTTCTTAAGATAGGGTGTCAATTTTCATAAAGTTTCAATTTGGTTACCATTTATTTTCAATGTTACCTAGTGTAGCAGAATGCAGGTTTTGTGCAAGATTTTAAGATCACATAACAAACATAAGCTAATGTGCGATGCTGTGGCTACACACACACACACACACACACACACACACACACACGCGCGCGCGCGCGCGCGCGCGCGCGCATGCGTTTGTTTTGTGTCAGGATAGTGACGAATAGTGCCACATAAATAAAACTAACACAATTTAAAGTTTGATGGTTTTTATTGGGTCGTCCTTCGGTATAGAAGAACTACGCTACTTCAGAGGTTACTCATTTAGACCACAGCTATACATATAAATTACTGGTACACAATAAGTCAAGAGAGGGCCGAAGTTAGCCCCACTTGGAATTAAATAATCCTGTCTCTTATCTCTGTTAAAGTATTTAGAAAGCATCCTTGCCGTAAATAATTTTAAGATTTGTTGTATTAAATACTTAACTGGAGAAGGTGTTATTTTACTTGTAATTTGTTTACTGTGAATACATTTTTTGTATTTAAAAAGTATTGTGTATAAAAGTTTATAATTATTGTCAAAATAAATATGTTTGTAGTAGTTGCATTAAATGTAAAAATATTTTAGTTATTTAAATTATTCTTTACATAAGATCTTATACTTGTATATTTGTCAAAAATTTCGCATACATTTGATATCGGCAACATAATGTCCGTTGTAAATAAATTATCAATAGATTTTTTTTCAAAGGGTTGCTTATAACCACGAATTTTTGATTAGTGTTGTTTAAGGCAATGTATTTAGCAGATTTTAATGTTTTTAGGGAGATATTTTTTCTATTCTTTTCCAACTTTTAATATAGTTTTCTCAACAAAAAAACCTTAATTCACTAGTACCACTTGGTATAACAAGGCCTAAAATACATTAAATGAATGAAATATTTGGAATTTTCTTAATATTAGCTGATAAATGGACTATTAATGAGTGTTTGCATTTAAAAACACAAGTTTGTAAGTTAATTTTAAAATATATTAATAAAATGTCGGCACCCTACCTCAGTCAGCACATTTAACTACTGATCTAAAAGTTCGTGACTTGATATTCAGCTTGGTTGAAAAATATATTTTTGGTGAAATTGTGGGCTTTCTATTTAATAGTTATGAACGAATAATCAGGGGAACTAGGTGTTTTATTTGTTCTAAAGTTAAGCTAGTTTGTAAGTCGTTTGCTGTGATATAATCAGTAGGTTCAGAACATGCACATTAAATACGTCCGGTTTGTAAGAATAAAATTGTGTCGTTATGTATAATTGTATATGGTGGTAACAAAAAACTCATGTAAGAATTTATGTTTTATTTTAAAATATATTAAATAATATCCATGTTTTGGCATGAGGATAATTTGTAACTTTTATTTGAAAATTGTAATATACTAAAGGACCAACACTTATTTTACTAGCCATTAATTTGTATAGTATTTGTACACAATAATATAGGAAATTCTTGCTTTTTAGAAGTCGAGTATTTTAATTTAAAAAATGTAGCCAGTAGACACTCTTGGGTGATACTTGAGTAAAAATTGTTTAGATAAAACACTAATAAATACACACATTTTTTAAAACTATATTTCACTGCCCAGGCAGAGTCTTCCGGTTCCAAAAGTATGACACTCGGTCAAAGGCACGCGGAAACAAAATGTTGGAAAGACACATGTATCCATAGTTGGACTATCGACGGGTTTTTTTTGGAAGGGATTAACCTATATAGATGGCAGCACTTGAACTAGATGGATATAAAAACTAAACTTTTGTTTTATATAAATAATAGTAAATACTTTTGCTACAGCCAACTGGTTTGTTTCGGTGGAGCGTCCCCCCCCCCTTGAACACATCTGGAGGGTTCCTATTCAAAAGTATGAATATTCAAGTTATTCTATCCTAAGAATATTCCTGCTTAAGTCTATTCCCTCAACTCAGTCTAGAATAGAGCGTCAGAAGAAATAGCTAAGTCACAATTATTGCTATTATATTACATCTAGTTCTTACACAAAATATATACATTTATTCCACGAGTTCAATTATAGGTTCCAATACCTATAAAGAACTATACGCATGGCCTAGCAAAAAGACTCTACAACTACACGATAAGCCAAAAGATTAATTATAGGTCCCCATAAACCTATAAAAACTTTATACATAGCTTGACAGAAACGCCACGGCACAAATGCCAAACTGATATAAGGGAAGCCAAAATATAAATTATTGGTCCCCATAAACCTATTATAAACTATTTTGGTACCATCCAAATTTAAATAAGTAAATACAATATGGAGTAAATTTTATAAATAACCATAAGACTTTACTTACATTACCCATTAATTAATACCACTCTACTTACTGCCATGGTACTAATTTAAGGTGGCTCACATGAGCTCTGTGTGTATCGGTGGGGTCTGTCTGTTTCTTTAACCTCACCGACACCGGTGTTAAAAAAGACTCCACTAACCATGGTCCGCTCCATCTGGGAGAGAGCTTGGCAGTTATTTTATCAATGGCGGAGCTCTGAGGGAAGCACCTGCACATTACTAGGTCTCCAACAACAATGTTCACAGGAACACGACCACGGTTGTAGATTTCAGCAACTTTCTTCTGAGACCTTTTCAGATTTTGAAAAGCAGTGGAACACCTATCAGAATAAGAAGGGTTATTTGGAGTGTGTAGCAGAGGGTCAACATCCCAGACCGCTAACGGGGGGTGGTTCGGTCCCCTACCCAACAGTACTGACGCAGGTGAAGCGCCAATTGACTCGTGCATGGCTGAATTAAACGCCACATTTAGAAAATCTATTATTTTTATTATTATTATTTAACACCGCGTCTTACTGCCAGTTCGGTTTATACGCTAAAGTACTAATTACACTAATGGATTAGGAATTGGGAAGGTTTAATTAAAGGAAGTGAACCCGCATTTGCGTGGAGGGAGAGTGGAAAACCATTCAGGAAAAACCACCCCAGTTCACCCGACCGAGATTCGAACCTCGGCAGTCGGGCTCAACACGACAAGCGCGTTAGCCAACTACTTCACCGAGGCGGGTTAGAAAATCTAAATCGCTGTCCCAGTGGACTTGAGACTCGCTGTGATAGATGGTCAGTGCTACCTTAAGATTCCTATTGAACCTTTCTACATGATTAGGGGGTGGATAATAAGGACTCGTGGTAACGTGTTTAATGTCCCAACCAAAACACATGTCTTTGAACGACTTTGACCTAAAACATGGGCCATTATCGCTCACGACCTTTCTAGGGGCACCAGAGACCAAACTATAGTAGAAAGAGCCTTTACCGTAGTCTTACCCTTCATATTCTTCAGGGGGATCAACATGACGAACTTGGAAAATCCAACAACCACAGCTAAAATGCATGTGTTACCGTCAGAAGACCGGGTAATGGGACCAATAAAATCCACGAACACCTTTTCCCAGGGGCGTTGAGCTATATCGGCCGGATGTAGCCCAACGCGAGTGTTCCGGGCCGGTTTTGTTCTAAGACAGTCTTCACATTTAGTAACCCAATCTCGCACGCCCTTATACAGGCCGGGCCAGAAAAACTCTTTCGAGATTTTATTATGGGTTTTGAGTATTCCCAGATGCCCTCCATAAATGGAGTCATGTAAATACCTCAATAGCATAGGTCTTATTTTAACAGGTACAAAAATCTTTCTTTTGCCACCTCGGTCAATTGAAACTACAAGCCCTTTAAAAACACCATATATGCCCAAATCCTCACCTTTCTCGTGTTTCTCAAACAGATCGATACAAAAGGGGTCCTCTTTTTGATGCTTAGAGATTGACACAAACGACTCTGGAATACTATTAATAACTAACGCCGTTTCCACTTTCTCCTCCGCACCAATCACATCTAATCCTTCATTCATTCTAGACAGGGTATCAGCCACAACATTATGTTTGCCAGAAACATGGTGAGTATTAAACTTAAATTGCGAAAGGCGCAATACACAACGGCCGATCTTCCTTAGTTGCTTCGGGTGAGACCACATCCACGCCAGCGCCATGTTGTCAGTATCGAGATCGAATTCTCTTTGTTCAAGATAATCAGAGAAACGTTCTACTCCATATACGCAGGCAAGACATTCCTTCTCGAAGGCGCTATACCTTCTCCCCGTCTCCGAAAGAGTTTTACTCGCGAACGCGACGGGAAAATACCCCTCTGGATAACGTTGAGAAAGTACAGCCCCGAGAGCGACAGAGGAAGCATCGACTTGTAACAAAAAGAGGAGAGAAAAATTAGGCATTTTAAGCACCTCAGGGGAAATTAAGGACTTCTTTAACAAAGGAAAAGCCTTTGATTGGTCCTCACCCCATACAAACTTTGAACCCTTCTTTTGAGACCATTCAAAGGAGCGGCAATCTCCGAAAAGTGGGGAATAAATTTAGCGTAATACGCACACATTCCAATAAAACGTTGAACACCCTTTGGGTTTTACCCGCTCAGGGTCCACCAACAGGTTACCCTCAGAAATAATTGTCAAATATCCAGATGTTTTACCTAAACAAAGAGCTATAAACTCAGACTTCGAACCAATACCCAGACGGCATATCCTTTCAACCTCAACTAAAAATAAAAAAAAATATATGAGCTATCCTGACCATCACAAAGCGGTATACGGTTAACAAAATCGACGAGAATTTTACTTTGAATTTTATCACTCATCAAAGCACGTGCCATGTCAACCGGAGTTTCAACCCTCACCGGTACTTCATGGTGATTCTCCAATCCCACTGCTGCGGGGTTATCAGATGTATCGCTCTCCGACAGGACTCCCACGAGTATCGCACGAAGTCTTACTACGGTGGTTTCCATTGAACATTGCAACCCACGCTTGGCAAGTTCGGAGATAAGACCGTCTTTGTTGAGACGGTAAACCATAGACTTTGACAGTACACTAGACTCGCCAGCCGCTTCTCCCCTGTTGAAGCGTCCGTAGTCAAGTTGTCCATCATGAAACAGAGATATACAAGGTTAACTTTCAGAAAATGATTTCACAACAACAGAAATATACAGTAATGATTTCCAACACACCTCAGTAATGATATAAACAGCTAATTAGCCAATTAAACAAAAAAACAAGGAGAGCAGAGTGGCGCAGTGTTACACCCCTCTGAGTCCTTTTATGTATCGACCATTAAATAATATAAAAGGGAGTAGGTGAAATCTAAGGAACAAGTGACAAGGGAAATTATTAGTAATATTTAAAAGCAACAATATGAATGGTTTATTCAAAACAATAACAATAGCGCAGAAAAATATACATGGTCTCATTATATCAAAATGAGTTGTATTGGAACCGGATGCTACCGGGTCGGTTATGTTGGCTTTGGCAGGTGCCTCGGCCTGAGGTGGAGGGGTTGGTCCCTTTGACAGAACACTGGCGAAAGTTTGTACCAGTGGCTTTGGTGTTGGAGCTGGAGTCACTGTCGCCCTCCGTCCCGCAACGTGCCCCGAGGGCTTCTGGCCTTCGCTTAGCCCATCCGTCCTCCCTTCTTGAGGCTTGGAGACACGCACATTCCCTGCCGCCCGCAAGGACTTGTACGTGGGACAGCCCCGCCACGCCGAGGAATGAGCTCCTGAGCAGTGCAGGCACTCCGGGGGAGATCGTCTCTCCTCCGGGTACCCGCCCCTCTCGTGGTCACCACCACAGAACCCACACCTAGGGTTAGCGCGGCAATCCCACCGCACATGACCAAACCGGAAACAGTTCTTGCACTGAACCGGGCTGCCTGGAGACTTGTACTTCTCCACCCTGACGTGTAGCCCGCATAGGACTGATATGGAGTACAGCCTTGCGGTGTGCTCCCCGGGCGTCAGAGAGACCACGAAGTTCGGCAACCGCTGCCTTTCTCCGGTCTGCTGATCCCGCTTCCATTGGGAGAGCATCTGTGTGATGGATTTCACGGGGAAGCCCATCTCCACTAGCTCCTTCTGGATGTCGTCAGGTTTGTCCGTGTCAGGAGTCCCTTCACCACGACCCTGACTAGTCGCTCCCATCCCAGATCGTAGGACCAATGCTGGATCCCCAAGCTCGGCAAGAACTTCTGGAGGGCGCGGTAATCTTCCTCCGACCCGCACTGGAGGCGCACTTGGTCCCCCGGCTGCCTGACCGCCTCCACAGACTCTCGAACCTTGGACCGGATGGCCCTCGCCAACTTGGAGTAGCCCTCCACATCACACAATATGATGGGATGGATCTTCCCCTTTGCTTTGCCAGCCGGCCCAGAGCCACTAGTACCAGGCTGGGGTGAGGCACGGCTTGCGTTGTTAGCCGTAGGTAACCCAGCGCTGGCGTACCCTGGCCCAGTTCACCGTTGACCTCGCTCTCATCACCAGAGCTTCCGCCTAAATGGTTAGGGTTGCCCCCAGCAGCTTCCTGGTGTTACCGGCCTTCCCCCTTCGGCGGGGTCTTACGGTCCGAAATCCTTCAGACTCATCATCGGACCCCTGGCTCGACTCATCACGCCTCAAAGGGAGGTCTGGTCCTGAAGACAGTCCCTCCACGTCCACGGAATCGCACGAGCTGTCAACACGCGCGAAGCGTGTGACCCGGTCTTCCGAGTCTGAAGAAAATTCAGTCGGGCGTTTCTTACCTACCGACACCCCTTGGCGGGAGGTGTTGGAGTTGTCGCGGGTTTTTGAGACCCTTGCGATAACGCTTGCGTCAGTGCCGCTTACAGCGGTCTTTACCGGCGGAAGACGGCTTGGCTCCCCCTGGTCAGGGCTTGTGTTGGCACCGTTAGGTTTCCACCCATCGTGCTGGCGGGAGCTTTCGCCATCCTCCCCGGTTTGCGGGCAGTCTGCCCTAAAAAGGGCCTCCAGCACTGTTTGGCCATGTGCGGCACGCTCACCTCCTGTTGTCGGAGGGGCCCCGCTGGGCTCGCCCGCATCGGCATTGAGTCCTTCGAGCCGAGGCCCGAGGGTGCAGTACCGGAAGCCCCGGTGGATCTGCCAGCGGCACGCGCGCCTTCGGTAGCTGGAGGGGCCACGCTGACCGAGATGTTGGCCCTAAAAAGGGCCGAAATATCACCAGAAGGTAACACCGACTGGGTGTGGTTAGCAACACGCTCACCTCTGGTAACTTGAGGGGCCCCGCTACCTTCACCCGCTTGGCAGTGTAGTGCGCCAACCCCCCGGTAAATTGGGGGGTCACGCCAGCCGTGTTGGCCCTAGAAAGGGGTGATTTGTTGGCCTTAAAAAGGGCCGATTCGTCACCTGGGGGCGACTCTCGCTCGCCGCGGCCAGTGGCACGCTCGGCTCAGGGAATTGGAACGGCCCCGCTGACTTCGGCAGCTACCACCGGCCTGTTGCCCTTCGAAGGGACAGCTGCCGCTAAAGCTCCCGCCTTCGGGCTTGTGGCGGACCACTTGCCACCCGGCACGAGCTCCTTCCTGACCAGGGGAGCCTTCAGTCCCCGCGATCGGAAACTTCCAAATTCCCCAGAAAGGACGGGCAGCACAAGCCTGCCGTTCATTGCGGATCCCCCGCCGCTCGCCGCCAACTTCTTCTTGACCGGGGCTGGTCGCTTCCCGTGCCCGGTATTCTTCCTCGCCTCATCCGACGGCCATGGGGAGTGCAAGGTGTCGTCCTGCCTCCCTTACGTGTTCTCTGCTTTCTGAGCGTACTTGGCGACTGCTGCTTTCTACGGTTTGGATGGATCCCACGGTTAAGATGAAGAAAGGTGTTGGCGTCGGGGTCGGGAGAAGACCGCCGGATGAGGTGCGCGAAACACTCTGGCTTACGAGAGCGACGGCTCGACATGTCACTACTTTTCATAACGTATTCCGTGGAGAGGCTGGACGAGGAGGTCCACAGGATGATATCGACCAAATACAACGTCCGTCTATGCGTGGAGGAGAGGGAAAGGGACGCGAGGCACCCTCACCTCCACTACATACTGGAGAAGCAGTCCAGGACATCGTCGGTTACGCTGGCCGTCAAGAGGAGATTCGGCCTGGTGGCCCACGAGGTGTCGGGGAAGGCCGTGACCAACCTGCCCAACCTGGTCAGGTACCTGTCCAAGGACAGGGACAGGAAGCTCAGGGCCTGCGCGCTGCCTCCGGCCGACTACGCCAGGTGGGCGCAGAAGGAAGACGGCAAGAGGAGCCTCAGGACCAGGCTCGCCTTGATGGCCGACGCGGGAGACATCGTCCTCGTCGCGGAGAGGGGGATGGGGGCCCCTCAAGGAGTCGGAGAAGACCTGGAAACTCAACTACTGGGACCAGGTCTGCAGGGACTATACCAGGCAGACGGGGACCATGGTCTCCCACAACCTGAGGGACCTCCTCTACAACAACGACGCGAGCCTTCTGGCCAGGTTCCACGACCAGGAAAGGGGTCTGGACGTCACGCAGACGCCATGGAAAGACCCACCGCCCTCGCCTTCGGCCTCGCAGGCCTCTTCGTCGAGGTGGTACTCCCCCACCTCCGCGCGCGAGGGAGCCACCGGCGAGGGAGCCCGACGCCGGCCCCCTCCCGACTCCGACTTTTTTGAGGTTTTTGATTTTGGTGGGTGGTTCAGGCATACATTTAACCATTGTTGAGGCTGACCGTCGGGTATATTCCGCAACCGATTGGGTTGCGTGTTCTGGGTACAGTAGTTATACTCAAGTTTTCAATAACTCACACAACTCACTCCTATTGCCGTTTTTATTATTTTTTTATTTTTGGACTCTACTTGTTAGGTTTTGGGTTAGGAATAGGGCTCAATTATAGATCGGATATCTTAAATTTTTGTCGGAATAAAAAATCACTTGTTAATAATTTGATCTCAGTAAAAAACTATTTTTAAATCAAATTTGACTTAAAGGTTTTTACTATGCGATTAATTATTAGCTTACTTAACCTTATTTTTAAATATGTACATTTTTATGCCATAAAACCCATTAGTTTAGTTTTTAAATAATCACCTACACACACTTTCCAAATTAATGCACTGTTTTTAATATACTAACTTGTTAAATTATTTTTAAATAAGAATATTGTGGTAGTCTACTTAGGCTCAAATACCTACTTTTTTCAGTCTAATTAATTTAAAAAAATAGATTTGTCAGGATTTAAACTCGTGAAATCTAGGTTTTGAGTATGCCATGTAACTACCTAAGCTAAGTCGATGGTTAAATGAATGTGAAAAAATTAAGAAATATATCATTATAATTTTATTCAAAACAGATGGTGATCCAGGTGCTTAAGCCAAGATACTGACGGAAGTTGGCGATCCAGGCAGTTAAGCCAAGATAGAGATAAGAGATTGTGATCCAGGTGGTTAACATAAGATACTAACGGAAGCTGGCGATCTAGGTGGTTAATCCAAGATAGTGACTAATTTAAAACTTAAGACTTAGATCCCCCCCCTGCGGGACGGGTTTTAGAATAGTCCCGCAGTAACCCCTGCTTGTCGTAAGAAGCGACTAAAAGGGGAGGCTTCTGTGCAGGACGTACCTCGTGTGGGACAAACCTATCCTATATCTTTCCTTTCACATCATTTTCTTCTTTCTTCACTTTCCCCCTTTTTTTCACCCTTCCCCCTTCGCTTTATCTACCCTTACCTTTTTCTTCCTTTCCCCCACCGTTTATCCTGCACAGAGGCGTTTGGCCTTTCCGTTGACGACCTTGGCAACTAACCCGGCTCTTCTCTGTTTATTATTGGATACCACTGCCTTGAGCTCCTAAATGAAAGTGCGCCGGTTGCAATATCTTAGTAGAAGGGCCTTAGGGATGACAATAACCGGGTACCCTACTTTGAGAAAAGATCGGTTGCGTTCATGAGGGCCCGGACGTAAAATTGGCACTTTCCTACACCCACTTGCTGCGACGACCTCTGTCTCGGCGATGCTCTATGCGAAGGTTGTCATGTCTAGCGTCGTATAGAGCCTCTCGTCGGGACAGTTAACAGGGCCATATGTGGTAGAACCAACTTGGATCACCCTGGGTCTACGATCCGAGTATTGTGTAGGTTGTCCCCAATAATGGCATGGCCGACAACATTGTCGCCGCTGGCACCGTACTGCCAAACACTGCTGGCAACTCACTGCCCGGCCCGTCGCAGGGTCGTAATATAGATAAGAGGCGGAAACGGGTAAGGCCGTCCAGCCCATCGATGGAAAAAATCCAGGAAGTGGTGAGGCCCCAGCCCCGCTTCCTGGTAATGTCTCGAACAGACGAAAATGAGAGCCTCAAGCGTGTCAGCCCATTTGTCCTCGAAAGAGTGATAAGTGGAGCTGCCGAGTCTGGGGTTTCAATTAGAAAACTGCGCGATGGCACAATAATGATCCAGACTGAAAATGACCTACAGACAGCAAAATTAATGGCAATAAATACCATACCGTTGAGCCCCTTGAACCATTTAAAGGTGAAGGTGGAACCGCACAGGTTCCTCAATGTTTGCAAGGGAGTGGTCACTTGCTATGACCTCGACTGCGTAAGCATTGAGGACATCTGTGAGGAGCTTTCCCCTCAACATGTCACCGAAGTATATAGGATTACCATCAAAAGGAACGATGTAGTGAAGAATACTGACAGTTATATCCTACCATTTGCCACTCCTTCCTTACCAAAGGAGGTCCGAGCTGGTTTCCACGTGCTTAGGGTCCGGCCGTATGTCCCCAACCCTCGGCGCTGTTTTCGGTGCCAGGAATTCGGGCATACGAAGCTGCGATGCCGTGGTAAGCCAACCTGTGCAGATTGTGGACAGGAGGCTCACGAACAACCATGCGAGTCTCCTAAATTCTGCATTAATTGCAAGGGTCCTCATTCTGCCTGGATTCGGTCCTGTCCGAATTGGAAAGTAGAGAAAAAAGTCCTGGAGATCCAAACAGAAAAGAAGATCCCTTATGCCCAGGCACGCAAAGAGTATACTCACTGCAAGCTCCGGTATTTCAAAGTTCCTACAGCCAAATTGTTAGTCAAAATATAAATTTCCTTAACTGCCACTGCGCAGTTAATATTGCAAAGACTCCTACAAGACCTGTGCCACTCGTCTCTATTCGAGACAAACAAAAACAACCAGCATCAACTGTGGTGATGCAAAAAATAGTATAGAGTGTCTCAGATGGTGAATGTTTTATCTCTTTCCCCTATGGGGATTTTATTATGTTTTTAATATATTTCTAGGCCCTAATGACCTCGGATGTGCCGATGGGCCGTTAAACAATAATAATAATAAGACTTAGATAGAAAACTCAGGAATAGCTATAACAAAATATATAATTTTCAATTTAATGAATTAGATAGTTTTAAAATTGTTTGATGAATTAAGAGACTTTAATATCCAAAAGATTGATTATATTTTGCTTTCAATGAGCAACAAAATGTCATACACAAAAATTTTCAATAAATTGATATGACATCATCAACTGAATTAAAACATGGGTTGACGACACGTCTAAAATACACCTATAACTTACTAAAATTAGTTACAAAACTTGGATACAATAAATTAAGGGCAAAAACAAAGTTTAAAGATCAACAGTGTTGTAAATTAGGTTATTAAATTAAATTATTAGGTTATCATTTCCCGATGAAGTTTTATAAAGTAATGAAAATGTTTTTGTTACAACGATTTGAAGAATATAATAATTTTAATTTTAAGGTTATGTATAAAATCTAAGCCTTATCTTGTTCCAGTCCCATTACTACTTGTGATAATCAGCCATTAGAAGGATGCTGATTTATATTCTTCCGACATGTTTCGGTATATAAAATAGCATAATCATGGATACAAAGGCGTTGTGTGGGGCACAAAGTGCTTTTATGACTGGGAGATGTAAACTTCAAGATAGTCACGTTAGATGGTAATCCAGGTGGTCAAGCCAACGTTAAGGGGCGTTTACACGGTATGATTTTTCGTGCTAGATGTCTAGCATGCTTCTAACCTGCGCGCATGCTAGTTATCACTCAGGCTGACTCGCATACCAGAAGTGTTTACACGGGATGATAAAATAGCAAGGGACTTTGGTTAGTTAGTGTGGTTGGTCATTAGTGATTAGTGCTTCTGATTAAACAGGACAAAATGGATATGGTTAGGGAAGATGTCTGTGTTGTGGCTGAAATGGTTGCTAAAGACATATGCGAAGACCTCAAGAAACATAAAAGGAAGAAAAGAGCTTGGGTGAGAAAGTGGATCCAAAGAAGGTCTACATTGGGAGCATCATACACTTTATGTAAGGAACTAAAGGAAGAAGATCCATCGTCTTATCACAATTTTTTCAGGATCACAGGTGATGAGTTGCAATATCTGTTGCTAAAAATTGAATCAAAAAATAAAAAATACAAAGAAAGAACACAACAATGAGAGAATCCTTACCTGCTTCCATAAAACTGGAAGTTACTTTAAGGTATCTGTGCACAGGAGATTCCTTCGGTAGTTTATCCTACCTGTTTCGTGTTCCGAAATGCACTATCTCCTGTTTCGTTCCAGAAGTATGCAAGGCAATCTATGAAGGTCTCCAGGACTTCATTAAGGTATTTACAGCATACTTACTTAAATAAATTAAGTGTATTATTGCTAGTACTTTAATAAATTATATATACTGTAGTTTGCTCTAGCCACTGAAAAACTAAAATATGTATTACTTAAGAATGTCAGATACAGTAAAACTTATAAAAACATTAAATGTACCAGCTATGATTATATTTTTTGTTTATTATAATATCTTAAATTAAAAGGAAACACGTAGGAAATTATAGCATACACAGTACTCGGTACTCTAACTACTATACATTACACTATTACAAAATTTTACTGTACCAGTTGAGGTTAGGTTGTTAATTATAAGCTTAAGGGGAACATAAAGAAGAAATTATAGTGTCTATAGTACTGTCACTGTTGGTGGGTGATGGGTCGCGTGGTTGGCTTGGTGTCTGTTCTGACATCTGCTTAACATTAGAAGATGCATTTCCCATTGAGTAGTGCGGTGAACCACTTGTCCATGAAGAATTGTCACAGGTAGAAGGCCAAATGTGTGTATTGTAGTGTTGAGGAAACGGTGATGCACGTGAAGTGTGGGGGCGTTCAATTTGTGCCAGATGAGAAGCAGGAGGTTGTGTTGGATGATTATAATTACGTGTATTGTATTCATGTGCAATTCTCTCCTCCGAAATCATGGTCTGAAACTTCAGTTGCAGCTCAAGAGCTCTACCCACATCCATGTTGTTCAACTGTACGGCCAAACTTTTTGCCCACAAGTCAAATTCCGTTTCTTTGAAAGTAGCGGCAGTAGCAGATATAGCTTGCAATTTTGAAAGGGCTTGTTGAACATGAGGGGGTGGGTTTTGGGAAGAAGCACTTTTGCGCTTCTTATGTAATGTGACTGGGCGTGCCTGTGATGGTATTGGAACACTGTCACTTTCCACATTCTCTTCCACTGATGGTGGATCGTCATACTCCTCTCCAATATTGGTGTCGTCCTGCCGCGAAGACACGCTGTGTTCTGCTTTTCTTTTCTAAAAAAAAAAAGTAGATTATCTGTTGTAATGCGACTGTTCGGAGTAGTAACATGTTATATATTTGACAATTAACAGCAGTTGTGTCCATATTAAGGGCAGGCTTCATGCATGAGTTATTTCCCGATTGAATTAATTTTTTATTAGATTAAAATATTAATAAATAATTTCAATATAAATTATTGATACTTTTCCCATAATCAATTGATACAATGAAGAGTCCTTTTCCAGCACCTGTACTAACAACACTTCATTCTACGTACATAGCCTGGAAATTCATAAATAAAATCGGGACTAAATTTAATGTGATCCTGCATGAAGAGTGTCCTTAATGGTTAAGTTAAAGTTTTTAAGATGTGTGTAAATTTATAGAACTACACATCAGCTATTATTATTTATAGGTGCATTTTTATAGCTGTTTATCATTATAAGTAGCATCATAACAAATTTAATTGTTATTTCTGTATATTTCTGTTCAGTGCCCAAGTACTAAAGAAGAGTGGAGAGCAATTGAGGAAGGATTTCGTGTCAGATGGAATTTCCCCTCTTGTTATGGTAGTCTGGATGGAAAACATGTGATAATCAAAGCACCAGCTCATTGTGGATCTGACTACTTCAACTACAAACAACGTAACAGTATAGTACTGCTTGCACTAGTTGATCACGACTATTGTTTTTCGTACATAGATGTTGGCGCTAAAGGACGCGCATCAGATGGAGGTGTATTTCGGAATACGACGCTATATGAAAGTATAGAAAGAGGAGAGTTGAATTTACCTGAAGGAGGGGTTTTTGTGGCTGATGAAGCTTTTCCTCTGACTAGCTACATGATGAAGCCATATGCTCAAAGAGGTTTGAATCTACCAAAGAGGATATACAACTACCGACTCTCAAGAGCCCGTAGGATTGTGGAAAACGCATTTGGGATATTGTTGAGTCGTTTCCGTATTTATCGCAGCCCCTTAGAGGTTAAGACAGAATCAGTAGCTTTGATTGTAAAAGCTTCATGTGCTCTACATAACTGGCTTCGCAAATTAAATCCCTCCTACATCAGCCAGGGGTTGGTTGATGCTGAGCATGTGGATGTCTGCAGATTTGTCCCTGGATTATGGAGGAAGTTACCAGAAGGAGCTATGCGTGCTATTCCAGCGACACGGCACCGTCATCCCACAACCGTAGCTGCACAAAGGCGCGAAGAATATTGCCATTATTTCAACACAAATGGCTCAGTCCCTTGGCAAAAGGACATGCTGAACCCTTGTACTGCAGCAATTTGAGTACCGTATTCAAACATTCGTAATCATTATTGAAGCAACTCTATACATTTTGCAATTAAGTGTATATTTTATGTTTACAGGCCTATGCGTGTTGTGTGTTTGTACAAACAATTTGTATACAAACAGTGAAGATAAATTTGAATATAATATATATCTGTAAAGACATTGTTTGTGTATGCACCCATGTACAGTGCATGTGCATGTCAGCATTTTTGTTTAAATAACAATGCATATTATGTTATCATAATTAATTTAACAAGCCACTAAAATAAAACTCATACTTACTAGGTTGCGTTCCGTGTTTTGAATGGCAAGCCGGCGCAAAAACCCGTCGACTGTAGTAAACCACATCACACTTGGTTTGTAAACTGAATCTCCACTGCACCCTGACGCTGTACTTGAACGGATTTTCCCCACTTCATGCCAGTACTGTGAGCGAATATTTTTTATTTTCAATTTGCACTCTTTAACCCCAAAATCATGTAATCCCATTTCAGAAACTATTCTATTAACTGCTTCATTTCGCAGCGTCTTATTTCTGTAGTCAACGCTGGTACTATCCCACAAAACAGACTCACTACCATACAAATTGACAAAATTCATGACAGTATCATCACTCCAACGGCGCGCCATGTTAAAAACCGTCGTACGTACACCAACTAGCACGACTGACTCGCACGAAAATCAAACACTGTTTGATCGCCGCCTTCGAGCATGCTAGGACCTGTCTAGCATTCTAACTACCGCTGCACGTGCTACTCCTTTGCGACTTAGCATGCTTGCCAGACATCTAGCACGAAAAATCATACCGTGTAAACGCCCCTTTAGATGGTGATCCAGGTGGTCAAGCCAAGATACTGACGACAGATGGTAATCCAAGCGGTGAATCTAGGATAGTTTCGACGGATAGTGAGCCAGGTGGTTAAGTATGATTTATATCCAACCAATACACACAGTCCAACACCCATTGAACAAGATGCTAAATTTTAGCGAATTTTTAACATATCAATAACGTGTCTAAAATCCTTCTGCTTCCACAATCCTTTTTAATATTATTGGAATCGAACTAATAATAAGTCTTGCCATATACCGTAGACTGTCAGAGAGCTATTACCAAGCGGCTTCCATTTCAACCCACAGTTGATCAGAATTCCTGATATCCAGATTACGTTCACGAAGAATCCTACTCATTTCCGCCCATACATTATCGATTGGGTTCATATCACGGCCACATAGAGGCTATAGAATAATTGTCCCCCCATGATCTGCAAACTACCACTGCACTAACCGAGAAGTATGAAAAGGTGAGCAGTCGTGTTGATACACAATTGGTCCTTCGGGATATTATTCCCGTACAGACGGCATCAAGATACACACTTATTGTTCCTAATTTAAATGTCCAACTATTTTCCACAATACTCCCACACCAGCATGTGAAATCCACCTCCAACTTGAGAAAGAGAAGCGACCACTATAGTGGCGTTGATACACATAAGGTGGTTTAAAACGAGCATTTTTAGAGCGATACACTAGCACACGACCATCATTTGATTAACTCCATACCTTCTCGACTGTGAAAATAGCTCTCCTTTAATATTCTAATGGCCGTTATAAGTTTTCTTTTGCGAAATTCAGTCGCGTCAGCTTCTGCCGTTCTGTTAATATCTGTTTTGAAGCAGCGGTAAATGTATGGAGCCCTCCTTCTCTTAACCGCTCCTTAATTGTGTCTTTAGACAACCCCAACTCGTGCAGCAATATGTCTACTTGTTAAATATGGGCTCGCCTGAGCTGCAGCAACTCGCGCGGCGTCTTGTGTCCGAGTAGTTTTGCGGAAAGAACCTCCATCATGACGACATTTGAGGCTGTTTTCATTTTCCCCGAATAGATTTCAAAAGTGAAAACTGTTTTTTTGCGAACACGGTATTGTACGCGAAATTTCACTGTCCGTGTACCCTACCTCCACTAAACCCAGAATCCTTCCTTCGGGTTCACTTAAACGTCCACATGTTCGTTCCATGACTGAATTGCCTGTCAACAATAAGTTTGAAACGCAGTTTAAACACTCCAAGAATAGATGTTTTGTTTACCTCTCCTACTTAGAAGACAGACAACGGTTTGTCAAATGAGCCGTCTTTTCGAAAGTTTCCATCATGTGAAAGTTTTCACGCCTATGAACCCCTTAAAGGAATGTAAATAAATAATTAAACGTAATAAAGTACATATAATAACATTTAAAAGCAAAATTATAGCCTACTCTAATTTAAATATCAACTATCGGTACAGTTAAACACTAGGTACAAATTTCCGGTTTATTCAGTATGGTTTTTTAGTCATGGTAAATTCGGGGTTTGAATCCCTGACAAGTCACTTATAATGGGTTTCCCTAATTTTTTTAACACCTCAACACCACTAAATTTCGGATACATTAACTCTCAAACTATATCTTCCTCAACCCTACTCAATTAGATTAATTGATGTATATGCGTACACACCGAACGGGTGGTGAGACGCAATGGTGAAAAAATAAATAAAAATTTGCCTAAGATCAAACGCCTGATACACCATATCCAACAGTAGTTCATAGAATATGACAAGGCAAACCCATCGAAAAGATTAATATTTTAGGCCCATCTCTAATTCAAACATGCTTTCCTAAAACCTCTGCCTTGAATCGTAGCCAAGAACAATAACTAATTAGTAAGGACCTTATAGTAAAGTTATAGTCACATATAAAACTAAATATCAACCGTAAATTCATAACATAGTAAAAAATATTTTCATTTAGAGACATCCATAGTATTCACTTTAGTCCTTTTTTGAAGTTATACTTCTTTAGGCGCGTTATGAAAAAATGATGAGAGTGAAATTCCTCTGTTAGTCGCGCATGTTGGTACGCTCGTCGCCTCTGATCACTGTTTTCATATATATATAATATTTATCCACATGTTTCTAGTTTCTACATTCACAACACGTGTTTTAGTTTCATACAAGTGCGAATTATATATGTGCTAATAAATTAAATTCAGTAGTGATTTAAATTGAATATTTTGATTAATATTATTTACTATTCGTAAATATTAGTGAAAAAAATTGTGCTTATAGACTTAGTGCTCCAATATAATTGAGGTTAACTATCCGTATGTATTATTTATTGATATAAATTAAAATATTATTATTTAACAAAATTAATACTAAATATTATTAAATTATTATTGTTAAATATATATTATTGGTTATTTAATATTTACAAAATAAAGAAATCCAATTAATAAAACATTTAATAAAAAATTTTGATAAAAATTTAAATCGAACATCAAATTAAAATATTAATTTTTAATATTTATTATTAAATTGAATAAATAATAAATATTTATAAAAATAAATTAACAAATTTAATGAAACCTTTTTGATAAAAATGAAAAGTGAATATTAAATTAAGAAAATAATAAATATTTAAAAAATGAATAAACTTAAATTCAATTTTTGAATTTATTATTAAATTTATTCATTTACTTTTAAAATATTAAATAATCAATAATATATATTAAAAATTAAGAATCTTATAATATTTAGTACAAATTATGTCATATATATTTATTATTTTCTAAATTTAATTTTTATATATGTATATTATTAAATTATTAATTTTCAATTTTAAATATTTATTATTAATTTCCAATATATAATTCTCTACAATAAATCTTATTCATCAATCTAAGATTCTTTTAGTTTTTAATGATGCCAAAGAAGTATAACTTCTCACGCGCGTACATAAGTACACACCCATTTTTTTTTAATATGTCAATATTTGAACTACGCTGCCACATTTTCTCATTTATAGAATAAAATAATGTGTTTATAAGTCATTTAAATACGGGATTTGCTAGGAAAGTAGAAGAAATATAAAAAAAAACCTTCTTTGAAAGAATGGTGTCAGATATTAACCAAAATAGTTAAATTTAATTGATAAACAATTATTTTCAAAATAATGAGATATTGCATGTGCATACTTTTTAACACAAGATTATAACCTTATCCTCCCCGCCATGATTAACTGGAATAGACAGCATGAGAAACAACTTAAGAAATACCACCTTATTAAAATAAACCCAATCAGGATTCGAGCTATTAAAATAAACCTAATCAGGATTCGAGCCCTGACTTCCTTGTCACAGGCAAAACGGACTAAATTAACTTTACATTCAAGCTAGTTTATACGTTGCCTTCCTCACACTTCTTCATATAAGATCCTCCCCTCTTGCAACTCCTTATTTTGACCCCTCTAGATAATGCACTTGTCTAATACCTCCCTGACTCTGGAAGCCTATGATATACCCTAGCTAAAATTCTTTTTCCAGTTTTTTTTTTTTACTTTTCTCGGGAGGTCACGAATTCTACACTTGTTATAATTGTACACTAAAATTAGTATTGTCGAGTGACCTTAAAGTGGATAGAATGCCTAACAATTAAGATAGTGATAAAGGTGTACAGATAAGGTACACCGACTTTACTCTTTGTTTATTTTGCAAATACAAAATTATACGTTTGTCTTGTCAGCGCTAATACAAGTAGCCCACGAAGAGTTGAAGAACCCCAGAAATTTCCCTCGTCCTTGTCTTGTCTTGTCTTGAAGAGCAAAGTCCACAGCAACTCTAGGGTGTGAGTGTCACTTCAGGAACCAAGAAGTTGTCTTCAGGCTGGGCTACGCGCAACTCGAAATGTTTAAAAGGGGTTTGCAATTAATCTGAAAATAATGATGGGTTCCGTGAACGGTCTCACAGGTGTCAAAATTGAAATTTGTGTTACACTTAACTTGCCTGCGTATTGGTAGCAAGGAACACACCTAAATTATATTTTTAATAAATTATAAGACCCATCCTACATACTTTCTCATATAGTTAATTATATTTCTTTAAGGGAAGCCTTTTACTACTTTTTGAGTTGCGTTTTGCTATACATGAAAGAATAAATAGGAATAGTAACTACATTTAAATATTTGTAAAGTATTATTCATAATAATATTAAACTCTTTTTTTGATATAAATTCTGAGTGAAACTGTGAGCATTGTCTGTTCACGGCTCCAATAACTCCTTTAAAATCTTTATTTCAATACGACGCGCATTCCACGCATTCCACGCGCCTTCTTCCGGAGGTTCGCCCATGTAACGCGCCTCAGTTATGAAAGTTCAGCTTATGAGGAAGGTTTATTTAGACAAATTAATACAAAACTTTTCCTCTGCAGGATGGAGCTTGAACTGGTTACGCACTATCCACCGCTTGAAGGTGCGTATACATTTGCGAGCCGCTCTTGAACCGTTCGTTGAAATTATTTTCTCAACGAACTTCTAGCGATGCGTGGGAAAGAAAGGAAACAACCGCGAACCACCAGCAGTCATTTGTCACCGGTGCGTGTACTTGCAATCATGTCTTTGCGCGAGGAAAATTATGCGATTTTGTGATGGCTAGTTTGTTTAAGAATAGGAGGAAACAATGACGTTGGTGGAACACTGACCTGTATAAAAAACGCACTGGTACGGAGCTTAGGATGGACTTGTAAGTCACAAGAAATAAGCGGCTTATATCAGAATTCCACTCGAATGTCACCTTCTGATTTTGAGAATCTGCTGCAGGAGACTGGACCCCACATTTCCAAACAGGAAACATATTTTCGAACTCCAATCTCCGTTCAAGACAGGTAAGTAGCCACATTGTTTGTTCTAGTATACATTGTTGATCGAGTTTACAAAATTTATTTCTCTATTTATGTTACGAATTTTATTTATTTAATTAATTGTTCCAGGTTAGCAGTAACACTTCGATTTATTTCCACAGGAGATTCATATACTAGCCTTCAATACCTGTTCAGGATTTCCAAGCAGTCTATTGGACGCATAATACCACAAGTCTGCGCAGCAATTAGCTTGATATATCCTTATTATTCCTTGACAACAGATTTAAAAACCCACTATTTAATTTCTTCAAAGATCGGTTTTAATATTATAAATGAAATATAGAACATGCAAACCAAAAGTCATTTAGATATTTAATATAAATTACCATAAGAACATATTTAAGTAAACGTACATTACACAAAGTCTACAAATTTTTTGAAGTGATTGATGAAGAAGGATATTGTTGAGTGGAGTTGGTTGACAAGAATAACTCATATGGTGATTGGATGGCAAGAGGAGGCATTGCTTGCTGTTTGCGAAAAATATGGTTGAAAATACATAGGGAGAGTAGGTCCATTTTCTGCAGAATTTTGCAAGTTGCAGGAGTACTGATAATTTGGAGCAGGCCAATCAAACAATCCTCTTATCAGCTTTCATAAGTATCTCAAACACGGCATGTTGAACCACTTTCTGTGCTTTAAGGGAGTATGTCTTTACTTTCGAAGTGACGTAGGTAAAAAATGAATCAACTTTGTTGGGTTGATAGGGCTCTTTGTCAAACTTCTTTGCAACAGTTTTCAAGATATCTAACGCACTGTTCATCATTCATTAGCTGATATCATCTCCCTTTCCCTTCACTCGCTTAGTAAATTTGAGAGTAGAAGATGACGCTGTTGTCTCTTGTTCCCTTTGTTCGGAAGGCATGGCTCTTGCCTCGATATCATCTTCAACTCCAGGTATCCCATCCATCTCCTGTAAATGTGTATATTATTCCATTAAATACTATCTTTGAAGTACTATCTATTTTTTAAATTATATTTTGTATACCCCCTGTGAGACGGGGTTTAGAATAGTCCCGCAGTAACCCCTGCTTGTCGTAAGAAGCGATTAAAAGGGTAGGCTTCTTTGCAGGACGTACCTCGTGTAGGACAAACCTTTCCTATTTTTAAAAAACATGATGAAGTTGTAGTAAGGAAGGAGATATAAATTGATTAAAGAATTCAATATAATTCAATAATTTATGAAACCAATAGATTATTAACAGTGAACCATAAATAAGTTTATAAAATGTCAGTGTGATTTAGTAAAAGTGAATAATATTAAATTTCTATATAACTTAGATAAAAAACATAGAGTAAAAACACATTAAAATGTGAGTCAGGTCACAACACATAACATTAAAATATAACACATTAAAAGTTAACATGAATTCATATACTGGAAAAACGTTAAACTTGGTATAATGTTGAATGAAAATATTATTAAGATTGAGTAATTATAATAAGATTAACTGTAATAAATGACAATAGATAATGTAATAAAAAATTTTTTAAGAAAATAAATTTTATTGAATTCTAAATTCCTTAGCTGAATTTCCTTGCTCCTTGTGTGGCATCCGAGAGATGGCCTTAATTGACATAAATGTGACATGTTTCGGCGTGCAACGTCGCCATCCTCAGACAGTGTGTACTGCCAAGTGAGCTTCTAAGGTTGAAAACCAGAATGAAACTATATCTTTACTTTCTCATCCTTTTTTTCCTCCTTTCTCTTTCTCCTTCCTTCTTCTCCCTTCTATTATTTCTTTACTTCTTTCTTCCCTTCCCCCTGCCGTTCATCCTGCACGGAAAATTTTGGCCTCTCTGTCGACGATGTTATCTCACATCGAGGAATTTTTAACATTTCATTATACTTTAATATTTTTGTTTTGTCATGTTAACATTTTTATTTTTATTTTTATTTTTATTTAACATGTTTGTTTTGTCTTTTTAACATACTATTATTTTAACTTGTGTAGCGTGTCAATCAAATGGATTGAACAGCTACAAGAAAGAATTAATATTTCGGCGATTTTGTGCAAGATAGAAAATTATATCAACATATTTAATATAAACTGCCTCTAAGGTTATATCTTCTGATCTACAAAAGTTATGTTTCGTCCTACATTCAACCACGTGGTTGCTCAAACAAATATTGTTTTTGGACTATTGTTGTACTAAATATCTAAGGAGAGGATTTAAATTAGTGTATTTATGAATAATATACTTAAAACGCTTAGCTTTTCCCGTTGGATGATGCCTGATAGACTTGTGTACGCCTGCCATGTGGTCTACACGAATAATAATAAAATATATATTTATATTAATACTTCTCATAAAATAATAGTGGATATTAAATAACTAAATTAATACAGATACATTTTAAAATAAGATATTTGTGTACTAACTCACCTCGGCAAGATGTCTGCAGATATCAGCAATCTCACTTTTGAAAACTACAAGATTGTCAATCATGGCCGACTCACGTGTGCCACGGCTAGTTAAACCGGAGAGAAGAACTGAAGTCGGGGATCGACTCAGAGGCCGGCTGCGCACATAGCGACGCGGGTGGTCATTCGAATAACTCTTGACTTGCTTCAATTGTTTCCTTTTTTCCACACTTTTATTCTTCTTTGTTTCTGCCTGTTTTTCGTAATTTATCCCCCTTCCTTCTTTTTCATGTCCGACCTGCATCCACAGTATATATATAGGTCCGCCAGCTGTATCAAAAGTACAGAAAAGTACAGAGCGGTGCCACAACGAAAAGAGTCAACAAGGAAACTCCGCCCGTCAGCAATGCGAAGGAACATGGAGTCCGTGACGTCGGATTCGCCACCTTAGCTGTGTCGATAGGATAATGGATCACCCGATCCAACTCGCCGGTAACATAGACGACGTTTCTGCGGTATTAGTATCCAGCCGTCGTAACCAAGTCTGTAGGACTTGGGGTTTTGTATAGTTTAAGACAAGTTTAAATTTTGAATATGTTTTAAGGAAATTTATATTTTATTATTTGGCGAGAAGCCAAGGTTTTGGAAAATGTCAATTAGAATCTTTTCAGTTTAACTGGTACGTAATTAGCTTCAACATGGAAGTTTTTTCCTTGGTTTATTTATGTGTCCTTTGACACTGTTCTAACGTAAAAGCCTCTGGCTTAGAAAGTATGTTTTTTGTTAGATTCGTGACTTAGACTAAGTCACAAGTCCAATAAAACCTCTAAATTAATAATCATGACGTCTTAAACGTCATGAACATTAGTTTTTGTTGTTGATGGTTATCACCAGGATGTCTATTTTTCTTTGGCCTTATGCAATTCAGTCATATGTAATAGAGTTTTGGTGTTGTAGTCACTCTTCTAGTAGAGTATTAGTGAGGGTGCTCAACCTAGGGAAATTACACTAGTGTCATAGTGGGTCCGCGCATAATAAATCTATTTTATTTTTGCCCGTGACTAGGCCTCTAAGTTAGTATTGATCTGGATAGATGCCAATGTACTATTGAATGCTCTGGCAGTACCGTAGGGGAAAATGACCAGCTGTAGTACTTTAATGACGCCTGTTTCTTAGCCATCAATTTGCTGGATATATTAGCTGAGTATCCAACATGTTTTATGGATCCCTTTAAATATTTAATGCTACCAAGTGAGACTGTATAAATGTTGTCTTATGAATTTACTCTTTGCTATTCTTTAACTAATTGTTCATTTACTCCTTGTTTAGAAACTTCTTGTCACTGTGGCAAGTTTGAAATGATACTGCATGCTTCAACATGTGGCCTGGCGACAGTACAAGTAATCTCTCAAGTCAATTTGTTTTTTGGAAGAATGTAATTCTCATCAATATTCCTATATTCATGTAAAACTTGTATATTTCTTAATTTGTTTATTGTTTACTAAATAAATCTAAACTGTTAAATTGACTATATGTTTTTTATATATATTATGTGTACCCTGTAAACAGAGTTGATACACTTGTTTGTCTTGTAAACCTCTCTTTAAAATATAAGGAAGCGTTACGGGAAAATCAGTCTAGAAATTTATCTGACAATAACAATGTTTGTTTATTTTATTTAGAACAATCAAAGAGGTAAATACATAATTAGAACAAAAATACAATAACATCACGTGAAGCGCTTATCCTGCCATAAATAGGAATAACTCCATTAAGAGAACAGAATTTATAGACTTTAAAACACACAAATATATATATATATATATATATTATAATGCTGGCAGTTGGTACAAAAAGTGCGTACATCATAGAAGTCTATGGTTCAAAGTTTGTTTATCTCGTGCATTTAGAGAGAAACATAACTCCTTTATTACTCCTAACAAATGTTTCTACATTGTTAACATTAGCACTAATATGGGATGTTACCCTAACACGCGCCTTCAAGCAAAACGCAATAAACATGATCATTAATCATGATAAATTTAATATTTATATAGCCCTTACATAGAGGCACAAGGTTTATACTTCCTTTAACTTGTGTAATAAGTGCAAAAAAACAATACTTCATCATAACTCCTAACAAACATATTAATTTTGGTAATAATAACAAGAAGTAAAATAAATACTAGCCTTCAAACCAAAATAAATCAACATAATGTTGAACGGTAATAATACAAAGAATCTATCTTTGGACCAAGTCCCAAAACTAACATACTAGTGCCCTGTGCTCTACGCTAGAACAGTCAACTAGATAACCCCATACACAATACATAACGATATCAAGAAACGACGGGTGGTAAGTCCGAGACGCAAAGTTTGCCACAGCGTGGCCTGAAAATATAAACATTAAATTAAATATACCATTAAAGTGAAATTGCACAGACTTAATTGAATTAAACCTCGTAAAGGAGACAGAAAGGCGACCGCATTTGCAAATGATCTGCGTGAAACCTTTTATAGTTAAAGTTTAAATGAGTTTAAGCCCCAGACAATAATTTTGATAAGATATCCACCCATTACGCCGAAAAAGAATTTCGAATATTAAATAATAGATCCTGGCCTCTTTAAGTCACCGTCCTCCCCTAGGTCAGTCGGTGGTATAATGAGTGACCATTGAAAACCAACGTCCCAATATATAGCCATAATTGTATTCACAGAGAGAAGTGGCAAGGGAAGGAGGGGGTAAGCCGAAAGAACAAACACGACAAGAAAAGAAGGACCTGGACACAGGTAGATTGTTCTAGACGATCATAACGCCGGAACTGCAACTTGGTCCGGCCACGCGGAACTTCATTCTTTGTTTCCGGCCGGGCGTGGTTCGATTCCCGAGCAGTTAGTCAGTCGATCGAAAGCTCCACTTAGTCTGTTGTGTAGAGGGTTGGAGAGCGGAGGTCGGTGCACGCGCTCTTGTGCTGCATCAAGGGGGTTTGGTGAGTGTTGCCCCATTTGAAATTGCTTTAACTTGTAACTCGTTTCAGTCTTATACTAAAACAATACCTAGGTTAAAAATACGTTTGTTTTGTCTTTTTAATGAAATGATACACCGTTGGTTTATTTAGCAGGTGAGTCACTCGCATACCATGGATTGACTTAAATGGGTATTTTCTCATTGAGATTTTTTTAATATAAATTTTAGCATTTTATTTTGTCTTTTATTCTGATTTACCTGCTTATTCAAACAGATAGATTATTGATATTGACTTTCCCCTATGTGGATTTAACTGTCTTTATAATTTGTAAGGCCCTAATGGCCTCATTGCTTCGAGGGGCCTATAAACAATAATAATAATATTAAAGGGACCTTATAATCCACACCCACATGGATGAATGGTTTGGATTCCTGGACTCGTGGAGCAGATAGGTCTCCCGTGACTAAAAATCCAAGCTCAGAGTTGAACTTGAAACAATGATTACAATGTTGCACTCGTTGGAGAGTCACACCTCGACAAGCCAGAATTCAATATTTCTGTCGGAGCAGTGAAAATTCAAGATGGACCCCAGTATGAATAGTTTCCTTTTGACAATGATCTATTACTAAATCATTAAAATGAACCTTTTTTTTGGGGGGGGGGACAATTACAGGATGTTTTTTGATCAAATGTTAGGCTCGTGCTGTGCAGTCGACCTCCTACGCGGATTACACCCTCGTCTATGAAAGGACTGAGCTTTCATTTGTCAGCGAACAAGTCTGTCCAACTTCTAAGGCTTTGAACTCTCTGCTAAAGTGCTTCTGTTTAATTTCTTGTACTACTATTTGAAAAGCCTGATTCAATTCTTTCGAAGTTAATTGCCCCTAATTTGGTGCAGCCTTTAGGCTGTTGCGATGCAAGAAGCAATGCCGCACAAAGTTCCAATCTAGGTATGGAAACTGTTTTCAAGGGGGTAACCTTCGATGTTGTACATAACAAGGTTACTACACTAGCCCCATGGCTTCTTTGGTGCTGACTGACAACTCACCATTTAGGTATATACCTAAATTTTGACTGTCAGAAGTGACAGCTGCTAAACACATGTTTTTGCAGATCATTTGGTTCGGCGTAGGGATACATAATTTAGTCTGGTAACTTTTCAAATCCCTCAGCAGTCAGCTGTCAGTCAGCACCAAAGAAGCCATGGGGCTACTGTACTATTGATGACAATGAACTGTCCGCTCTGAGATAGATTACAGCACCATAACCCTTTTAAGAGGCGTCTTAAAATCAAATTAATCTGCATTCAGGGCAGTCACTCGAGGACAAATATTGAGGAATTTTGATTGATGAAAGATGAATAAGCTCTGGTTGAAAAGTATTCCACATTTGGCAACCAATCTTCAGACCCCAAAGAGTTTGGATCAATATTTTTGCAAACAGTGTGGTGGTCGATAACAAGCCTAAAGGATCAAAAATTCGAGCCACTGTGGAAAGGACAGCTCTTTAAGTCGAGTCACATGGGGTCACATTTACACTAAAGGTGAATACATACAAGCTAGGTGTCCACAGCATGCCTAAGATTTTAAGTTCGATATTAGAATATGTATCACCATCAAATTCTTAACTTGATTTACTTGATGTTAAATAGGAATGTCACGAAGGAGGTTTGAACTGTTAATTGACCACTTGCGCAATTCAAATCCACCACTTAAGGAAAAACTAATGAATAGCTGAAAAAGGAGTTTTACTTGTTCGATGGTATGTGCTCCAGTAACCACATCATCCACATATATGTATATCATTCTCTGTGACCTGGGACGCCAGAGGGAACCGATCTTGTTAATCTAAGGCAAGTTACTTAACAACTTGAAGTGCCAAGTATGACGATGACTTCAATACAAATGCTGATGTATCAAGTTGATAGGACTTCGGAAGTTCTGTTGTGGAAAGGCACCAAAGAATTTTTTGAAAGGATCGATGTTCATGATAAACCCATATTTTCCTATATATTTGTCGTATATCAGCGGTGAGGGAAATGGAATTCAAATTTATGTTTAAAAGTATCTCAAAAACATCCCATTGAAGTTTAGGTCCAGTAAGGTGAGCATCATTCAAAGAAATCCCTGAAGTGGACTTGGCACTAGCATCAAAAACAACTCCTAATTTTGTTGTTGTACTCTCAGGTTTCAGGACACAATGATGTGGAATATAATATGAAAACGACTTTGAATCAATGATAGGGGACAAGGGCATGTGTTTTTGATCTAAATAATCTTCCATGAAAGCATGGTATTCCTTACGCATTTCAGAGTTGCTTTCCAACTTTTTCTCAAGTGTGTAATATATCTTTTCTGCTTTGGACTTGGTTTCTTTCAAGTTTTGTGGGCCGTGTTGGAATGGCAGTGCAACTAAATATCGACCAGAATTTTTTTTAAACATTTTGACAGAATATGCCTTCACAGCGAGTCTCTTCTAGACTAGAAATGGGTTATTCTGTTGGAAATTACTCCAATAACCAAAACTCTTGATGGAAACTATTTAATTGTGCATCCAACGAAACACTAAAGGTTTTGGGTGCTGTGGACTGAGTGAGAGATAGTTTGCTCATAAATAGCCATCCGAAGCATGAGCTTAGGGCCACAGTTGTGTTTGGCTGACCAAATATTCCTCTCCTATCAACTATATAGGGATTAAATTCCGCCCCCACTAGACCATCCACTTACCCTGTTAGATAAAGTGATCATCTGCAAGAGTTAGACCCTCCTACTGGGGCCATGTTTTTGGTAATACTTGAACCGCTGGAAGTTTTTCTCTGATCTGGTCAACAATCAAAGCAGACATATTAAATCTAGGCTCGTCTAAGAATCTGGGTTGAAGTGTATACGAAGTAGGGCCATGAGTGGGGAGCAGTGATTCCCCGAGTTCATTAAATGGGCCCTTAAACAGATGACGAGATAAACCTAGCCTTTTAAAACAATATTCATTGTTGAAGTTTGCACTGCAAGCTAAGTCTACCAAGAATCTAACCTCGTGTAGATTTCCAGATGGATCCGTTACATGTAAAAACGCTGTAGATAGGAACACCCCCCCCTGCGGGACGGGGTTTAGAATAGTCCCGCAGTAACCCCTGCTTGTCGTAAGAGGCGACTAAAAGGGGAGGCTTCTGTGCAGGACGTACCTCGTGTGGGACAAACCTATCCTATATCTATCCTTTCACATCTTTCTTCTTCCTTCACATTCCACCTTTTTTTCACTCTTCCCCTTCGCTTTATCTATCCTTACATTTCTTCCTTTCCCCACCGTTCATCCTGCACAGAGGCCTTTGGCCTTTCCGTTGACGACCTTGGCAACTAACCCGGCTCTTCTCTGTTTATTATTGGATACCACTGCCTTGAGCTCCTAAATGAAAGTGCGCCGGTTGCAATACCTTAGTAGAAGGGCCTTAGGGATGACAATAACCGGGTACCCTACGTTGGAAAAAGATCGGTTGCGTTCATGAGGGCCCGGACGTAAAATTGGCACTTTCCTACACCCACTTGCTGCGACGACCTCTGTCTCGGCGATGCACTATGCGAAGGTTGTCATGTCTAGCGTCGCATAGGGCCTCTCGTCGGGACAGTTAACAGGGCCATATGTGGTAGTACCAACTTGGATCACCCTGGGTCTACGATCCGAGTACTGTGTAGGTTGTCCCCAATTACGGCATGGCCGATAATTTTGTCGCCGCTGGCATCGTACTGCCAAACCCTGCTGGCAACTCACTGCCCGGCCCCTCACAGGGCCGTAATATTGATAAGAGGCGGAAACGGGTAAGGCCGTCTAGCCCTCAATTAGAAGAAATCCAGGAGGTGGTGAGGCCCCAGCCCCGCTTCCTGGTAATGTCTCGAGTGGACGAAGGTGAGAACATGAAACGGGTGAGCCCATTTATCCTCGAAAGAGCGATAAATGGCGCAGCCAAGGCAAGTGTGTCTATAAGAAAACTTCGTGACGGCACCATTCTCATTCAGACAACATCCGACATCCAATCAGGCAACATACTGGCTCTTAAAGAAATACCGTTGAGCAATACGTCTCGTATACTGGTGAAGGTGGAACCCCACAGGTTCCTCAATGTTTGCAAGGGAGTGGTCACTTGCTATGACCTCGACTGCGTGAGCATTGAGGAAATCTGTGAGGAGCTAGCCCCTCAGAATGTCACTGAAGTATACCGCATAGTAGTGAAAAAGAACGGCAGTGAGAAAAAGACTGACACTTATATCCTTACCTTTGCGACTCCAACCCTTCCAAAGGAGGTCCGAGCGGGTTTCCACGTGCTCAGGGTCCGGCCGTATGTCCCTAACCCTCGGCGCTGTTTTCAGTGCCAGGAATTTGGGCATACGAAGCTGCGATGCCGTGGTAAGCCAACCTGTGCGGATTGCGGACAGGAGGCTCACGATACACCGTGTGAGTCTCCTAAATTCTGCGTTAACTGCAAGGGTTCGCACTCTGCTTGGTCTCGGGCCTGTCCGAAATGGAAGGTGGAGAAAAAAGTGCTTGAGATACAAACTGAAAAGAAGATTCCATACAACCAAGCACGCAAAGAATACGCATCTAGCCAAGCTCCGGTATTTCAGACCTCTTACAGTCAGATAGTTTCCCAGAATATCAATTGCCCCAACTGCCATTGCGCAGTTAACATTTCAAAGCCTTCTTCGAGACCCGTGCCACTGACCTCTACTCGAGAAAAAAATAGTAATATCGCGCCGGCAACGGTGGCGATGAAATTAGTGCCCAAGGTGACAACTTCGGAGATGTTGTCTCCACCACCTGTGCCACCTAGGAGTTCTCCTCGTGGCCCTCCTCTAAGAACATCCCCGAGTCCACCTCGGTTAACCCACCCGAATCCACCTCGGGGAGCCCCCCGGCTCCACCTCGGGGAACCGATCCGAGCCCGCCTCGGGTAATCCCCCCGAGCCCGCCTCGGGGTAATAAAACAAGGCGGCCGTTGTTGAGCCTCTCACACCCACCTCTGGGCTTCCGGAGGTGGGGACGAGTTGCGGAACAGTTGAGGCCGCTAAGGCGAGTCCCACTGGTGCCTTGAAGAAGGACCAGCGAGAGACCGCCGAAAAACATTGTATAAAAAAAGCGTCTAAGGCGTTAAAGCCTTTGAACAAGAATCCGACTCCCCAGTCTCCCCAAAATAAGCCGAAGCCTCTCCTGAAGCGAGAGGTACAGGAGAGACTGGGAAAGGCAAGAGGGCCTAAAAAGGGCCTCAACAAATTTTTATTCTTAAAGGATAGCGAAATGGATTGCGAGGATAACTAAATTTCATACTAATAACTTATGTCGCTACTACAATGGAATTGTAGGGGTTTCTATGCTCGTGTAGAGGAAATCAAACTAATAATTTCTTCCCTGCATCCTTCCATCTTGTGTTTGCAGGAGACCCACTTCCGCCCAACTGACAACCCGATGCTTCGTGGGTACGATGTGTATCGTACCGACAAGCCTTTCTTTGATCGGGCTAGCGGAGGTGTGGCTATATTCGCACGAAGTACTTTATATCATAAGAATATTAATATTGTTTCTGATCTCCAAGTGATCGCTGTCAGAGTCTCCCTTCCTATGGAGGTAACCGTATGCTGCATCTACCTCCCACCAGGTGAGCGTGTTTCCAAGAGGACACTAGAGGCCCTCTTTATACAACTTCCCGCCCCCTATATCATCTTGGGGGACTTTAACGCGCATAACCTGGTGTGGGGGTCTAATTTTACAGACGCCCGCGGGAGGATGGTAGAGGATATTCTTGTCTCGGGAAACCTGGTGTTAATGAACACCGGGACCCAGACACACTTCTCCACCTTTAATGGTGTATCCTCTGCCATCGACCTAGCTCTATGTAGCCCCGGGATTGCTGCTCACTTCCTTTGGGAGGTTCACTCGGACCTATGTGGCAGCGATCACTTTCCAATTCTGCTTTCAAAAATCCAAGATCCTCCCAGTACAGCACGGTTACCCCAATGGGTTCTTAAACGTCCTAACTGGGATAAATTCCGCGAGCTCGCCGTATTCGACGAACCCCATTCTCCCAACGTCGATGTTAAGGCTGGGCAATTTACTTCGACGGTCATAGCGGCGGCGAGGGCATCCATCCCAAATTCCTCGCCAAACCCGCGCCACCGTCCTGTTCCCTGGTGGAACGAGGAGTGCCGGCTGGCTATTTCTAACCGTCGAAGGGCCCTACGTCTCTTTCATCGACGTCCAACTTCGGAGAATCTGGAGTCATTCCGGATTCTACGTGCTAGAGCTCGCCGTATTATTCGAGAAAGCAGAAGAGAGTCTTGGAGACAGTTTATTTCTACCCTTACTATTTCCACTCCCACAACCAAGGTTTGGGATCACATTCGTAAAGTACGTAGTAGCAAAAATACCATTTATAATATACACGCACTCATGTCTAACGGTTCACTTGTCTCCTCCCCTATGGAGGTCGCCAATGTATTGGGCTCGATGTTCGCCGCTATTTCTAGCACTGCGAGCTACTCTAACGAGTTCGTGGTGCATAAGCGCAGCATCGAGCGCCTTACTATTGATTTTGGCCAAAGTCGGGGGGAGGATTATAACTCCCCTTTCACGCAAGATGAACTGTCCTATGCCCTCACCCAGGCGGGTAACACAGCTTCCGGTCCAGATGATATCCACTATGAAATGTTGCGGCAGCTGCCCCCTGCCGGACACGCATATCTTCTGGACCTTTTCCATAGTGTCTGGGAGTCTCATCACTTCCCATCACTTTGGAAGCAAGCAATCGTTATCCCGTTGTATAAGAGTGGCAAAGATAAATTAGAGCCAACTAGTTATCGACCGATAGCTTTAACTAGTTGTGTATGTAAAATACTGGAAAAAATTATTAATAAACGACTTATATGGTATTTAGAATCCCGCAATCTGCTATCTAATATTCAATGTGGTTTTCGCCGGAACCGATCTACAGTGGATCATCTTGTCCGTCTAGAGACGGCTGTCCGTGACGCTTTTCTCCATAAGCAGCACCTTCTGGCTGTTTTTTTTTTGATCTTGAGAAAGCGTACGACACCACCTGGCGGTACGGCATTTTGAAATCACTTTTTAATTGGGGGTTTCGAGGAAACCTTCCTTCTTTTATATCTAATTTTATGTCGGATAGACACTTTCGGGTAAGGTTAAATAACACCTTATCCGATGATTTTATTCAAGAAAATGGGGTGCCTCAGGGTAGTATTCTGAGCTGTACGTTGTTCGCTATCGCGATAAATAGTATTGTGGACAACGTGCGCTCACCTGTTCGTTCATGCCTCTTTGTGGATGACTACGCAATTTATTGCAGTTCGTCAAGTCTCCACAGGGCTGAACGACAGATACAACTGAGTGTTAACAATCTTTGGTCGTGGGCATCGCGTAATGGCTTTCGCTTCTCTGCAGCCAAAACGACGGTCGTCCACTTCCATAGATTACGCGGAATACAGCCAGCCCCCAATATTTTAATGAACAACGTTGTTTTACCTGTCTCCGAGACCGTAAGGTTCCTGGGACTTTTATTCGATTTTAAACTAACTTGGATCCCCCACATCAAAGACCTGAAAGCGAGGTGTATTAAGGCATTGAATTTGCTCAAAGTGGTTAGCGGCCGGTCCTGGGGTGCTGATAGGGAAACCTTGATGCGCCTGTATAGGGCCCTGGTCAGATCTAAACTAGATTATGGGAGCTTTGTTTATGGATCAGCTAGACCCTCGGCGTTGAAGATGCTAGATAGTGTCCACCATGCTGGCATTCGACTGGCTACTGGTGCCTTTCGTACCAGTCCAGTCGTCAGCATCTGTGCCGACGCCGGTGAGCCGCCTCTTTCTTACCGGCGGTCCTATCTATTGGCATCTTACGTGTCGAAACTTCATTGCATGGCGCAGCATGTTGCCTATCGTCCTGTGTTTCATCCCCCTAACCGTGTCTTGTATGAAACCAAATGGCGTAGTACAAGGCCGGTTGGGATCAGGATGCTATCGGTTTTCGACACGTGTGGGATAGTTTTGCCAAATGTCTCGAGCAGAGGAAAACGAAAGTCTAAAGCGAGTAAGCCCATTTATCCTCGAAAGAGTGATAAATGGAGTAGCACAGTCGGACGTATCAATAAAAAAACTGTGTGATGGCACGATAATGATACAGACAACAACTGACATCCAGTCCTCAAGAGTAATGGCAATCTCGGAAATACCGTTGAGCAATACGTCTCATATACCGGTGAAGGTAGAACCTCACAGGTTCCTCAATGTTTGCAAGGGAGTGGTCACTTGCTATGACCTCGACTGCGTGAGCATTGAGGATATCTGTGAGGAGCTTTCCCCTCAACACGTCACCGAAGTGTACCGTATTGGCACCAAAAAGAACGGACAAGATAAAAAAACTGACACGTATATCCTAACTTTTGCGACACCTACCCTTCCAAAGGAGGTCCGAGCAGGCTTCCACGTGCTCAGGGTCCGGCCGTATGTCCCTAATCCTAGGCGCTGTTTTCAGTGTCAGGAATTTGGGCATACGAAGCTGCGATGCCGTGGTAAGCCGACCTGTTCGGATTGTGTACAAGAGGCTCACGAAACACCATGTGAGTCTCCGAAGTTCTGCATAAACTGCAAGGGTCCACACTCTGCCTGGTCTCGGGCCTGTCCGAAATGGAAGGTAGAAAAAAAAGTCCTGGAGATTCAATCCGAAAAAAAGATCTCATATGCCCAGGCACGCAAGGAATACGCATCTAGTCAGGCTCCGGTATTCCAAACATCATACAGCCAGATTGTCAGCCAAAACATTAACTGTCCCAATTGCCATTGCGCAGTTAATCTCGCTAAGACGTCATCGCGACCTATGCCATTGGTCTCTGCTCGAGACATCCGTATTGAAAACGGGCAAACCAAGGTGTCGCCGAAATTGTCGATAGGGGCACAACTGCCACCTAAGTCGTCTCCCCCACCTGTACCACCCAGGAGTGCTCCTCGGGAAACCTCCCGAGCCCTCCTCGGGGAACACCCCCGAGCCCTCCTCGGGGAACCCCCCGAGCCCTCCGCGGGGAACACCCCCGTGCCCCCCTAGGGGAAATAAATTACGTGCGGCCACTGTTGAGTCGCTCATTCTCGCCTCTGGGCCACCAGAGCCCGGGATGAGTGGCGAAACAGGTGAGGCCGTTAAAGGCGAGTACCACTGGTGCCTTGAAGAAGGACCAGCGAGTGACCGCCGAAATAAATAATATTAAAAAAGCGTCTAAGGCCTTAACAAAGCCTTCACGCAAGGATCCGACTACCCAGTCTCTCCAAAATAAACCGAAGCCTCTCCTGAAGCGGGAGGTCGAGGAGAGACTGGGAAAGGCAAGAGGACCTAAAAAGGCCCTCAACCAATTTTTATTATTAAGGGATAGTGACATGGATTGCGAGGATAACTAAATATTATATTAACTAAGTATGACGCTACTACAATGGAATTGTAGGGGTTTCTATGCTCGTGTAGATGAAATTAAACAACAAATTTCTTCAATGCATCCGACCATCTTGTGTTTGCAGGAGACCCACTTCCGCCCAAATGACAACCCGATGCTTCGTGGGTACGATGTATATCGTACCGACAAGCCTTTCTTTGATCGGGCTAGCGGAGGTGTGGCTATATTCGCACGAAGCAATATATATCACAAAAATATTAACATCGTTTTGATCTCCAAGTTATCGCTGTCAGTGTCTCCCTTGCTTTGGAGATGACAGTATGCTGCATATACCTCCCGCCAGGTGAACGTATTTCGAAGAGGAGCTTAGAGGCCCTCTTTATGCAACTTCCCGCCCCCTATATCATCTTGGGGGACTTTAATTCGCATAACCTGGTGTGGGGATCTAATTTTACAGATTCCCGTGGGAGGATGGTAGAGGATATTCTTGTCTCGGGAAACCTGGTGCTAATGAACACCGGGACCCAGACACACTTCTCTACCTTTAATGGTGTATGCTCTGCCATCGACCTAACATTTTGTAGTCCAGGGATAGCTGCCCACTTCCTTTGGGAGGTCCACTCGGACCTATGTGGCAGTGATCATTATCCCATTCTGCTCTCACCACTTGAAGATCCTCCCAGTACAGCGCGGATACCCCAATGGGTGCTAAAACGTGCTGACTGGGATAGATTCCGCGAGCTCGCTGTATTTGGTGAATCCCAACATCCTGACGTCGATATTAAGGCTGGGCATTTTACTTCGACGGTCATCGCGGCGGCGAGTGCTTCCATCCCTAAATCCTCGCCAAATCCGCGCCACCGTCCTGTTCCCTGGTGGAACGAGGAGTGTCGGTTGGCTGTGTCTGATCGTCGAAGGGCCCTTCGCCTCTTTCATCGACGTCCAACTTTGGAGAATCTGGAAACATTCCGGATTCTACGTGCTCGAGCTCGCCGTGTTATTCGAGAAAGCAGAAGAGATTCTTGGAGACAGTTTATTTCTACCCTTACAATTACCACTCCCACAACTAAGGTTTGGGACAATATACGTAAATTAAGTGGTAACAAAAATTCCATTAATAGTATACCTGCCCTCATGTCTAACGGTTCGCTTGTCTCCTCCCCTGTGGAGGTCGCAATGTATTGGGCTCGATGTTCGCCGCTATTTTCTAGCACTGCGAGCTACACTAACGATTTCGCGGTGCATAAGCGGAACTCGAGCACCATGCTATTGATTTTGTCCAAAGTCGGGGGGAGGACTATAACTCCCCCTTTACTAAAGAGGAACTTATCTATGCCCTGTCCCAGGCGGCAGCACAGCTTTTGGCCCGGATGATATCCACTACGAAATGTTGCGCCAACTGCCCCCTGCGGACGGGCGTTCTCTTAGATCTCTACAATGTGTTTGGGAATCTCGTCAATTCCCAACACTGTGGAGGCAAGCAACCGTTATCCCTATATATAAAAGTGGCAAGGATAAATTAGAGCCAACTAGTTATAGACCTATAGCATTAACTAGTTGTGTATGCAAAATATTAGAGAAAATGATCATAAAAGATTTATATGGTATTTAGAATCCCGCAATCTACTATCCGATATGCAATGTGGCTTTCGCCGTAACCGATCCACGGTGGATCACCTTGTTCGCCTTGAGACAGCAGCTCGTGACGCTTTCCTCCATAAACAACACCTCTTGGCTGTTCTTTGATTTGGAGAAGGCTTACGACACCACCTGGCGGTACGGCATTTTAAAACCCTTTTAATTGGGGGTTCGGAGGAACCTCCCTATTTTTATATCTAATTTTATGTCGATAGACACTTCCGGGTAAGGTTAAACAACACCTTATCCGATGATTTTATTCAAGAAAATGGGGTGCCCTCAGGTAGTATTTTAAGCTGTAGTTATTCGCTATCGCGATAAATAGCATCGTAGACAACGTGCGCTTACCTGTTCGTTCATGCCTTTTCGTGGATGACTACGCAATTTATTGCAGTTCATCGAGTCTCCACAGAGCTGAACGTCAGATACAATTAGCTGTCAACAATCTGTGGATGTGGGCATCGCGTAGTGGCTTTACCTTCTAGCGGCCAAAACGACGGTCGTCCACTTCCACAGATTACGCGGAATACAGCCAGCCCCCAATATTTTAATGAACCATGTTGTTTTACCAGTCTCGGAGAGCGTAAGTTCCTGGGACTTTTATTTGATTTTAAACTAACTTGGATCCCCCACATCAAAGACCTGAAAGCGAGGTGTATCAAGGCATTGAATTTGCTCAAAGTAGTTAGCGGTCGGTCCTGGGGTGCTGATAGGGAAACCTTGATGCACCTGTATAGGGCCTTGGTCAGATCTAAACTAGATTACGGCAGTTTTGTTTATGGCTCAGTAGACCCTCGGCGTTAAAGATGCTAGATAGTGTCCACCACGCTGGCATTCGACTGGCTACTGGTGCCTTTCGTACCAGTCCAGTCGTCAGCATCTGTGCCGACGCTGGTGAGCCCCCTCTTTCTTACCGGCGGTCCTATCTTCTGGCATCTTACGTGTCGAAACTTCATTGCATGGCGCAGCATGTTGCCTATCGTCCTGTGTTTCATCCCCCTAACCGTGTCTTGTATGAAACCAAATGGCGTAGTACAAGGCCGGTTGGGATCAGGATGCTATCGTCTTTCGACACGTGTGGGATATTTTTGCCAAAGGTTATCCCCACATCCCCAGGTCGAGTTTCTCCCTGGAAGATAGCCTACCTCAATGCCATTATGACCTTGCCAAGTTAGCTAAAGCGACCATCCCACACATCTTATACGAGAGGACCTTTAAAGAGCTCCTCGCAACCCGCTTTCGAGGGTTTAAACGCATTTACACGGATGGCTCAAAATGCGGGGCCTCCATGGGATGTGCTTTTGTTGTGGAAGGATCCATTTTAAATTTGCTCTACCTGGTGAATCCAGTGTTTTTACGGCTGAACTATATGCCTTTTTAAATCTTTATGTTTTGTATATCGTAAGTGTCACGTTCTGTTCTCATCTGCACGGATTCCATGAGTGCCCTGTTGGCATTGTCCACACTCTACTCGTGGAATCCTCTCGTGCAGATATTCACGAACAAATTTTAAAAATTGATTCATTAAGCACCCGGCTCGCCTTTTGCTGGATTCCTGGTCACGCTTCTCTTTCAGGAAATGAACTGGCGGACCAGGCGGCCAAGGAGGCAGCACGCCTGCCTCCTGAGGCGAGTCTGGGTGTCATGTTTTATAGACCTTAAGGGTTATGTTCGGCGTGGGGTTTTACGCACCTGGCACGAGCAGTGGGTCTCGAGCCCTGCTCAGAACAAGCTGCGGTCCATCAGGGATGGTGTTTCGTGGTGGCCCTCTTCTATACGAAAGTCTTAGAAGAGAGGAGGTCATCGTGACAAGACTCCGCGTCGGACACACATAATTGACCCATGGGTTTTTATTGAGATGGGACCCACCCCCAGTGTGTGAGTTTTGCTATGCTCCTATGAGTGTGTATCACATTTTGATGGAGTGTCGTAAATATGCCCCTATCCGCCTGTCTCTTGATTTTAAAGGTGACCTACGTCTTTTATTACGCGATAGCGCGGATGGAGTTATTTGTTTACTCCGTTTTATACGCCATGCGGATCTTTTTAATGCCATTTGAGTTACTTTTATAAAGTGGCTCATTTGGATATTATCTCATATTCAGATCTTTTTTAACAATCTTTGATACTTTTGTTTCTACGTTTTAACATTTTTATTACAATTTAACATGTTGTTTTGTCTTTTTAAAGTATTATCATTTTAACATGTTGTGTCATTTTAACTTGTTATAT
>JBCFYV010000931.1:0-62565 GCA_039000515.1 Timema cristinae | reverse complement strand
CCAAGCCCCAATACACCTATTGACAGGACTATAATAATGGAAAATGAGACCGTGGAATTTGTAACTTGTTAACTTGATTACATACTTGGATAAAACTGTTGATAAAACCCGCCTCGGTGTCGTAGTTGCTAACGCTCCAGTCGTGTTGAGCTAGACCATCGAGGACGGGAAGCTCGAGGTTCGAATCTCGGTCTGGTGAACTGGGGGTGGTTTTTCCTAAATGGTTTTACACTCTCCCTCCACGTGAATGCGGGTTTACTTTCTCCGAATTCAAATTTACTAATTCCTAATCCATTCGTGTAATTAGTACTTAAGCGTATAACCCGAACGGATAGTAAGACGTGGTGCTAAATAAAAATAAATAACTATTGACAAGTGTCTATTATGGAATAGACACGTAAACAATATAGCTAAAATACCCGCTTTAGTGGACGGTTGGACGTCACTCTCGCAATAGACTAGACTACCCATGACGGGGAGATCATGATTCGGTCCTGGTCGGATATACTAAGAGTGGTTTTCCTTCCGTGATTTCTCATTCTGTTTCCACGAAAATACGGGTACACTTCATCTTAATTCAACCTTCTTCATCCCTAACCTACTAATGGAATGAGTACACAGGCGTATAGCCCGAACGGGTAGTAAGATACGGTACTAAAAGAAAGCTAAAAATCTCATTCCAATCGTCGAAGCAATAAGCAGATGCGCCCATGCTTTAACTAATAAAGTCAAACAGACTCTTTATTATTATTCAGCACACACGTATCCAACATATAATTTAGGTATGGTATTTGGGGCTTTGCAACCAAAAGACTGCTAGACAGACAGTCTGACAAATGGAGAAGTCCTGAGAAGAGAGCCATTTTATCTGTGATTCTTCGATACAAAGAAAACTAGATCGGACACATCCTTAGAAGGAACTGTCTTCTGCACAACGTAATAGAAGGAAAGGTTGAGGGAAAGAGGAGCTTGGGAAGAAGGAGGATTCAAATATTTGATGACTTGAAGTAACCCTAGCTCTAAATTTAGAGGGGCTCAAATACATACACAAAAAATAATCCGATGTTATAAAAAAGGGTAAATAAACAAATAGGAGTGAGCAGTGTGAATTACTGTTTTGACAAATGCTGGGTACATAATACGTCCCCAGAAGATGCAACTCAATCCTAGATGCGGAAAAACTACGGACCTCCTTCAATATATATAAATATTATCTGGATAGGATAAATTTGAAAGCGAATTGGGATACCTGGATAGTGTACTTTCCTAAACCTTGGGATAACATAATATTAAAAGATTGCAAGTCAAAAAGTAAAATAGCTAGTTTATTAAATGTATTCAAAATCTTAACAACATGCAGAAATTTAACTTTGTTCCTCATAGATACAATAACAGCAATGACCTTGAATATGTGCAACAATAAATATCGACATTTCCCAAAAGGATATCATTCCATACAAATTTAACGGTTTTATAGTTAACTACCATAGAAAAATCACGCAAGACAAAATTAATTAATGCATAGCATTAATAAATTTGAATATTACTATATATAATATATAGATAATTTCTCCCAAATAAGACATTACCGAATTAAATATATAACAAATTTCACGAGTTAAATAATTTAAAGTTAATTATCTATTTATGAATACTAAACATACCGCATAACATTACTAATTTTAAATGTTCAGACATAATGTTATTCATGAACTCTCCCAAGTAAACCCTTAACAAACTAATTAAGAAATATAATTCCCAAGTTAGGTAGTTTAAAGTAAATTACCATATTTATAAATATAAAGTATAAAGCATAACATTACTAAATTTTGAATGCTCTGACATAATGTTATTACGAACTCTCCCAAATAAATCTTTAACAAACTAATTACGACATATAATTCACAAGTTAGGTAGTTTAAAGTAAATTCCATATTTATCAATTTCAAGTATAACATATAATATTACTAAATTTTTAATGCTCTGACATAATGTTATTACGAACTCTCCCAAATAAATCTTTAACAAACTAATTATGAAATATAATTCGCACGTTAGGTAGTTTAAAGTTAAATCAATGTTAAAAAGACGAAGAATACTACAAGACTTCAATAATTTATATTAAAAAAAAAAGAATGGCCGAAATATAATTTTGAATAGTTACAAGATATTATTATGCCGAAAATGAATTTCTCCTTACATTTTATATAAGTCTTTTGAAGCCTCTGCTTCGCCTTACTACATCAACGCCCAGTCCAAGAGTGCAGTATATTTTCCTGTCCGGTCTTTTATATGGTGGACAAAACTCGTAGAACAGGAGAGGCGGGATCAAAAGGGGTGGGGATCACAGAGTTTAACACACAAAAAAGGATGTGCGTGACACTGGAAACGTCTGGCATTTACTGGCCTCTTCTACTCTTGTCATGTCGTTGGGCGGCATTGGGCCTGGTGGTGGTCTCTAGTGGCGAGGTTGGATTCTTGGCCCGGAGCTAGCAGTTGTTCGCGGGCTGTTAATGTGTCCAGACGTGTTGTTATTAATGGTGCATAGCCTGGACGGTGAGATTGGGTAAGTGTTGTTGTTTGTTGACTTACCCATTTTATTTAACTTGTAGCAAAAGTTGCTACAGAAAGAAGATAATTCTGGGAGAAGGAAGAGCAAGATAACAAGGTGCCTTGGCGATCTTAAGTTCACTGATGGAAGAATGAAACTATTGTAAGGCAGAACACATAATAATAATAATAATAATAATAATAATAATAATAATAATAGTGATGATATTACTAATAATAATGCCATGAAGTATTTAAAGCTAGGCTATTATTTTGGTTAATTACAGTTATAGTCGCACCTAAATTTCATATTCATTAATTTAAAAGTAACACCTGTACACGGGGAATCGAACATGAAACCTTTGGCTTAGTACGTCAATGCTCTAACCATTGAACTATCCAGAAATTGTCCCGTGCTCAGGGTCATTCACCACTCATATTATAAGTCAGAGTCTATGATAGACATTTGGAAATCATCAGATATCTAGTCAGATGGGGTTGCGTTATTTGATAGCTCATGATCTTAATTGATCGCTCATAAGTAGCTGACGATTTCCCCCACGGCCATCACAGACTCTGCCTTAAAATATGAGTGAAGAATGACCCTGGGAGCGAAATAATTCCTGTACAACTCAGTGCTTAGAGCATTCGCGTACTAAACAAAAGGTCCCAGGTTCAATTTCCCGTATCCAGGTGTCATTTTTTAATTTAATGGAAATAATAAATCAGTTACCCGCCAGGAAACAAAACTATTGAAATTTATAAATATTTGGATTTAATGCTGTAATCCCTAAGCTCCAAACTAGAGGGATACAAAACATAAATATAAACAAAATCTACAGTTAAAGGGAAATAAAATAGAATATAGAGGAGCGCGCAGAGTGAATATCCTAAGTGTGAATTATAAAATGCTGGACATTTAGCATGTCCCCAGCGCACGACACTCACTCTTATGAGTAGCGGGAAAACACGGTCCACCTTCACTGGTTACCTAACATATCAATATATAAAAAGGTTGAAGGCTAATCCCTCGCACCTTTTCTAGACATAGGGATAATATGGCGTATTTATGAAATAGAATAACTTCAAGTCTTAGAATCATTTAGCTTTAATTAATGCCAAACTTTATTAAATAATAAGCATATTATTTGAAGAGCATTTCATAATTCAGTTATATATATATTATCAAAAAAAAAATATAGTTCCATAAATATTTACTCTTCTCCTTCTAATCGTTACATTATTTATTAAGTACCCTAAACATATTACGTAAAGACAATTATTGATGCATAATATTAACTTAATATGATCATACGTCATATAGTAAACAATCTTACCAAACTAACACATTTTTGATGTTGTTGCACAAAGCCACCTGTTACTAAATGTGTTAGTTCCATCGAAATACCTCATACCAATACCATTTAACGTTAACCCTAACAACCTACTAGCGTAATTCACAATAGCTTTCGCCTATGTCCTAAACAAGGATTATAATACAATAATAAGTATCAAGGATATTTCCTAACATTACCCCATTAAGTTTGTTTATTTGTTACTATTTTGGCACAAAAAGATAATGACAAAACTATCCTAAAAACAACAATCGAGAAACTAGTAAAAAAAAATATATAAAGTTAAGTTGATCTATATAATAATCTAGTGCAATACTCCATTCTGCTAACATTAAAATTCTCAGCACCATATTCCAAACACTTTCCCGCCTTAACGTTTACCAAACCCAAAGTGCCATATTTACAATAGAGACAAAAAAAAATTACTTGGTTGAGAATTAAGTTCGCGCATAATGCCTAATATTCATAATACAGAAGATGCCTGACTTTACAATAAGCTCAATATAAAATATATCAAAAGACGAAGATTAACCCAAATATATTATAATTAAATTTGATAAAAGATCTAAAAAGAATTTTGACTAGTTCCCAAATTTACATTAACCGAAATTGGATTTTATTCTTACATTAATATAATATGTCCTTTACGCCGACGCTTATCCCTACATGGTCGCAGCCAAGTCCAAGAGTGCCGTCTTCCTCGACGGATGGTCTTTTATATGGCTCACTCATCGAACAGGATAGGCACAAAGGAAGGGGGGCGCGCGGGCAGAAGAACATTCCATGTTATTCTGGCAACGCCTGGCAGTTACCATCTTGTTCTCGTTTCTTGAAGTTGGGCGGACTGATTATGTTAGCGGTGATGCCGGGCTCTGGTGGCGAGAGGCAGAACTCGGCTCAGTCTTGGCAGTTGTTCACTTGTGGTTCGTGTAGTCGGGTGTTTGTTTGCGCACGGTGCTCGGCCAGATTAGTGGTATTGGGTAAGTGAAATATTATGCTTGACTGTCCCCATTTTGTTGACTTGGAGCAATAATTGCTACAATGCTTCTCAATAGTTGCTAATAAAACTGGTATTCATGCCTACAAAATTAATAAAAATACATATTATGAAGCATAGCTAATTTCACAATAATAATAATAATAATAATAATAATAATATGTCTAAAATATTTAAGGCAATTACCTATTAGATATGATAAATTCTAAAAACATTACAATTATGTACAATTTACTATGTTAAATAAATATCTATGTTGTTGTCCTCTTCCCTTCTCATCTTTTGGTTAAATTATTGTAACCAGCCCGTTTAATTTATATTTTAAATAATTGTTTCATTAATTTGTTTTCATAGGCTCTAATTTTATTTGTTTAGAACTACCTGAACATAAATATGTGGTTTTTATATTATTTACTATACATCAATTTATATTTTACATTCTAGTCACTTTTTTACACCTCATTTGATTAAAAAAAAGGAATTCATTTTAGTATTTCATACATAATATCCCACATATGCCAACACTATATAAAATAGTTCACATTGTACCGCTATCCGTTTTATTTCATACCTAAAAAATAAAGATTTGTAGAATTAGTATCATGATATATTGTTTATATGTCAAATACAATTTAAAAAAATGGGTGTGTGTACTTATGTACGCGCGCGAGAAGTTATACTTCTTTGGCATCATTAAAAAATAGTTTTTAATTGCATGCAAATAATTAATTACAATAAAATGATAATATTTAGTATTAATTATGTTAAATAATAATATTTTAATTTATTACAATAAATAATACATACGAATAGTTAACCTCAATTATATTGGAGCACTTGAAAAAGTCTATAAGCACAATTTTTTTCACTAATATTTACGAATAGTAAATAATATTATTCAAAATATTCAATTTAAATCACTACTGAATATAATTTATTAGCACATATATAATTCGCACTTGTATGAAACTAAAACACGTGTTGTGAATGTAGAAACTAGAAACATGTGGATAAATATTATATATATGAAAACAGTGATCAGAGGCGACGAGCGTACCATAGAGAAAGGAATAACATAGTATACATTTCTCTATGAGCGTACCAACATGCGCGACTAACAGAGGTTCTATTTCTATTTTGTTGGTAGCTTTTTTTAATCGAGACTTAATGAGCGGTTTAGCTTCAACCTGTTACTTTTGTGTTACAGTGATGCGCGCGCATCTTAAAATTTCACTCTCATCATTATTTCATAACGCGCCTAAAGAAGTATAACTTCAATAAATTCATAGTACTCTTAGTTATCACAGCAATTAAATAACAAATATAAAAAACAGTTCTTCCTAAGATAACAAAACAAACAAAGCTGAAAATATCCACATCTAAACAACATTAACATAAACTGAAGATTTAGTTAAAGTAACAAACTCAATTTATAAACCAAACCTTAATCCACATCTAAACAACATTAACATAACTGAAAATCAAGTTAAATTAACAAACTCAATTTATAAACCAAAACTTAATCCACATTAAACAACATTAACATAAACTAAAAATCAAGTTAAATTAACAAACTCAATTTATAAACCAAACCTTAATTCACACAATATACCAAATTACCTAAACAAGTAAAACTCTGCAAAACCAATCCATAATCCAAAAGAAACAAAAATTGCCCAAATTAGAACTCTTACCACCTATCATTCTCTAGTTTCAAGTCATTATTTTTACACTTTAATTTAATTCGATCTCTTTATTTTGCTCACTAAACGCCATATGTACCTACATACGTATTAGCTTATACCTCTAATTAAAAATTATATTTATATTCATGGTTATCAAAATAGTGTAATGAAAAATTCACTTCAATTGTTTAAATCAAATTATTCAGAATCTATTGTCAAAGCGAACACATTTTTGCTGTTTCATTAAAGTTAAAAATCCCTTCTAGCAGTTATATGGTTAACTCTTCAATAAATTTGTTTCAACTCACTATTTCTAACAGAGCTAGTTTTGGTTTATAAATTAATGAGCTACACTCTTATTTTTGACCTTTCCAACCAAAAGTCGTAATTTAAATTACTCTTTGTTAGTTAATGTTTTTTTATATGTTTGTTTTTACGTTTATTTGATTTTGACGCTGCACTTGGTATGAGATTGTAAACAGTCGCTAGAACTAAATATGAGATATATAAAATGGCACACGCGCCTATAGAAAGTACAGCGATGACATGTAGGAGTAGGTACTGGTACCAAGGCATATCGACGGCTGCTGTGCGCATGTGCGGCGCTCCACGATGCCTAATGACGTATTCGGTCCAATAGACGGCCGTTTCGAGAGGTGACAGAGGTCGATCGTTAAAAGCGCGGGAAACCCTCTTGGCATTCTCTTGGTAACTGGAAAGTAGAGATAAGAATACATTTCATAATTGTTGTCATCTGGGTGCTTTGGAGGTCTTTTTTACTTTATCGAATGTAATTTCTCTTTATCTTAAAAAAATAAATCTTTAATATCATTAAAATTATCCGTCCTTATTTGTGACTTAAATTCAATAGAAAGTTACTTACAATGAAGCCAGCATAACGCCACTAAATCATTCTAATAAAATATTTTTATGAAACTCAAAACGCCACTAAATCATTCTAATAAAATATTTTTATGAAACTCAAAACGCCACTAAATCTTTCTAATAAAATATTTTTATGAAACTCAAAACTGATGCTCAGTAAAGAATCTACCGAAATTTATAAAAAATCTTTGAAATAAAACCAAATTGTCTGGACCAGGGGTTTCCAACTGACAGCCCACGATGCTCCCCCATTTTCTATATCGTCTATGAAGTTTCTTGGAGAAGTTATTTACCGTATTAAAATTGGTGTTTTTAGTCCAGACACGGAAAGTGTTTACTTGAGTGAGAACAATATAAGTAAGCTTCAAGTAATGTCCATTCAGTAATACACTTACTTGATCTCTATAAAAGCAAGTGTATCCACCACTAGAATTTTGTATTCAATTGTGGCCCTCGGGCATTTTTAAATTGGAAACCCCGGTTTAGACCCTTTGTGGTTGCTGAGTAGTCTTAAGGTGTTGGACTTGCATTGAACTTGATTGCAGTTTACAGAGTTGGGGTTTAAATCCAAGGCCGTAGCCAGCCAATAATTTCAAGGGGGGTTTGATGAGCACATCCCCCAATTGTGGAAGGCTAGAAAAATTATTAATATTAAACACCTCTCGAAGCTAATTGAAGGTTTTTAAACTTTCACCAGTCGCATATCCATAATGAGGTAATATCGTAACCACCGCACCCCTTCAAGCTCTTAATAATGAATGACCAATGAAGCCTACAACTAGAAAAGGCTACTGCTGACCAGTATGTTGAGTTTGAAACTGAAGAAGAAATATATGAAATTATACATTTGGATCATCGCACTGTTTGGAGTAGAAATTTGAACTCTTAGGAAGAAGAAAAAGAATTACTTGGAGAGCTTAAATGTGGTACTAAAGAACGAGAAGACTTGAGAACATAAGGTGGAAGATAGGGTACAAATGAAAAAGTCTAAAAAAAAAGAAAAAAGAATAGTTGAGAAGACAGCCATTTTAGATGTAAATCTTCTGTACAAAGCAAACTGAATCAGACACATCCTTAGGAGGAACTGTATTCTGCATGATGTCATAGAACAGAGGTCAGCAACTCAGTGGCGTTTATTCAATTGGAACAATGGAAGCAACGCTTCCCTAAAATTAAAACGGGAATAAAGAAAATAAGGCCAAAATAAAGTTAAAATAAATTATTCTAATTAGACAAATCCCCCACAAGCAAGCCTAAATTGAGTAGAGACTGACTGACCGGCTCGCAATATGATCTTGCTCACTCTTTATTCCGTCAATCGTTTGTTTCCGGGTCTTCCGGCCCTCATCGTGGAAAGGAAAGCAGCGTTTCCCTAGGCGAATATTAGTGCATGAGCTTACTACGTTTAATACTGTTAAAATATTAATTTTTAAGTTGTTTTAAGCTTTTTTTTTTTTGCTCCTAGATATAATTATGGGCACTCTATTACAAAATAATGTATTTATTACCAATTTAAGTAAGTTTAGTTTTATTTTACAAAATATTGAAGCGGCGTGTTTGATCCTCCAAGGGAATTGATCCTCCAAGGGAAGCGGTTTGCGTACAGTAGTAGAATGACGAGTGCGTCAACAAGTGGAGCAGTGAAAGAGGAAGGCTGCTGAGTTAAATTTCATAAGTAATACTTTGAAGCATAATTTTTCGTCCCGGGTTTGTGAGGAAAAAATAAAATTATTGAAGCAGGCAGAATCACTCCATTTTTAGGCAACCTATATAAATAAAACTTTGACGTTTCAATATTCAATTTTATAAAAGTTGTAGTGATACCAGTTTTTATGGATGATGATGATGATGATGATAATGATGACAATTACTCGTGCATTCCTTACTGTGCACTTGGTATCACACGGCTATGACGATCTGATTATATTTATTTCTTACTATAGGATTACTTATTGGTTAATTGTCAAAATTAGTAGAGATTTAATTGTACACGATCTATTTTGTTTGTTTCAGCTTCAATATTATTACTAAACAAAGAATGTTTTAAAACGTATTATATTGAAATTATTTCGGAAAACACCTGATCATTCATGGCTGGAGTATTAAAAGGAAAATTTACATACAGTTATTTAAAGCAAATACACTTCATCCATGTTTTTTTTTTATATATAAATGAGAGGGGTCCAAAACAGTACCATTACAAAGTGTATAATAACTATCAGTGTGTTGTGTTGGCGGAAAATTATATTATTGACCTCCAGTGGCGCAGGAACTAGGGGGCACGGGGGTAAATTTTACCCCCCCAAGAAATGGAGGAGGGTAAAAAGTATCATTTTTACCCCTCCGCTCTCAAACAACTATAATAAAACTTTTAGATACTAGAAAGATCTTGTTGAGGCAAGATACACAGTTCACTCTAAGGTAACATAATAAAATTAAAATATAATCCTGTTTCGAGTGGTTTTATTGGCGAGTCCTGACCTATCGTAGGTACTGCTTAGTGCTTGGGACAGCAATCACCAGTCTCCAACACGCCCTTCTGCTAGGGCGCGACAGTGCTGCTATGTTACTTTACAAGTCCACTTGTGACTTGTGCCAAAGTCTTGGAGGGGGAGGGGTTGAGCCAGAAGAGAGGTAGGGGTTGTAAATACCGTCTGGTATTCACTCATTCACGTGGTGAGTGGTGACTTGAGTGTGTCATCAGACAACAAAGATACGTTTGTTTTTTTACTGTTAGCTTAAGTCTTACGTGGACAATGAAGAGATCTCATGATGGGAAGATAACAACCTTCTTCAAAGCCAAGCAGAGACAATCAAAAGAACAATGTCCTGGTAAGTTATAACAATGAATTAAAACTGATCAATAAATTATTATCATCTCTTAGAAAGATAATTCCATTTCAATTGGTCACTAAAATTATTCTTTTATATATACAAAGACAAGAGAAAGTCTAATAATAAAATTCTGAGTTTGAGTTTCAAATAAAATATTTTTTATATCTTTTATAGATCGCTTATATTTCAATAAAGATTTTTTTTATATATATATCGCAGGTGCTGACGATTGCAATTTACTGCAACATCAAGATGGAACCAATGAAACTTTTGCAACCAGTTCCGGAGATAAAATATCACTATCACAGTTTGAAGCCAACAATGTAGAAGCAGCGGGACATTCCTCAAAATTTGGTACTCATAAAATGATTAATTATTATACACTTACTCAAGTACAATCAGGGGGCGAACCCACGGGGGTAGCTTTGGGGTCTGAAGACCTTCCCCCAGAAGTTAAGAATATTACAAAAATATTATTAGCATTATGTTCCGTCAATTAATCAATTATATTTTTTAATTATATTCATTATAAATTAAATTTGTGCAGTAATTAGGGCTTTTCAAAGGATTACTTTTTTATGTGGATTTTAATTTTACTGTTAATTTTCACTTAAATGAAAACTGGACTGTGATAATGTAATATTTTCTAGAAATGGTTAAAGTATTTACTATTTGTACATAGAGTTTTGAAGTGGGTACAGTACTTGAAATTATTATGTTAGAGCAATTATGTAAATACTATTGTATCAGCAGTTGAGATATTAATATATGCCCCCACCCCCACCAACTGCAAATCCCGGGTGTGAAGAAGAATGTGTAAACACAGACCTGTTAACCAGTGGCGTACACAGTGACAGAGGGTAGGCCGAGGATCCGCTTTTGGTACAAATTAGCTCAAATATTATCATTTACATACTTTGAAATAAAAAAATTTCCCGGGGGAGAAACCCCTGGAACCCCACTTTTTAGGGGGCATCGCTGAATCTCTTTCTTTCTTACCCCCCTACTTCAAATAAAATTTACAAATATTAGAGTAATTGAAATATATAATGCTGCAATTATGAAAATTATTATGTAAAGAGGGGGGCTCCCAGCTTAAAATTCTGGGTGCGCCCCTGAGTACAAATGCAATCGAAAGATATCTGAAGAAAAAAGTTGGGGTGTGGGGTATGTGCTACTGCTAGAGCCTCGTACGCACTTGATGTTTGGATTTGGATTACCAGAGAAATCTCTCTCACTACAAAAGAAAATAATTTTAAAGCTTTTATAAATTAGTCTATATATTATTACTTATTGTTTCTAAAATGTTAAAATGTATTACATTATTTTGTTAGCTGTTTGGTTCATTAATATTTTAATGAAGACTACTATTTTTGGTTAATAATTAACGTCAGAATGACCAACTGCGTATAACTTACGAGAATACGATCAGGTTTAGGTCTGCAGAATATATTATTCGTACTATTTCTTCAGACGTTATACTTTTATTATTTCAAGCACTTCTATTTAAAACTACTAATTAATCAACATAATTATTATTCAATGTGCCATTGAACCGATTAGATACACTGGCCCACCTAGGACTTGGTTGTAAATATAATGAAAGTTATTTTTTTCAATTACAATAAAAATATATTATTTGTGTTGCAGGTTTAACATATAAGCAGGGAGATTCTACTAGGCCTCAGGCTCATTCACAGGAGTGCATCAGGTCAACACCTTATTTTAGTTCTTCTCCTGGTCCCAAAATAAATGCTGAGAGTTTCACCCTGCATGAAAGCTCCTCCAACAAGATGGATACAAGTGCAAGTGAAGGGACACAGCCTAAACCATCTACTGCAGGTACTCGTAATTTTTCTCGGATTGGAGAGGGTCCATGCCACCTACCCATCACAAGTCCTTATGTGGTTTCTGATAAGAAATTTCAATTTCAAACAAAGTGGTTTACCCGATTCCCATGGCTTCATTTTGACAATGCATGCAATGGAGTTTTGTGTTATCCTTGCTGCTAAGCCGTGAATTTGAACTTAATTCCAGACAAATTAAAAAAAGTGGCATTAATTTCGGATTTGGTAAATGGAAAGGGAATTGTGAAATGGAATAAATCTGTAGAAAAGTTCACCACTCATATGAATAGCCCTATTCATAAAGAAGCTCTAACAAAACTTGGAGGGTTAAAATTAGTATCAGTCAATGCTCAACTGTCATCATTAGCCAAACAACAGCAAGCAAATGCTAGAGTAGCATTGAAAGCCATAATGGAATCAATAAAATATCTTGCTCGCCAAGGATTAGCTCTTCGTGGACACATAACAGAGAGTGGGAATTTGTTTCAACTAAATGAACTGAGGAAGAACGATATTCTCGAACTAAAAGAATTTCTGTTACGAAAAAAGAATTATTGCTCTGATACAATTCAAAATGAGATTATTGAGTACATGGCTCACACAATTCTGCGTGAAATCATAGAAGAAGTTCACGAAAGCAAAATTTTCAGCTTGATTGTTGATGGTACGACTGATACGAGTGTCCACGAACAGGTATCAATATGTGTCAGAATACTGAATAAATATGAACTCGAAGAGTTGTTCCTGGGTTTGTATGAATGTGCCAGTAAATCTGGCAAAAGTGTATCAGACCTCATTCTCGATGTGCTGTTACGCTGTGGACTATCGACAGAAAACCTCAGAGGGCAATGCTACGATGGTGGTTCTAACATGAGATCTGCCTGCAAGGATGTTCAAGCACTAATGAAAGAGAAACAGCCTCTTGCACTCTATGTTCACTGCGGAAGCCATAGCCTCAACCTAGCTCTTCAGGATACGACCAAATCCATCCCTCTAATACGAGATGTACTATCTTGGACGAATGATGTGGGTGTAATGGTAAGGGTTCACCCAAAAGAATGGTATCTTTTGAAGACATTAAGGCCTCTGAAGGTAGCACTATCCATGGTTGTCCACGCCCTCTTCGCCCAACCAGGTGAACTGTGAGATGCATTGCTATTCACACCATTTTGAATAATTACTCATTTGTTCTTTCATGTCTTGAGGAGTTGGCAATTTCTAAGGATGACTGTGCTGCCAAAGCCCGTGGGTTACACGATTATTTTTTAAAAGGGTCTGTATATTTTTCACTTCTTGTTTGCATCAATATTTTCGAACCAACAGAAAAACTAAGTCTGATACTGCAAAGATCATCACCTACACTTACTGGAGCGAAAGAAGCAGTAAGTACTGTACTTGAAGATCTCAAGACAAAGAGGAATGAACTAGAGTTCGAAAATTTGTGGTCACAGATGCTGAAGAAAGTGGAAGAGTTTGATCTTGAACAATCTTCTTTACCCCGTGTTCGTCGTGTTCCTAGAAGACTCGAACACAATGAAACACAAACCGAAGGTCACACATGGGCGAGTCCCAAAGATAATATGAAGTCGGTATACTATGAAACCGTGGACACAATCTGTGGAGAAATTGAATACAGGTTCAACCAACCAGATTTTCAAGAGTACTGCATATTGGAGGAAATCTTACTCTCGAAGTCAAATTAATTTACTGAACCCATGATGAAAGTTTTGAACAAAATAAGTATTTGCCCAAAAGAGCTGAAAACTGAGCTGACGATGTGTAGCAAAATCATTCATTTTTCTAGCATCTCCAGCACGTTCGCCGAATTTCAAGGCCTGCACGAGGAAACACGAAGTTTATTTCCTCATACTGAAGAGATTTTGAAAACTCTGATAGTGATACCAGCTACTGCAGAAAGAAGTTTTTCAATGCTTGGACGCATAAAAAACTATCTTCGCTCTACGATGAGGCAACGTAGACTAAATCACCTGTGTCTGCTTAATGCATACCCTGAGAGACTCTACAAACTTGACATTGCGAAACTATTTAGTGGTTTTATAGCTAGTAGCGAATATAGGGCAAAGGTGTTTGGAAACGTACTTTAATTTTGTTGTTTTTAATCATTTTGAGTTGAGCAGCATCAGATATATTTTTTCTTAATTAGTTTTGTGTGTATTCATTCTAATGTTTGCCATGCCCATAATTAATGAGAAAAAAACACATTTGGACTGTTAAATATTACATTTTATTGGTCTTTTATAAATCTAAAAAATGTTATTCCCTATAAAAGTTCATGATTATATTTACCCCCCCCCCCCCCCCCAAATAAAAACGTTCCTGCGCCACTGTAATGACCTCACTATTTACTAATTATAGTGGCATGTAGAATAAATCCTGATTCAAAGCTATCATAAGTCATACTCATTTGCAGGACACAGCCCAAGAAACACTTAGGCAATCGTAAATTGACCATTATTATTATTATTATTATTATTATTATTATTATTATTTAAGGTAGAATTAATATATATATATATATATATATGAATTACAATTAATATGTATATTTTTTAAAGTTGTACTATTTAACTAGTATAAAAAATATAAACGATTTGGGTGGGCTCAGGTCGGTTGGCGCGCTGATTGGCTTTGCAATACTACTTCGCCACAGTGCCATGTTGTCATTTCTGGACAAAGGGAATCAAGGAGGCTACAGTAAAGGGGGTCTGATATAACCTAGTTTAATTAGAATCTCATATTGGTCTTTTTTTGTAGTTAAAAGTATCATGGGGAAGAAAGAAAGGGGCTGACGCAAATTATGCATGGAATATAACAAAATAATTGGTGATCTGAGAAATATCACTCATCCATATCCCTTAGATTCTATACACCGATTTTGGTAAGAATGGATATCTGAAAGGCCTTGTTTCCTAAGAAAATACTACTGTATATTAGAATAAAGGTAGGAAAAGGGGATTTTCCGACAACCATTTCCACAAAATCCAGTATATAGCGAACCCTTTATTGTATTTTCATTACTATCAGACACTATATATATAAAATTGGTTACGTAGAATAGAAAGTTTTTTATTTCACCTTGTATGGTTGGGGGGGGGGGGGGGTTAGGGGGTCACGGTCAGCTATCATTGGCTTGAGGGTGGTCTGTGAAATGGAAAAGGGTGTGAACCACTGATATAGAAGATCTATGTTTGTGTAGGGGGACGTTCTGAGGGTTGTTGACACTTTTTTGCTAATTGTTATGTCTACTAATATATTTCTAATAACAATTGGTTTCGTATATCAAATACTATTAGCCTACTACCATAAACCGGGGTGATTACGGTGAAGGAGATATCTATAGTGAGGGAGGGTATTGTCACAAGCAGATAATAATTCTTCCGCCCTCCATCCCCTAAGCATCGTGGCGATAATGAAATCAACCCTCTGGGGTCTTTGTTGACGTCTGCAATTAAATCAAGTTGTAAACAATACCATCCATTACACTGAAAAATGATTATTTTAATAGTCACTAAACAAACTATAAAGTTTTGACAATAGTTGTAATTAATTGTGTAACATAACAAAAAAAAGTATTAGGTACAGTACATTAGATACCTTACAGCTTAAAGGCTTACTTAGAATTTACAATACGAGAATTACATCCAATGATGTATTTGTATATACAATAACATAATATATTTAAACAAATATAAGTACTATAAAAACAGTATTTGCCGTCATTATTGCAAGCTACTAAATTCCTCCCACGGCAACTACTGGCGCCCGAAGCGTCCACTTGTTTCTCCTGCATCTTAGTCCACCCCTGTATATAGTAAAATTTTAGGAAAGTCTTTTTTAGGCTCTATTTTTGTTAATACCAAATATGTATCTAATTAAATAAAAATTCATCACTACAGTATTAAACAAATTCAAGTCTGAGCCTTATTTATGAAAATCTAGCTATAAAATTCTATTTCTCAACTTTCACCCTTGGAAACTTTTGGCCGTAGCTTCTCCGGTTGAAAGTAGTAGGTAGATTTTAAAAAAAGCTAGGGGTGCACCATCATTTTGTACCAGTTACAAAGATTGGCTGCTACCACTGGCGGTGGAACGTTATTTGTGAAGGAAGTGGGTGGTGGGGGCGGTAAGCAAAAAAGGAGTTTATTGAGAAGTTGCCTTCCCTCCTTCACCTCTTCCCGCTCTCCACCGCTCTCCACGATAAATGTTTGAAACTTGGATGTCCCTAAAAGTTATTTGTAGATGTCCTCCTCCCCTAATTTGGAAAATCAAATTATTTTTATGTTATTTGGAGAAGTAATCCCCATTTTTTTTTAAAATTTAGATGTGCAACCCTCCCCTCCCCCCTTAATAACCATAGGGTGAGGAAGACTGAAAATCAGGCAAGAATGTTACCTGGTTGAACAAAATATATTTTATTGTAAAAAAAACCAATAATAGTACAATAATTGAGAAGGCACATTCTGTGCGTGAAGCGCACCTCTCCATTAACCATCGGAGTCTATTAGATAACATAAGTAAACAATCTTGAAACCTCCTTAGGCCAGTAAAAAAACAACACTAAATGTGTCGGCTTGAAATCAAACAACAATTTACAGTTCGGGATCACAACTTTATGGACCTTAGCTCCTCGGTTGCTTAACCTACTGGTATTATTTCCAGAATAAGACGAAAGGCATAACCGTAACCCCCGCGCAACATTTACCAAGCCTAGTTTAAAGATTAACATTTAAAAAAGCTCGTAACTAACATGGCGTCACACCAATTCAATAAACCTCAAAGGTAAAGGTAAACTAAGTAACATAACAACTTCCAGTATTTAACCTGTTAAATTAAGCTGAGTCCAAATATAACTAAACTAATAAGTGAATTACAAGACGGGTTTCGAACCCTGGACGCACAGACAAGCTCTGAGCGCTCTAACCAAAAACAAGTATTTACATAAATAGCAAACAATAAAAGGTTTGGGCTTTGACCCCATATTTAGGCGGGTGACGAAGGGCGACGACCTCTCTACATGCCGCGGTAAGCGCATGGCATTGCAAGTTCAACTAACAATATAATATAATAAGGTTTTAAGATCCAAAATGATAATTTTGACTAGAGTGCCCCCCATGACACCGAAACTGAAATTTAGATATGAATGACAATAATCCCCAAGACCTAGGTCGCCGTTCTCACCTCTTATCCACAAGTTGGTGGAGTAGTAAGTGACTTTATGTTCCCGGCGTAGCCGTATATATACAAGAGATAGTTCCCAGAGTGGAGGTAGGATCGAAGGAGTTGGAAGGTAGGAGAACATAACAATCGAAGGAGCGAGTTGGTCCGAGAACAATGTAGAAGCGCCCAGACGCTACGCGTGGCCGGACACGGAACTCTCTTCTTTCTTCGGCTGGCTGGACACGTGTTCGATCCTTGCTGTCGGTCGGCTTGGGCGCGTCGCTCAGTCTGTTCGGTATTTCTTCGGAGAGCGGAGGTCGGCGATAGTGTTTTGTGCCATGTGTTGGTCTTCCGAGAGCGGGCCCCCCGGGTTGTGAGTGTTGACCCATTGATATTACGTGTAACTCGTTACAGATGCTTCTAGAAGCCATTTGGAATGGTCCTCGCCTTTAATTGAAAAATAAAAATAGATGCCTATAGAAACTATTTAAAGTGGTATTCTTTAACTTTTTTTTAAAATGTATGTTTTTAAATGGTATTCGAAATGATCCTCACCTGGATATTTTTGAAAATTGGATGCTTTTAGAAGCAATTTGGAGTCGTCATCTGGATTTTTTTTATTATTGGTATCTGGAATATAGTTGGAGTGACCCCCTCCCAGCAAATTTTAAAAATAAGATTCCTCTAGAGCAGGGGCGTACACATGAGGGGTCCAGCGGGTCCAAGCCCCCTTCCCCTGAAGAACATGAAGGATAAATAAAGTATTAAATACAAAGCAATTATTTAGCAATGTTAAATCACCTTAAAGCAATAGTTGAAAATAACTCAATGTCTCAATACAGTGAGAGCAGTGGTGGATCCAGGATTATGTCAAGGGGGAGAGGGGGCCACACCACAAAAGGATTACCTATAGGAACCAATAAAGTGGTGGTCCGTGCCCCAGGAGTTTTATACTCCCGGAGAAAAATTTTAATTTCAAACTGGTGCTCTTTAAGTATATTTTATACCTAATAGTTACATATTAAACTTATATTAGTTATAAATATCTGTTACCTTGGAGTTGGTTGCCATCTTTAATTTTTAGATATAGCCACTCTAGCGTATATATATTTACTTTGTGATTATACATTTTTAAATTAATTTAAAAATGAACTGTCAAAAATAAAGATACCTAATTCAAATGACTATATTTTAGTAAAAATAAGAAAAGAAAATCAACAGTAAATATCACGCTGTTTACTATACAAAGAAGGGGGGGGGGGGGGAGAGATAGGAGGGAGTGTGCGGGAAAGCCAGGGTTCAGGTAAACGGGGTGAAACATGTTTCGTTCGAATACATTGGACGTATGTCTGCAGAGCATCCTTCAATCCGTCAATTTAATTCTTGAAAAATATCTCAAAAGAGGGTGATTATAGCCGCTTTGCCCTAACCCCCTTTAATCCATTCCTGAGTGTGAGAATGCCCAACTGGATTTAACGCTGTTCGGTCTGTATAGCTTTATGAAGTAATTTGTAACTTCTATATTTTGGATCCTCCTTTAGAATAATTTCTGTGGGCTCCCCTACTCTAGAAGATATTTGAAGTGTGCTTCCACCAACATATTTTTGGAAATTGGATGTTTTCAAAAACTATTTGGAGTTATCCTTCCTTATGATTTTTTTTAATTGGCAAATAATGTAACACTATATTGTTTACTGTTTAAACAATGGTAAACTAAAGTAAAGATCTCTAACTAACCTCACTTTGTTGATGAAGTAATACATTATAACTGTTTTTGGGCTCTAAAAAACACAATACTCCCTCACCCAATACCCCTACCCCCACCCTCTTTCTATATATTATTATTTCTATGAGCACTCACTTTGATATATCCATATTATCTCGAATTGAAGTCTCCTCTAAAATAAACCAAGTTGAACGCAAAATAGCATGCTAAGGAATTCAATATGAATAAATATGTTGGCCTCCTGCGTGGGAGAGTCCCTTAAAATATTTCATAAAATCTCGAGGAAACACAAATTAGGTACGACAAGGGTAAGTTATAAAATAGACATGTAAATCAATAGGGTCGTTAAATAATAATAATAATAATAATAATAATTCTAATAAATTAATACTTTTGAATAAAATATTTCAGGAGTACTTATTGCCTATTTCTATCTACTAATTACTGTCCTCCTGTACTTTAACTTGGGTTATCACTATTCTTACCAACCTCACTTTTAACATTACTTTCGGAACTATTCTCTTCATTTTCCTCGGATACACGAGTTATCTTTACATATTTCCACACTGTCCAAAAAATATTGCCAGATCAATAAAAACAAATGTTGGAGATGCTCGCGGAACCCCGGGCACGGGATCGCGGATCCCATGTTAGGAATCACTGCCCCAACTCCTCCTTTTGTAATTTCATTACGGTTACTTCTTTGTCACTATCTACTCTTAAACTTTTTTTTTTAGCAGCTAAGCCTTTGGAACGTATAGTTAATAATAATGTCCATACTACTTTAAAATTGTTCTTTTTTTCAAGAATGTGAACTATCTATAAAATTTTGGATTGACGTTGAACAATTATTTTCTAGGAGTTCTCCAAAAACATTTACGGCACTTCGTAATACGATATTTGAGTAAATAAATCTAGAGAATGACAGGGCTTTACCTAGGCATAATTTAAATGAACAATAAGAAAGAACACCCGACTACACAAAATGGTCAGAGCTAGATACACCTGGCTGCTCAAAATTGTCTGAGATAGATACACCTGGCTGCTCAAAATTGTCTGAGATAGATATGCCTGGCCGCTCAAAATGGTCCAAACTAGATACACATGGCTGCTCAAAATGGTCCAAGCTAGATACACTTGGCTGCTCAAAATGGTCCGAGCTCGATACACCTGGCTGCTCAAAATGGTCCAAGCTAGATACACTTGGCTGCTCAAAATGGTCTGAGCTAGATACACCTGGCTGCTCAAAATGGTCCAAGCTAGATACATTTGGCTGCTCAAAATGGTCCGAGCTAGATACACTTGGCTGCTCAAAATGTTCTGAGCTAGATACGACTGGCTGCTCAAAATTGTCTTAGCTTGGTACTGACATAACAATCTCTAAAGTAAAACATGTGATGGATACATTTGATCAGATTAGTTTTAACTGTTTAGAAGGTGTCATGCCCCTACCTGCATCTCCTACTGAAAAACCTGCGAAAGGTCCGAGAAAATAATGATGGAATTTAGATCCCCAGAGCAAGAAGCATATGGCCGGAGAATTTTTAATGGTGCTCATTTGTTTAGCGAAATTAATCGCATGATTAGCCACATTGATATATTTGGTTGCTCTTTTTCCAACATGGTAATGCTCAAAGAACAAAGGCAAGGGGTGTAGAGTAGCTATACTTTTCAGTGCAATATTTGTGGATTTAGAAGAACTCTACAATCAGAGAACCCTGAAAAACGACAGAAGAATATGGGAATAAATACAGCGTGGGTCAGCAGCATGCTAGCGAATGGACAAAGCTTTACACAGATGAAAGACACTACCTCAGCATAGGAAGGCCATGCATATTAAAGGAAGCTCTTAATAGGTAACAAAATAAATTATCTTCTGTGATCTATGATGTTGCCTGGGAAATAATGCAAGCCACTGCTAAAGAAGAAGCTGAACTTGCTCTTGCAGAAGGAGAAATAGATGCAGATGGGATTCCTCTTATCACTGTAGTAGCGGGCGGTGCATGGTGCAAGCGTTCCTTTAAGACAAATTACAACGCTTTTTCCGGTGTGGTCAGCATTATACGAAAATTGTTATGTTTACACTTTTATATGAGTGTCATAATTGGCATGTGTTTTAATAAATTTGTTTGTATACATGATTATATGAATCATTTTTAGACTTGCATCATCGGGAAAAGAACGGATAAAGTAATTTTTCCAAGTGTAAGGAACTCTTACTGATGTGAATGTGCACACGCACAAACAAAGAATGAGGTTCTCAATGAACATTTGTGTTTCAAAAATTGGAATAAATCTTCCACAGCAATGGAGGCTGATATAGTCTAAGGCTTTTAAAAAAGTGTTTCTATGAACAATTTGGAATATCATAAACTTATAGGTAAGGCATTTCAAGAGGTATGTACTTATTATTTTCATATAAGGTGTTCTCATTTTCACTTTTTACACTAACATTGTTAATTTGAACCACAATATTTTATTTTCTCCTCGTGTATTTCAAACATTGCTTATTCGATGTGTAGTGTGTCCATCGATGCATTTAACTTGAGTGAATAACTATCTTCTCATTGTTAAAAATAAACTGTTATATTACTAGTATGGCTTACAAAACCACCTAGACACTGTACTTAAATATATTCCCCAGCCACCTATGGACACACTACTGATTACAATTTCTGTTTGGTCGATGTTTTTTATATCCACGTAACATGAAACAGAGATCTGAGTTATGTAGAGATATAACATTCTCACAAAAACATATTTAAGAAAAAAAAAGTAGCATCTCTGTTCACCAAAGTGCATATCACATTTCACAGATAGAATTAAAACGATATATTTGCCAATTTTTTCAAAACTAAATGGTTTTATAAAAAAAAAATATTTCAAATAGATGTTTTGTAATTTTATTCATACTACAATTTTGTAATAGGAATTTATTGTTTCTCACATAGTTGAGATATGATCAAATTGGAAAATTTTGCTTCTGTAAAGTAACTTCAAAGTCATTGGTATGAGTAAATGAGTGTTGCCATTTTGTTTGTGCGTAGATACTAATTTTAATCAAAATGGTTAAAACAAATTTCTAGTAAATCGATGGGTACTTTTTACCTTTTTTCCCTTCAGTAAACTACCCTTAATTTTAGTGTGCTCGTGTTTGCGGTCAGTGATGAAATCGCAAATGCACCCATGCACGTCGTTAAATAAGCGTGTGTAACACAACCACTGGTCAACAAAGAACGATGCCACTTGTTGTACTGACAGATGAAGGTCACAACTCACCACACCAGTGCGTGCATCTTAATGCTGAACTCTGTTTTAATTTTATTCAACCAGTCTTGACACTTTTTGAAACCCTGTTGTATTTAGAAACTTTACAATGTACTTTCTGTCAGTCCTGCGAGATGGAAAACTTTACAAAATACTGCTAATATCTCTCTTCACTCTATACCGAAAACTATATAGAGTGCAAGAATAGACGCTGTTGCTCCTCTGACGAAATATCACAGAGGTGTTCTAGACTCTTTGATTAGGATTGAGGAGGAGCTTAACATGCTGCCGGAGATCCAAGCATATGTATCGGGTCTATTTGAGTGGATGCAACCGTTTGAATTCATCCTTTTCACTATAATATGGCATTAAGTCTTGCAGTGCATTGATGATAGGAACAGAGTCCTTAAAAGTTCTAAGCTAACAATGGAAGAGAGAACACAAAATGTGATGAGCCTAGTGGAGGAGATTCAATTATTGGAAGAATCCTGGCCAAGTTTGCTAACACAATCAAGAGAAACTGCTTTGAACTTTGGAATAAAACCAGAGTTAAATGTCTCAATAATTCGTAAGAAAAGAAAATTCCAGAATGAGAGAAGAGATGTTTACTACAAGTTTGACTCTCCAGAAACTAGATTCAAAGTGCAGGTGTTAATTCCTATATTAGATCTGTTTTTGCCTGAATTACGTAACCTGGCTGATAGAATGGCAGAATTGACATTTTTATTATCGCCCCTTTTGAACCCAAAAGATGATGTGGACACCTAAGCTATAGCCACTCATGCCGAAGATTTGAAGGCTTCATATACTCAGGACCTTCAATAAGAAGATCTTGTAGAATAAATTAGGCTCTTTTACAAAATAAGAACAGAATCGAACTTGTATGTTAGTGAAAATGTGAGATATGCCATTGAACTGCTCAATTGTTTGTTTCAAAAGGTCTAGAAAATGTTTATTCACAAATTTGCATCTATTTAAGACTCCTAAAAGTTTTACCTGTGTCAGTAGCATCGGGAGAGCGCGCTTTCAGTAAGTTGTATTTGATTAAAAAACGTTTGCGTTCAGCCACCGATGAGGATAGACTAAACCATTTGCTAAGTTTGAGCATTGAACATGATCTTGTTAAGGAAATAAGTTTTGAGGATATTATTGATGAATTCGCTGCAATGAAAGCTCAAAAAATTGTTCTTAAATGATATTAGAGTTAACGTATTTCAATGAAATTACTAATGTAGCTTAACCATTTTTGAAGCAAACTTTTATTTAAGGTACACAGCTTAAGGTTATATTGATAAAAAATAAATCAATTACGTTTTAAAAATTCGCCGCTGTGTTTCACTTGTACCCGTTAGAGTTATATGTATAAACTATGTACTAACTATGCTAATATGTTAGGAATAGTAGGGTTAATTTAAGAGGAGGTGCACCCACATTTACATGGAGAAAGAGTGTAAAACCATTTATCAAACACCACCCAAGTGAGATTCAAACCCCGAACTCATCATTGTCAGTCTAGTCCACTGTAAGAGTGACGCCTTAGACATTGATAAGAAGAAGATAAGCAAGTTAATGTTTATTATTTATGTAAAAGGGGGCCCCCAAAAATTACGTTGCCCCGGGCCCCCTGAGCTCTATGGGTGGCCCTGCCCTCCACTTTCTTCCACTTGGTATCAATTGAGGGTCAGTTGATTTTAATAGCAAAAAAAATTACGGAAAGATGTTTACCGGCCTTGAAAACACCCAATTATAACATTTCTTGAAAATTAAATGGTAAATAACAATTCTCAAAATTTTGGATAGTATATAGGTATCTATTTAGGGTCAGCCGATAAGAATTGCGAAAAAATATTACATATGGGTTGTGTTTAGCAGTATTATAAACCCAAAGGGAATTTAATTTCAGTGCGACCGGAAAAACGTGATTTTTTGGCCTACAAAATAAGCATGGGGAATTTTTGGGGCCACAGATTCGGCACCCTTTTCAAATTTTCCAGGTTTAGGTTTTCCAAGTTACTCCCGGGTTCCCAGGAAAGTCCATGGTCGAATTTCAACCTCTTAACTCACGAGGAAGTACGTAAAAAATCTCTGGAAAAAAAACAGACAGACACGGCATGGATTTGTATATATTAATTTTTTGGTAAATAATGAAACAGTACCATAGTAACCAATGAAATTTTTTTTTTCCTCACTTACCGAACATTGTAACGAAGTAACATTTTAAATAAATAGTGCTTTACATTTTGTCTGATAAAAAATGTATTGATATTAATTATGTTTTTGTTATTCAAATCCCTCAAATAAATATAACTTAATAAACATTTATATGAAAATAATAGGCAATTGAAACTTCATGTAGCGAATGATCTTTGGGCTGCCAATAAGAGAAAAATATTGTATTTATGGTCGTAATAAAAAAAATTGGGAAAAACTGCCCTCCTAGATACTGTATACCCTTAAAACCTATTGTAACATTCATTAGTTCTGTCAAGTGTTTTTGGTACATTTTATACAGTTAACAAAAGGCTTCTTTGAAATAAAACTAGCCTGAAATTATTCTATTAAGGGCTTCCTCGTTTTGTGTAGCGCTTTTAGTAGTTCCTATTTTCGCCACAATTTGTCAACATTGCTACAGAAATAATTAGGAGCACACACTTTTAATTAGTTCTAGTCTACAGACAAGGTATACAATGAACTCACAGCTCATTAGAAGAGCATAAGTCCTTCAACACGGGTATCACTAGGTGCCATCAAGGGACTTTTTTGTTAAAACAAATAGCTAATTTTAAACATGAATTCACTAGGGAGAGGACACAAATATCCATCTCGATTCAATTGGAAGGCGTCAACAAAGCTAGGTACAGGTAACAGCCCCCTCTTCCTATAATCTTCCCTCACAAAGAGCTTACACAGACTGCGCATTACGATTACCATGGTCCCTTTATGATGAATATGTTAAAAGTGAGTCGTTTAATATTTTATAACTGCACATTTGGAACGACTTTTATTACTAAACATTGACAATAGCGAACCTCAATGTTGATGGACTCAACCTGACTCAAGTAGCGCAGGGAAACTTCCGTAAGGCTGAGGATCTGCTATAGCCTTGTCTGTCTTCGTCAAACTAATTTTTGTGTGTGTTTTGATTCAAATTACAGCGATTTTTACTATCACCGCGTATTACTAACCATCCAGGTTATACGCCTATTTATCAAATAAACAAATGTGTTATGGATTAAAAAGGTTTAATTTAGGGGATGTGCACACACATTTGCAAGGAAGAAGAGTGGAAACCCCTTTAGGGAAAACCACCCTCAGTGTTCCCAACCGGGATCAAACCCACGATCTCCCCATCTTTAGCAGTCTAGTATATTGCGATAGTAGCACCTTAGACTATGCAGCCACTGAAGCGAGATAAAAAGACAAAATAAAAAGTCAAGATTTTTCTTAAAATAACATGTATGTTCGGAAGACATTCTGATGGAGTGATTGTTTAAATATTGAAAAATGATATTTGGACAAGAATATGAGCTTTGTTCGTACGGCTCATCGTGTAAACCACTCAATCAACTAAGCTATCTAGTATCTCATCCTAGTCAGCGAGCTATTTTACTATTTTCTTAGTATTGAAAAACATTTACCAGTGGTTGGACGTTCTAGGACATCATTCTCACAAATATATATAAAATATTGTAAATATTGTAAAATATTGTAGCTTTATACCTGTTTCCGGGGTAAACGAACTCGCCTTCTTACCTCCGGTAGTTTTTTCGGTTGTCTGATGTGTAGGCCTCAAACCTCAACGACTCCAGGCACGAGTGGCCTAGCGCCATTCACGCGAAAATGACTATTCACCAAGATCAGGCTCGTATTCCTCCTGATGTCGTCCAAAGCTGGTGAACCGACAAACCATTCCGAGATTATCGCCTGGTTCCATCGACTAGCGAGCAGAGAGTACACTAATTTGTGATAAAATAGCGATACCGTGTTCATGATCCTCTGCAGTAAATCCATCTTGTGAGGTTCTAGGCTAAATAAATGAGGGATGTACCCAGGATTATCAGGATTACCCACACGACCGTTTGCCCAAGGCATCAAAACGTGGGAACTCAGAGAAATATGTGGCACCTTAAATTTATGGACGAACCCCAAGTAACAGTCAGTATTGAACAGTTCAGAAATAAGCAAATCAAACTTCTCGTCCGATTTCAAAAGTATTTGTATAGGTAGATATTGAAAAACGGCCTCGCAGTTTTTTTGACCAAAGATTGTTAGCATAGGGCTTATTATCCATTGAGAAAGCTTATCGATTTTCTCTAGTGTTATAGCCTCTGTTCCATTGTTCTCCACTGAGCCTTCAAGGCTGATGTCCGTGTAGTTGGTCAGTGATATCTTCTGGGAAAGTGACTTGCCACCACGACGTCGTGACCCTCTTTAGATAAGGCAACCATCAAGGGCTCGAAGACGTCAAAATGGCTCTTGCCGTTGTGACCAAAGATGCCCAATATCCGCGCCGCCTCCAGATTCAGAATCACAAGAAAGAGCAGAAGGAACGTATGAAGCTGCCACGTTGAATTCATCTAAAGAAAATAACAGACATTCAAATCTTACTTAGTTCATGGGTTTAGCACCACGTCCTCATTCAGGGAAAGCATGGAAAGTTAAGGAATATAAAACTGCCAAGAAAATCCGGGAGATGTCAGGGAATTTTGTAATCGATCAGCGAAAATGGTATTATGGATATCTTTGGTATATAAATGTCTTAATTAAATACTATTCTAATACTGTTCATATAAAAGTCAATGCATATATTTTTTAGCGTATTCATAACAAATTTAATATTATTAATTTTTTACATTTTTAAAACTCTCGATGTGTATTTAATCTAGGAAAATTGGTATTTTTGATTCATAGAAAAGTCAGAGAATTTTCTTTGCGCAATTTTGTGGTCAACGTGTAAACACTATTAGTTTGACCAAACTTTTTATTTTTATGGCTTTACCTCCATTTGACAAGACTTTGTTTTAAATATTATTTCCAGGGGCCTCAGGGGCCAGCCACACCAATATTTTTCCAACTTTTTTAACATTAAAAATACTTTTTTTTATTATATAAAATATTTTGGAAAAAAAACCACATGAATATGAAATGGAACACCACTATCCACACGCAGTGAATGATTGGATTTACTATACATTATTCAATTCAAGATTATCCATTCCTTGCTCCAAAAGTCACGCTATGACTGTACCAGCGCCTTAGTGACTGAATATAGAAGTTGAACAGGGCAATCCGTGACAAGGACCTCTCAAAGAAACCACATCCAGTGTGAGATCTCTCTCAAGGTAAATCCCTCCACCATTTCGGTGCCAGCTGTACACTAGTGAATAGGGCCAGCGAATAGGGTCAGTCTGAGCCAAGAAGTAAGATGACGCGTGAAAATGATTAATTAAAATGAATAAGTAGCTTATTTATTTAAAAACTCCGTTTTAATGATTAAAACCGCAAGAAAAACTCAATATTAAACTGTTAGGAACAAATCAACCAAATGAGTTTACATGTATGCAGGGGGATGGCAAGATAAAAAATAACTATTTCTAATGCTTGGTTTGATAAACAATTATGGTAAGCTGTGAGTGAAGAAAAGCAGAGCTTATTTTGATTTTATTGTTTATTATTTGGTGGTGAGGGCTGTGGACAATGGTAGGCCATAAGGATCTTCAATATTTAAGCGAAAGAATTAAAAACACGAGGAATGTTCAATTAATTTGGAAAAATGAACATAAGTTTAAAACATTTGAAAAAAGTAAATAATGCATCACAGTCCAAAAACACACTGACCATGTGTCAAAAAAGGCATATTATGTTAGGCAGATTAATAAAATATTTAAAATACTGTGGTACTTATGAACTGGCACCAGACGCGCCCAACTGTTTACAAGTAATGTCATCACTCATCACGTGGTAGGTTTAATTCAAAACCTGTATTATTTTATTATTTTTTGTTTGTAGATTTGTTTAGTGATTTTGTAATTCTAGGTATTTTTAAAACTATGAAAACGAAAATGAATTTAATTTAATATGTTAATACGTGGTGAGAAAAAATCATTACTGTGAAGCTTCGACCTGCCCTCACCAAAAATAAAGATCACGCTCCACCACTGAGTGTTTTACTAGTATGTTTAAAACTTATGTTTACTATAGTGAGTATAATTGGGAAGTTTAGTTTATATAAAGTGCATCAGCATTAGTATGAGAGAGGTGAAATCCTCAGTTTTAAATTGCACTCCAAAGGCAATAGACTCGATGGGATTCGAACCCCAACATCCCCATTGTCATAATATCACACAAGACTAGATTTACAACCTGGTCCTCGTGTCCACCAGTGTTGACTATTTGACATTACCAAGCATATACGATGTAAAGAAGAGTTTCTCTCTGGTTTTCTATTCGCTATGAACAATGACAGTCACAAGTCCTGCTTTCTAGTGATGGCCCAAGTAGACCACTTTTGAGCTAGACTGTACCGTATTTGGTAAAAACAGGCGTCAGAGGAGCACTATGAAAAATAATATCCTCCATATGTTTTGTCGTGTTTGATTTGAATGGTCTAAAGTTCATTTTTGGGCATTATTTGATCTTCAGCAACGGCTAGACTTACATAAGATAAGCTCCCTATCTACGAGTATGATATACTTTTTTTTTCTCCGCCGATAAATACGTATCAAGGGTCTGTCATAATTCAACTTTCCATTACTATAATGTTTATTTCAGAAGAAGATAAGTAATGCATTTCTTAAAGTAGGTTCTGAAAATAAAACTAGAACTGTTTTTAAACAGTTCACACTGCGCACTAAAGGCAAAATGCAACAATTTTGGAATATATTTAAATTTTTTCATAAACATTAAGAACATTGGTCAAGTTGTTAATGCGCTATGTATCCGCACATGTGGTATTGTTGACAAAGGCGTCAGTTTCATCTGATTTGTCTAAAAGGTTTCCCACTTTACTGGCCTATATGCAAATAAGAATACACTTCCACTAATTTCTACATTTCTCGGCCCTAAATTATTAAAATAAATATGCGGATAGCCCGAAACGTATCAAATCATATTAAAACCAATTTTAAAATAAAATCTTGTCCCAACTAAACCAAATTAATACAAGTCAAATTCTTGTTCTTGTAATTTTTCACATTAAAGTTGAGACCTCTTAATAAAGTTATTGATTACCACTTTTCTAATAGGCGTAATATTTTCTTTGATGTATTCATAAGCTAATGATGTGTTATTCAGCTTTACTTTAAAATAGGTCAAAGATTATAATTCTTAAAAACTTTTGTCAATGTTGGCTTCTTTACATTTATAATCCTTTTCAGTAGTTCTAAAAAGAGATACCAGGGTACTCTCCCAGTGTCACGATGGTCACTTTAGGGTTCTGTTAAAATAAGGGAGAATATATAATTAAGCTTAAAATTATTAGTATAACACAAACCCCTTTATTGTTTTAGTAAATATTATGTTAGTTGTATCTAAGGTAACCAATGTCCTCTGTTAAGGGATTCCTTAACTCATAACTATCGGATATGAGGAAACTTTCATACGAGAATGCCGTGGAAGGTCTAACAAAGGATCCAATTCTGGTAGAAAGGGTTATAAACACTTATTTGTATTGGCTGCTCCCAACTAATGTAAGACTAAGAGCATACAAAACAATAGTTTTACTTGTTCTTTTTGGTCGTGAAACCTTGTCTCTCATCTTACAAGACAAAAATAAATGTAGGCTGTTCGAAAACAAGGGTCATATGAAGATATTTGGTCCAAAAAGAGATAAAGATAATGGGGATTAGAAGAAGTAACATATTTATGAGATAAATACCCTGTACTCATCATATGACATTGTTAGGATAGTCAAATCTCGCAGATTACGGTAGGAAGAACATACAGCATGAATGGGAGAATCTAGAACCTTGTTCAGGGTTGACTGGCAAACCCAATGGATGGAGATCATTGGGAAGACCTATATGGGAGGATAACAGGACCTGAGGGAGATAGGGTGTAATGATGTGAACTGGATATAGCTAGCTCAAGATAGAGATAGGGTAAAAGAAAGGTGGATTGTATAGAACTAGCTCAAAACAGTAAAAGGGTGTAATAAGGTGGACTGGACAGAACTAGCTCAAATAGTGACATGTGGCATACTTTTGTAAATGCTGAGATTAACTTTCGATTTACTAATGCTACAAAGTAAGTTTGTATCTTTTAAAAGTATCAATTTAGTACGATCTTTTAGTATAAATAAAGGTGGCCTTGTGAATAACTTCTAGATTATTGATCATACATTAGGTCAGGGGTCGGCAACCATTTAAGCATGAGAAGCTATGTTCGAAAATGAGTTTTAATCAGGGGGTGCCAAGATAAATGTTGATTTTTATTTTTTTGAATTTTCAACCTGTATTTATATATTTATTAGGGACAAGTTGAGAATATATATTTTTTAAATGTAATAAACAAAACACAAAACTGTATTATTATCATTCTTTAAATTTAAATATGTAGCCTCAATTTTTGAGGCATGTTACAAAGTGAGTTTATTATTAAAAACTTATTTATGAAGATATTAATGAAATAATAAACAATTGAAATGATTACAAACATCAAAACTCTGCAAATTGCGAACTATATTTAAATACTTCAATCATTGACGTGAAACTTGGCACTCCATATTGTCAGCCAACTTGATGTAGTCAGGAATAAAGCTGGAGATCATTGTACGTAAGCAGTAATCAAGATGAAAATAAGTTACAATTAATTTATATTTTGACTCGAGATGCTTCATGGTCGAGAACACCGATTCACCATGTTGCCGACCCCTGCATTAGGTCATCAAAGGGGCTCGTGACTGTGTAGACGCGTGTAACGTGTGTGACGTGGCTAGCATCACGTCACCATTGTGTTGTTTGGTAAAAATCTCGGATATTAGTAACTAATCTAGCAAGATGTGATAAGAGAAGATGGATGGCATTTTAAGATAAATTGTCACTCACGTTAAATTCGTGAAAAGATCGATCTAGAAATTATGAGTAATCTTTACGTCTTTATATGAACACGAACCCAAAAAAGTGGAATTTACTATTCTATCACTGAGTTTGTCCTTGGCCACAAATCCAAAACGGTTTGATGGATTTATCTCAAACTTGATATTTAGATTTAATAGGTCTATCTATACAACACGTATATATATACATATATATATATATATATATAACATAATTACTACCCTCAGTTGAAGGGTAAGAATATTATATATATATATATATATATATATATATATATATATATATATATATATATATATATATATATATATATATATTATATTCTTACCCTTCAACTGAGGGTAGTAATTATGTTTTGAAAGTGAACGAACGTTAAATAATTAAATAAAATAGCGACACAAATAAATGTTTTACCCCCATATACTCACGTCTACTAATGTTCATTCATGTATTTATATCTGTGAGTTCGGAATCTTTTAAGTTGGTGGTAGCTATACAGTAGCTACTCGGGTCACGGCCATGACTATCCAGGATGGCAAGCTTCAGGTCACTAAACAACCATTAGGATGTAACATGCTTTTCAGTTATGAGTTTTAGTTATTTACCTCCTTAAACAAAATTACCACTTTAAAACCAATCCACGTCCAAATAGTTTCAAAACAGTGTTTATTCAACATTATTTTATTTGTCCAGAAGACATGTATCCTTCGTTTATTCTATAAGGCAGCAAGCTTACCTTGGTTTATTACACTATGGTGTAGGTAGCGTACAAGATAGTGGCATAGTGTAAACCATCAAAGTAAGAATGCTACTTTTAAACCACTTACTATTTTTATAAATTATACACGCCCTTCGTGAATGTTACTAACCATGGCTGTTTTTTTAAAAATTAACAATGGAACTAAAATAGAGTGTTGCTAGTGTTTGTAATTGTACCTGTGAATTGTTTTTATCAATTGGTAGGACAATCATTGGTCGGGTATCAACAAAAATACATGATCAAATGTGGTATCTTGCGTAGTGCAGAGCTCATGTATGATTGGTAAAATGGGAACCCATTGGGCGAGAACATATCACAGGTACAGTTCCAACAAGCACCACATAACCTAACAAAACTCTAAGACACGACACTGAGTACAGGAGTCCTCAGGGTCACTTGAAGAAATGTGAAATGTATAATAAATGTGTTATTTTTTGTTCTCTCGCGGGCAACCGAGGAAACGCCTGCACACCATGGTTTGGCAACCACTGTTCTAGATACATCCAACGTACAAACCATTGTTCTGGACTCTGGTAGGTGTTTCCTTCCCCACCTGGGGTTGCATCTGATCCAACAACAACCTTGCTTCCACTGTAATCGTGTCAAGAAGGAAGGCTTAGAATTACATCATTTACATATAATTAGCTTATCTAATTATTTAAATTTATTTTTGCACCTCGTCTTAATATCTGTTCATATTATACGCACAAGTTCTAATGACACTAATGAGTCAAGGATGAGTAAAGTTGAAGTTATACCAAATGTACCCACATTTGCGTGGAGAGAGTGGAAAATCAATCTGAAAACTTAGTAGACCCAACCAGGATTCGAGCCCCGATCTCCCTGTCATTGGTAGTCTAGTCTATTTCGAGAGTATGCATATATGTATAATAAAACTCCATGGTGTGAGTCCGCAAGAGAAATATACCGACCGAGCGGCCGCTGCCTTTATAGATGATATCGCCATGAGAGGGTAGTAATGCGTCAGAGGGTGTCATGTAGTTTTCCCAACGAGCGTTAATCTCAGTTTTCTAGACCAGAGCTGCTACCTTTTTATTCAAGTAGTTCCTCATATGGTCTCACAAAGCTGAGTTGACCCAGGCTCAGACCCATTACTTCACAAATACTTTTTGGAAGTGTTGGGGATAGAACTTGAAATCTCTGGATCTGAATCCAGGAAATCTGACCACGTGACCACAGAGGCGGTCACATAATTGTAGGCTATATGTATTTATTTAAATACATGACGTGATATATACTGGATATGTAGCATGTCACTTAATTCAAATGATATCTACAAACTATAATCTGCACCAAATTCTAAAATAAGATAAAGTGTAACCCCCCCTTCATATGAATTGATAGGTTCAAATTACAATAAATAAAAGGTAGGTAAGTTACAAGAGAGTTTATTTTATTCTACAAACAACTAGCAGACATACAAGAGCGAGGCACTCTAGGAAAGTCGAGTGACTGGCCGATAAGGGCCGAAGTAAACAATAAATAAAGGGGCAAGACCCCAAGTCGTTAAGAGAAAACAGAATGATTAATACCAACGTAGTCATAACTAAATTGACCCTCGCAGAAGGCGACTAACCTAGCAGGAAAGTTAAATACAAGTAATATGTATAGGTCTACACGACCCGGCGATGCCGACACTATATTGACATAAGTATGAAGTTTTATAATAGACTGCCATTGTAAGGCGCGACAGAGAAAATGATTTACCTAAACCTAACCTGTTACAATAGATCCTAATCAAATTAGTTCAATCTAATTATTATTATTGTAATGACCAATGTGCTGGGTGCACGGGCTCGCGCCCCCCGAGTTGAGTAACAATTTAAAAAGAATCACAATCGTAACAAATCTTAAACTTTTAGCAAGCAGAACAACTATGTTAAATAGAAATAATTAGCGCCCCAAGATGGCGACATGCTAAAGTTCCATCAGCGCCCAAGATGGCGCCATGCTAAAGTTCCAACCCGTCCGTGAGGCGGACACAACGTTAAGTACAAAGAAAAAAGCTAGCGCATAAACCATAATGGCTGACAGGCAAATCCTGCAGTCTCAGAGAAATATAGCTATTAGTAATCATGAATTATATTTAAAGTTGAAACTTAAATTTTGAACAATTTAACCCAAACATAATTTAGAAAACGTCGAACAACGACCTACGTCTAAATCTAAGACAAGTGTCTCACCTAATCGAGTGCGGAGAAATGAGTGACATCACTACACAGTCCAGCCGTTATATACTGCACAAAGTCAATCACGTGTTCACAAACGGCGGGAATCACACTGGGGTGAAGGGAGAGGGGTGTACGTTGTTTCGACAGAGTTCTCGATTATTCTCGTGATAATTTCAAATCACGCGCCGGTGGATGAGTCTCGTTTCACTCGAACACAACCGTCGGCGCATACGGGTTAGCGCATCTTGATGTTCAATTGTCCGAGTCTTGCTCTAATCGGGCCTCGAGCCACGGGCGGTCAGTAAGCCGCGTGATGTTGAGTGGAGTTGAGTGCGCGTGTCTCATGAAGTCGAGATCCAGCCCAGTCAAAGGGGACCAGATCAGGTGAGCCAGATCGTCCATGTTTGCATTATGTCTGTGACAACGTCACAATGTCCCCCCTTGGACGGAGAAGAAGGACGTCCTTAGCCTTTGGTGAAGACACGGGGAGGCGCCTTCCTCGATGTTCACCGCTGACTAGAGGGCGGGTGGCGGCTCCGGTACCCTCTGAGGCCATGTTAGGTGGCCAGATGCAGGTTCGGGAGATGACGAATAACTGGACTCCGGGGGTTGACCTCTGCTTCACACGCTCACTCCAACACACCGTCATCCCGGTTGACAGGGAGACAGCATATGCTCGTAAGGTGGCCCGCTTTAACCACCAGGGAAGCTTCATCGCCACGCCCAGCTGGGCGATCATTGACTGCCGATGAGTGAACAGGAACAAAGGAGGGGAAGGAAAGGGCAGGGCAGAAAAGGGGGGGACGGAAGGCCGAATAGGTGAAGTTTCTGAGAACAAAAGTTTACACGTGAACACCACATCCAATTGTAAAGTTTATCAGTTAGCGCAGCCATCCTTGAAAGTTACTGTGGCAGTTTCGTAGCACTAACATTGTCTACCAGCACGAGTCACAGAGATACCCACAACTCTGTTTAGCGACGACTTTCCACGAATGAGGAAAGGTGGGTTTGCCGCTTCACACGCACTTAGAGGTAGTCCAGTCGGTGGGGCGAACGTTCTGCACCATGTACTTTGGACCCGACACACGCTTTATTATAAACAGTCCAACACAAGTTTCTGCCCAAAGTCATACCTAGGCCCTACAGTACTACAAATTTATCCTAACAATACCAGGGGGTGGTACCCCTTCCCTAATATTAATTATATATACAACAATATAGAATACCTAGAAACATGCACTTAAGAACGCAAAATTAAATCACAAAGGTACACTTAAGCAAACAGACGACACACAGCACGGGGTCAATTGACTCATTTCCCTGCAGCCTTTAGGTGGCTGACATGTGCTCTACGTGTCAAAGATGGGTCGGATACTTCTTTTAACAATACCGAAACAGGTGTAAGAAATCTTTCAATTGACCAGGGACCACTCCACTTATACGCCATCTTCGCCGAAGACTTGTCAGCAGCTGAGCTAAGAGGAAAACACTTGCACACAACAACGTCCCCAAGTTTAAATGGGACAGGGATACGCCCTCGGTTATAGGTGGCGGCAACCTTCCTTTGGGACTTCAGGAGGTTAGAAAAAGCTACCTCACATTTCTTTTCATAAGAACAATCACCTGCGTCATTAAGGAGTGGGTCAATATCCCAGTTAAACAATAATGGGTGGTTCAGGTCCCTATTGAGGAGGATAGAGGAAGGAGTGGCTTTGACTGACTCATGGAAAGCGGCGTTAAAAGCAATGTTCAAAACGTCTAAGTCCTGGTCCCAGTGGGTGTGATCCAGGTGGTGAAAGATCGTCAAGGCAACGTTTAGGTTACGATTAAACCTTTCTACATGGTTCGGCGATGGGTTGTACGGGCTAGTGGTAACGTGTCTTATCCCCCACGAAAAACACATATCTCCGAAAGCTTTAGAACGGAAACACGGTCCATTATCACTTACTATGACCCTTGGGGTCCCTAAAATCGCCCAAACACGCCTGCACAGAGCATTAACAGTCGTCCTTGCCTTCATGTTCCTTAGGGGATGAGTATGACGAATTTAGAGAAGGCGTCCATGGCAACGAGTATAGAGGTGTTCCCTTGGGTAGAGCGGGTAAGGGGGCCGACGAAATCAACAAAAACTTTCTCCCACGGTTGCTTAGCAACATCCGCGGAGTGAAACCCTATTTTAGAATTACGCGCCGGTTTGGCCAATTGACACGGCTCACATTTGCGCACCCAATCTCTAACGTCTCTAGGCATTAAGGGCCAAAAAAATTCCTTAGAAATCTTGCGTTCGGTCTTAAGGACACCGCAATGGCCGCCAAAAAGGGAGTCGTGGAAATATTTAAGTAACATAGGCCTAAGTTTCTCTGGCACAAAATATCTTATCCTACCCTTGACACGAACTACTAAGAGGTCTTTAAAAATCTCGTAGTTCCCAATCCTCTCTCCACGCTTGATCCTGTCAACGATCTGTCTGCAACACGGATCCATCAACTGATGGTCTTTGATTGAGATAAAGGATTCGGGAAACGTATGGATAACAAATAACGAGCCATCCTCCTTACATTCTCCTACAGGTTCCTTATCCTCACACATCCTAGACAAAGCGTCAGCGACAACATTAAGCATCCCAGCAACGTGATGGGTAGTAAACTTAAACCTGGATAGCTTCCAAACCCACCGTCCAATTTTCCCTAGTTGTTTCGGGTGATTCCACATCCAGCTGAGGGCCATGTTGTCAGTGTACAACTCAAACTGGCGAAGCTCTAGATAGTCAGCGAACTTGTCGATGCCGAAGATACAGCTGAGACATTCCTTTTCATATATGCTATACTTTCTTTCGGCAGGGCTCAAAGTTCTGCTGGCGAAGGCTACAGGTCTACTTCCCTCGGAAGTCGTTTGAGAGAGAACCGCCCCTAGCGCTACAGAGGAGGCATCAACATGTAGTTGGAAAGGCAGAGAAAAGTCAGGCATGCGTAGCACGGCTGGCGACACTAGGTGGCGCTTAAGCGCAACAAAAGCCTGCTGTTGGGCAGAACCCCAAATAAAGGTGGCACCCTTTTTCTTCAAGGAGTTAAGGGGTTGGCTAAGTCAGAGAAGTTCGGGATGAACCTAGCGTAGTAGGCGCACATACCTAGAAACCGTAATACCCCTTTTATGTTTTTTGGGGCGGGAAAATCCAAGATAGGCTTAACCCGATCCGGGTCAACGAGCAGGTTACCCTCAGAAATGATATAGCCAAGATATGGGATAGATCTCTTCGCCCATGTGACTTTCTCCGGGTTTACAGTCAACCCAGCCTCGCGCAGGCGCCTCAACACTACCTCAACATGACGCAAATGGTCATCAAAAGATTTGCTGTAAACGCAGATATCATCAAGGTAGTTAAACACGAATTTGTATTTCAGGTCCGCCAAAATATGGTCTAAGACTCTACTCAACGCTTGCCCCCCGCAACTTATCCCTAACGGCACTCGGTTGAATTCGTAGACTTGCCAGGGGGTGATAAACGCGGTAAATTTCTTAGACGACTCCGAGAGAGCACATTGCAGAAAGCTCGCATTAAGGTCAATCAAGCTGTAATATTTGGCTCCGCCAAGATGTTGGAAGGCAGACTCTATGCTAGGCATGGGGTATGGGTCGAACACTATTTTTTTATTAAGCTTTCTATAATCGACAATCAAGCGATGCCCATGACCTTTCCTGGAATAATGAACGCAGGACTTGCGTATGGGGATTTGGAGGGACGAATAACCTCCTTTCGTTCCAAGTCCATGATAAGATTTCTAAATATCTCGAGTTTGGGGGGTGCACAGGAGTAGGGACCAGATCTAACAGGAATGTGGTCCTGCGCCACAATGTCGTACGGCAAAATGTCGCACTTGCCCCATCTGTCAGTGATGACGTCAGGGAATCGAGCTATCAAACGATCTATCGCTTCACGTTCCTCGACAATGGGGAACAACCTGCGAGGATGGTGCCCAACACAAAACGGAATAAACAAACTAGGTTCAAAACTAAAAGATATTCCTAAGCGTCTCAGGTCAAGTTTGACTCCAGTCTCGAACATGAAGTCAGTCCCTAGAATAACATCAAAGGGAAGTTCTGGCATAACAAAGAATGGACGTTTCCAGGCAAATCTTTCTATCTTAATAGAGAGCACTACTTTACAATCGACCAAGATAGTCTGCCCATTAGCCACGGCGTAAATCTTAGGACCTATCGACCTATAATCGATTTTTGTTTTACCCTCTAACTGGCGCAAGAACTCACGGCATATAAATGAGTGACTGGCTCCAGTATCTAAAAGAGCAACACAATCCTTTTGGGCTACCTGGATCTGAACTACAGGAGTAGGAGCATGTGGTTTAATACAAGTGGGCACGACCGGACCACGACTACGAGCGCGCCCTATAAGTTTCCCGATCTACACTGTCTCTGTACGTGACCCAGTCTTCTACACCGAAAACATCTCATGCGCGAGAGGTCGCGGGGCGCACGGTTGTCAGAACCCGAAGGCCTGAAGTTGTCCCTAGGAGTGTTAGCATCGCGATCGCCCGGTAGTACAGGCGCTAATGACAAGGCCGTATTCATAGGTTCGGGAGTTGAACCCGCGCGTCTGCGGTTTAATGCCGCCGGCGCATGCGCACTTAAATACTCCTGTTCGGCGAGCAGGGTGTTTTCAATCGAAGATGCTAGAGAGAAAAGTTCAAGTACCGTACAGGGCTTACATGTAAATACAAAATGTCGCCGGGTGAGGGGCGACACATTCTCAAGAATAATATCAACGATCTGACTTTCCCCCAGACCACTATTGAGAACTTGAGCTGCCTCTGTGATAGATAAAACAAAATCTCTCAACGATTCGTGGGGATATTGAAACCTGTGAATAACTTCCTTACATAACCTTTCTCTAGCCCTACTGGGTAACAGCGCTTCTAAAATGAGGTCAGTAAGTGATCTCCAAGATAAACCATTTTGAATCCCACGGAGAACAACTGGTTAAAAAACCAGAAGTTTTGGCCAAACACAGAATCAAAAATTCACTATCACTCGCTAACTTTAGACAATATGCTCTGTTGATCTCAACCATAAATTTAAACAGAGTAGCGTGATCTTGACCGTCGCAAACAGGGGTCCGATTCAAAATCTCCATAAGTACTTTGTTCTGACATTTAACTAGTGAAGGGGTGGAGGAGGAGCGGTAGGCGCTAAAGGGGATGGATTCCCATCCTCAATCCTGTCCATACCCGAGTCAGTCTCAGCCTCCCCAGTCCCGCTAATCTCCCCACATAGCTTAGATCTGAGCTCACCCACAGTAGCATTGGGAGGGAAGGAGACGCCCCTTGAAGTCAGCTCAGCTGTCAACTCGTCCCGGCTCAGGCGGTAGACAGCAGTCTTAGATGTGGTCAAGGTGGACATGGCAGTTGCAGGAGTGGTCTCCATGGTCACGGAGTCATGAAACATAAACAAACAAGAATCAGTACAATATCAATCATCCAACAATACTGCAGACAGGCGGACCCTATTTTCTCTCCTAACTATACCTAATATCCTATTAAGTGCCCCACTCAACTCTGCGACAGCAGAGTGGCGCAGCTTCTCTCTTGTAACCCCCCCCTTCATATGAATTGATAGGTTCAAATTACAATAAATAAAAGGCAGGTAAGTTACAAGAGAGTTTATTTTATTCTACAAACAACTAGCAGACATACAAGAGCGAGGCACTCTAGGAAAGTCGAGTGACTGGCCGATAAGGGCCGAAGTAAACAATAAATAAAGGGGCAAGACCCCAAGTCGTTAAGAGAAAACAGAATGATTAATACCAACGTAGTCATAACTAAATTGACCCTCGCAGAAGGCGACTAACCTAGCAGGAAAGTTAAATACAAGTAATATGTATAGGTCTACACGACCCGGCGATGCCGACACTATATTGACATAAGTATGAAGTTTTATAATAGACTGCCATTGTAAGGCGCGACAGAGAAAATGATTTACCTAAACCTAACCTGTTACAATAGATCCTAATCAAATTAGTTCAATCTAATTATTATTATTGTAATGACCAATGTGCTGGGTGCACGGGCTCGCGCCCCCCGAGTTGAGTAACAATTTAAAAAGAATCACAATCGTAACAAATCTTAAACTTTTAGCAAGCAGAACAACTATGTTAAATAGAAATAATTAGCGCCCCAAGATGGCGACATGCTAAAGTTCCATCAGCGCCCCAAGATGGCGCCATGCTAAAGTTCCAACCCGTCCGTGAGGCGGACACAACGTTAAGTACAAAGAAAAAAGCTAGCACATAAACCATAATGGCTGACAGGCAAATCCTGCAGTCTCAGAGAAATATAGCTATTAGTAATCATGAATTATATTTAAAGTTGAAACTTAAATTTTGAACAATTTAACCCAAACATAATTTAGAAAACGTCGAACAACGACCTACGTCTAAATCTAAGACAAGTGTCTCACCTAATCGAGTGCGGAGAAATGAGTGACATCACTACACAGTCCAGCCGTTATATACTGCACAAAGTCAATCACGTGTTCACAAACGGCGGGAATCACACTGGGGTGAAGGGAGAGGGGTGTACGTTGTTTCGACAGAGTTCTCGATTATTCTCGTGATAATTTCAAATCACGCGCCGGTGGATGAGTCTCGTTTCACTCGAACACAACCGTCGGCGCATACGGGTTAGCGCATCTTGATGTTCAATTGTCCGAGTCTTGCTCTAATCGGGCCTCGAGCCACGGGCGGTCAGTAAGCCGCGTGATGTTGAGTGGAGTTGAGTGCGCGTGTCTCATGAAGTCGAGATCCAGCCCAGTCAAAGGGGACCAGATCAGGTGAGCCAGATCGTCCATGTTTGCATTATGTCTGTGACAACGTCACAAAAGGTATCCGAAGAAGAGAATTAAAACTGATATATTCTAAAATAATATCATTTGTGTTCTACTCACATTACATGGATGTTCCTGGATTCAATTACCATGCTTTCACCAACTGTTCTGCAAGTATGGCGGAGTAGAAGGCGTGACAGTTTCAACGGACAGCTAACCCCTTGAACTCAACATTAAAGAAAGACCTGCATGTCGCTGGTCCGATGACGTGAGCTACGAACACTACTCCCCTAGCGAATATCCTTGGCACCTTCTTTATCCACTGCTCCAACCCCACCCCCTTTCCTTGTTTACGTGCTCAATTTGCTAGTCAGAAAAAGAGTATATAATGGGTGATCCCTAGGTTCATATAATTGTAGTTCATCTTTGGATATCCTTGAAGGAGGAACCTTTGATCCAGAACCTGAAGAAGATACTGTTGACCATGATGGTTGGGGCGTGGGTGTCACCGCCTCGACACCAAGGGAATCTTCTTTATTGCACCAAGTATTCATTAAATTTCCAAGTCCTTCAGTCTTGTTTAGTTAGTATACATGACTATGTTTTCTGAGGAGCTTACTTTAAGCTTCCTCTTCTCCATTAGTTATTTATTTCGTTTTAAGTCCTACGACTTCACTATATGTCACTACGCCGTGAACGTCAGGTTCACGTGTTAAAATTTTGTATGACTACACGCAGGTTCTCTAATGCCTTTATTTGAGGACCTAGCTAGGTCAGTATCTAACAGCATTATTGTTGCCACCCCATTTTCTGTGTTACTATTTTGGGTTGTTAAAGTGCGGAGCGCGACTAGTTTTGTATAGTGGCTCGCACAGGTAGTATTTTCATTTACCCCTTGTTGGCACCTCATTGGTCCACGTATATTCCGTTCACGATAGGTTTTTACCTGGAGGACAGTTGAAAATCATATGTTTAGGTTTTGGGTTGCCAACACTTGTAAAAGATCACAGTTTTGTTTTATAAATGTAAAGATCTTTAATTACCTGTTATATATTACATTTAAAATAACGTAAACTTAAGTTTTCTCATACTATTTAATTGTTTTAAATAATTTCTTTTTATCCAACTCGAAACAATATTCTAAACATAATTGAAAGTACTTATTTTTCGTAATGGAACGTTACTGATTTTGTGTAATATAGTGCACACGTCAATAGAGGAGAGTAGGGTATTATGGAATACCATTTACATTTTTTGTATGTAATTTACTGTTTCTTAGTAAAAACTCCCCAAAGCAGGATGAACACATCCTGTAATTAACTATAGTTAATTTTAACATGTGTAAAAAACTATTATTAATTTTCTTGTTTATAAAAAATAAAAATAATAAAAATATAACAAACGGAGGGTAATATGAAATAGTCGGGTAATAAGGAATACGAGGTTTATACAATGAAAAAGCCATCTAAAGTACAGGAAACCTATTTATTTCTAATTTGAAAAACCAAAACTTTAATATAATGAGTACTTCATGGAAATAGACAGAAATCGCACACGTAATCTGCCTTTTCTGCCCCTGTACAGTCAAGATGAGCCCACAAAGAGCAGCTTAAACACTGAATCCAAATCTCCCCTTTGGAATCTTCGGAGAATTTTCCATCACAGAAGATGCACTCAGTGTCTTTGTTGTCCGGTTCTTTTCCTGGTGGCATGTAGTCCATTACAGATGACACATCAGAATGGAAAGATTCATCGTTGCTGGAGTCATCTCTAGTTGGATTAGTCGCCTTAGGCCTGGCTTTAGAAGAGAGGTTGAAGTTTAATTTTTTAACAGGGGGTCTTTGAGCTTTTGTTCTCTTTTATATTTTCAAAACTTTGAGTTCCTTCTTCGTCTGTTGTTCTTCCAATCCGGTCTCTAATTCTTTTTTATATGGAGAGCATGTTATTATAGAGGAGGAACCAGCTTTTCTGCCTCTACTTGATTTATGTTTTTTTGGAGGTGGGGTGAAATCTGAATTGGAAGGACAAGATTGGTCGACTTTGGCTTTACAGGAACAATCACATCAGGAGTTTTGGATGAACACGGTTGAGGTGAATCATAAAGGGTTGATGGACTTGGAATGGGGGCAGGTGTTGGTTCAATAGGTCTTGTTTCAGGCCTTGGAACTGTGAGTGTTGAAGCAATGAAATCCTCACTGCTAAAAACATTTCTATTGACAGGATAAATGCCAGTCGCTTTGAAACCATTAACTGCAATGTCCCCACGTTGTACTTTAAGGTATGCCCTGCCAAATAGCTCCATCATATCAAAAACACTCAAGGGCCTTGAACTGTGCCGTAAAAAGGATCTCACTTCCTCACTATAATGAGATTTTAATGGACCCATGAAGGTTTTGTCCAAGGGTTGGATTTTATGTGAAGAGTGGGGAGGCAGACATATGATCGTAACATGATTTTCTCTAGCTAAGTTGATAACGTCAATGTTATTCTTGTGGGTTGCATGTCCATCAAGGAAAAGCAGGACAGGTGAATCAGCTGAGGGTTTTGCCACATCAATGAAATGTCTAAACCATTTGGTGAAGATGTTTGTTTGTATCCAACCACTTGGGTGACAAGAGGCTATGGTTCCTGGCGGGGCACCTCTAAGCAGCTGTTCATTCATGTTTTTACGTGGAAATATGACTAATGGTGGTATGAAGTCACCTCCAGCACTCATACAAGGAACTATGGTAACAAGGGAACCTCTTTCAGCTGATGTAAGGGACCCGATTTGTCTCTTCCCTTTCAGACCTATTACACGAGGGATTTTACTTTGAACTACAGACAAACCAGTTTCATCTACATTAAATACCCTGTTAGGAGGATAGTTGTGCTTTTTGAAAACAACGTCGATCAGGTCAAAAAACTTATCAAATTCGTCTTTATTAAACCCCCTGGCTCTGGCAAAGGATGTAACCATCGGTTTACGAACTGAAAGTTTTGGATTCCTTTTCAAGAAAGCATAGAACCAATCTTTGCCTGCGGCTTCATCCTTAAATGGATGGGGAATGTTATTGCGAACTGCAAGTTGGTAGGCAAGATTGCATACTTCCCTTTTGGTTAGTCCATAGAACATTGCCTCCATCTCAACTAAGTACTTCTGTAACTCATCTTCTATTTCTTTCGAAAACACTGGCTTACGGCCTAGAGTAGTTGAGGCGGCTACCTTGGAACTTTTCTCATTACTGTTGGCAAGCCGGAAGAGAGAAGCTCTGGGAACTTGGAACTCCTTAGACGCCTTGAGGTACCCCATCTTCTTCTCCCGAACAGCTTCTATAGCCAAAGTCATCTTGTTCGGACACCAACGTTTTCGCTTCTTTCCCTCATCTTTCATCTTCTTAGGCATATCTGAAAAAAAATTCAGACGATTTAAAACCCTTATAGTTAACAAAAGGGAGGGGTAAACTTAAAACGAACAAAACATACAAGAAAACTAATGGCTTGCAGGTTTAGTCTGTAGGCAACTGTTTAAATGGCAATAAAATAATTTTATATTTACACCTCAGTGGGCTTACAATTAATTTATAACAGACTAAACTTTGTTTTTTTTAATTTAGCCTGACGTTAATTTTGATTTTTTTCATAAATATTGTTTAGAATATAAAGTAACAAAATTAAAAGATAATCTACTTTTCAACTTTTTTCAATATTGTTTATGTCGGGTATTATGGAATACCTAGCATTCCATAATACCCGACACGCCATCTTTGACAGATAGCCTAAAAACTGATGAACAAATACTGTCACTGAAAAACCAATCTCATAACAATAAACTACAACTATTTAGGTGTACATTATGCTTAGTCTTAAAGCTTAAGTCACATTGTAGTAGTTAGTACAAATATTTGAAGGCTTACCTGCAAAAATTCTTGTGAAGTACAAAACAAAATTCGTTCCGTAGCGAAGAGTTAAACAGCAACAGGCGGTCAACTCTCACAGTAGAGCATCATGGGAGTCTTTTGAAGTAGTTCATGCTATTTCCGAGAGATAGTAGCACTAAACAGAACTAAAACCTGAGTATTCCGTATTTCCCGACTATTCCATAATACCCTACTCTCCTCTACCTTTTAATAAAGGCATCGTATTTACTTGGAAAAGAAAAATTGTTGTTATTTTTTACATACAATAAATGATTTTATGATTATTTTATAGTATTTTGAAATATTTAACCGAATAAAATATTTTAATCAACTGCGTGTTTGTATCATTGTAAAAAACTTGTTTACCGTAATGTTCAATCATATGGTTTAGATTCATCAGTCGCCATTTTGAAGCTATGTTTGTTAGAAGTTTTTGTGAAAGCGGTTTTAATATATTTTTGTAAGGGGAATAAAACTATAAATAAACTTTGTGTCCGGCCTCAAATAAATATATAAATAATATTGGCCTAAATTACTGTGGTTAACTATCACATTAATATATCACCATCTGTTTTCATTACGGTCATCCAAAGTGATAGATGTCAGCTGTTGGCGTAGTGATATATTAGGAGGGATTACTTCTAGTAACATTTCGAGCTGTCATCCAGGTAAATTTAGCTCATGAATGACTTATATTTAATGTTGGTGTGTACTAGATTTCATGTATACCCTAGGAAGTGGGTAATGGTATATATAACTAACTATTGAGTGCTCTGGCAGTGCCCACTGGTAAAGGACCGGCCATAGTACAATTTTGTATGGACACCTGTTTGTTAGTCATCGACTAGTGTAACTGAGCTACGGTCATCTGACCGTTTATTATTTTGGATGTCGTTCCTTTGTCTAGTCAAGCTAGATAGCTTGTCCAACACGTAACTTGGCAACTCTAAAACTACAGGATTAGCCGGTTTGCTATACATGTTGCTAAATCTCCATGTTCTCTTTTTATACCTTTCTGGTGGAAGTCTGGCGCTAGCCCGGCCGTCTTGCAATCCAATACCCACTATCAACTTAACTTTCATTTGACTGTTGCCGTGTCGTCTTGGACAAGTTATTCTCCCGTGCTACGGGTAGTTTCTATGTTTTTGGAGTTAAGTCCTATCATTAACTGTTGTAACCCCATATCTCCATTTTTGTTATTTGTATAATAAATCTATTTTTGTTACCTGTTCAATTCTTTTACACTTATGAAATATGTTCCCCTGCCTATCTACATATATTGATAGAGATATGAAGGCAGTAGAGATATAAATGTATAAATGTAACAACCAATACGAGTATTATTTTATTAACATTAATACCATGTCAATAATGACAATTGCGGAAAAAATTACTCGGAGTATGGACGTATGGAAGTATCAACCTTCAGCAGTATTCACACAGTCTAAGACGTCAGGCTTGGGTTGGACTGGATCAGTGGTGATGTGAAGTTCAAGGTTCGAATACCGACCCAGTTTACAGGGAATGTTTTACCACATCTATGATCTTTCACCCAATTTTCCCATTTTCCTTCCGCGCTAACGCGGGTACATTCGCTATGAATAAATTTCCTTACTCGTGCCCCTTAATTTAAACCGATAGTAGCCCTTTTGCTGACCCTAATAATTTTTACAAAAATGAAACCCACTTTGGTGACCACATGGTCTAGTGCGCTACTCTCGTAGTAGACTAGACTGCTAATTACGGGGTGATTGAGGTTAGCATCTCGGTCAGGTGTACTGAGGGTGGTTTTTACAAATTTGGTTTCCACTCTATAGTTAGACTCACTGACACAAAATAAAAAGTTAGTAAATGATTTAACCAGGGGTCAGCAACAGGTTGATCTCGCAGCAATTTTCAGTCGCTCACGTAAGAAAACTGCATCGTCAAGAAAAGGCAAGATTACCTTGCATTATTATTACACTATGGTACAGCTTATAATATAGAGCCATAGTGCAATCCACAAAGGTAAGACCTACCTTTCAGAGTAAAGAGAGTGTACATTTTATATACTTTATGTATTTTCCATAAAGGCAGGGACATAGAATTGGAGTAAATATTGAATTTAAGGAATAAATATAAGATGTATAGAAATAAATGGCACGGAACTTTACACGGATTTTCTCACTGTATTGTTTAAAGCTTGAGATATTTACTCAAAACTCGTAATATATGTGAACCGAAATATTATACACTAGCAAGCTTGAACAAAAATTGCGCTATAATTACGTAACTTTTTTTGGCTACCGGTTTTAAATTTTATAATTCTATTTTTAGAGAATTAAAGTCCTCATTTGTATATTTGGACCGATAAAAAAGATCAATATCGGGTCCATAAGGGTCAAAACTTCGTATTAAAACTTCAACTTCTGATTAAAATTGTCTACATTTTATTAGGGGTTGCACATCTTATGGTTATCGTATTGCTATTAAATTTCTCATTTATAAATTTTGACCAATAAAATAGGTAATTATTGACTATTGGATCTAAAATGATCAAGATATATCATTGCTGTGCAGACATTTACCCTAATAGGTTAAAGGAAAAAGAACATCATATTTATGAGAAACTTATTTACTTACTCTGTGGCATTAGCTAAATATTATTGCGTTAAAACTTAGGTAGTATCTCTGTACAACAAAAGCTCACAAAATTGTATCAATATATTTGAAAATATCTCAGAAACTATTGGTTTTATAAAGATATATTTCAAATAAAAGTTTATTATTTTTAATAGTACCATAATTTTGCGATTATAAGTTATATAGTATCTCAAATAGTTGTGGAGATATGGAAATTTCCACTTTTTTTAAGTACCCTAAAAGTAATTTTCATAGGAAAATGAAAATAACCATTTTGTACATAAGCTTAATTGATGTCTAGAAACGAGTTTTAATCAAAATCATTAGATCCGATTTTGAGAAAATAGAATTTTTCTCTTTTCACCCTTTGGTAAACTACTCTTAATTTTAGGATTAGACAGACACACAGACCAATGACATTGAAAAAACACTTTTTATGGTTCGGGGGGTCATGAATCGTCGACATCCATCAACATCTCGGGCTAGATTTTTTATACGGTCGTAATACTTTACCTTAAGTGTTGGAAAAGTTAAAATATATATTTGAGTATAACTTGAAAACTTTTAGTTTTATAAAAATATATTTTAAGTAAAAGATTGTTATTATAAATAGACCTACATATTTGCCATGATAAGTAATTTCATATCTCAAAGACTTACGTGGGTATAATTAAAAATTAGAATTTATGCATCAGAATGGAACCTTTTAAGTCTTATTGACGAAAAATTGAGAGTAGCAATTTTGTTTGAAATATTGATCAAAGCATTGAAATGAAATTTAATCAATCTTTTTGCAGCCAATTTTGATAAAATCGATTTTTACGCTTTTCGCACTTAAGGAAAATACCCTTAATTTTAGGGCTAGATATCTAATTCCAAAAAACTCTAACTGTAAGGTAGCGAGAAAGTAAAAAATAATAACTAAAAGTAGAGTGGATGAAACCAAGGGTGATCGCGGAACCTTTGAGAACTGTAAAAGTTGATCGGGGCCCCCAAGAGTATGTTGACCCCAGATTTAGCTGACTGTTTCGACCAGTCACTGGCGTGTCTTCCCACTGAGCTGAGGGTCCCAGGTTTGATTCCCAACATGGCTGAAAATTGATAATTAGCGAAAATAGGGTTACCCCTTTCACGGTGAAGAATCTACAACTGGCGGGACTGTGCGTAGTGTTTTTTTATAAATATAAGTTAGTTTAAAAGTTGTGTGTTGATATCATTAGTTGGTTCAGAGAGTGCACGTTCAGGTGGGATGTAGGGGGACTCGAGAAAAAGTCAGTGTTTTTGCGTTTTTTATGGCAAAACATTTGGTGGACAAAATTAATAAAATATCGGTCCAGTACAAACATAGAGTATCATTTTTATCACGTGTTGAGCTCACATTCTTTTAATATATATCAAGGATGTTCTGGAATTTAGTTAGAACTTTTTCTTTTCATTTAAAAATGTTGTCATCTAATGCCGCTATGCTCATGACACATATTCATCAACGATATCAGCATGTGAAGAAAGTTAAACTCTATATGTTTGTGCTGGAGCAATATTTGATTTATTTAAGCACACAAAAGTTTTGCCATAAAAACTGCAAAAACTGTGACCTTCTCTCGCGTCCCCTACCATCCCACCATAATACATCAAATAATCTAAATGACATGTCAATTAACCTCGCATTGCAAGCACTCACAGGTGAAGTGAAGTGTTTCATTAGTGTGAGACCGTGAGTTGAGACAGACAGACATCTATGTAAAGCAAACACTATAGGGAACAAGTTATATCATTATCAAACAACAACAACAACAACAACAACAACGTAGTTTAAAGATAATCATGTGTTCATACCTCAAACCCGAGTGTGAAATGTATGCGCAAGCGTGGCAGGTTTGTCCGGTCACGTTGGTAGTTGTTGGTCGACTAAAACAAGACGTGTTCTATTCCTTCTTCCATTCAGATAGCCGCAGGCAACAATACTTCGTGGTGTACAGCATCACCAAACGAGATTACGAGGACTCTACACACAGCTAGACAGTGGTGGGGACAGATACACACAAACTTAACGTCCGTGAAGTTGCCCCCCCCTCCCCTCCCACACACACTTTTAAAAAAATACAAGTTTTTATGATTGCAATTATTTGTTCTTCCGTTGTTCCGGATTGTTCCGCAAAAATTTTAGTTTGTTCCGTTTTGATATGCCCACAAATGATATGTTTACATTGGGGGGGCAACTTCACGGTAGCCCCCCCCCCACTTGTAAAAATTCAAGTTTTTATGATCGCAATCGTTTGTTCTTCGTTTGTTCCGGATTGTTACGCAAAATGTTTCGTTTGTTACACCTTTGTTCTTTCGTAAACATAAAGTTAATTGGTGAAGGGTTTTTTTTTTGCGCGTAAAATGGCAACATCATGGTAGCACTTCTTTATAAATAATTAATATTTTAAAATAGAATTCATTTGTTCTTAGTGTATTTAAGATTGTTAACCCAAAACTTTTAATTTGTTCCATTATTATGTATTATATTATATATTTTTCGCTAAGAGAATGTGGGTGGAGTGACAATTTCAAAAGTTAAATGTACATATTGGGTTTGGGTGCAAATTAACTCTATTCCCTCTTTAAAATATAGCTTTTTATTGTTTATTTTTTAGTGGTTAATTTCTTGTGGAGAAATACACAAAAACTTCATTTGTACCTTGATTATCCTTCCCCAAACAATATTTGCATTATTCTCTAGATGTTGTTTATTTAGCATAGGCCGTCTTCACAGTTGGAATCACGGTCTTAATTATTTTGACAGTGGTTTTGTTTTGACTCCATAATAATAATTATAATTACTAGCACCGCGTCTTACTACCCGTTCGGTTTATACGCACTTACGCTAATGTGTAATGGTAGGGTGATTGTGTGATGGAATTGAGGACTTACAGCTTAACGTGGAATCCGAACTACGGTGGAGGCTTGGCATTACACACATTCACAAGTTGTGATTAATACACGTCTTGCCAGAGGGGAAGGAAGGGTTTGGTAATCAGATAAATCTGCGCTGGGACCGAGGATTTAACCCCAAACCCCCAGCACAGACGTCACTCATGACTCCCTAATTAAATCATTTTAGAATAATGAATAATTTTGTTTAAAAGTACTATTTGCTATAATGTCTTGAGGTGTTCTGATTTATGTAACTAAGCTGAAAGAAACAATAACAGTGCTTTTAAATTAAAGAGCATGTCACATAAAGATAGTCTATTTAAAATTAACAACTTATTACAATGGCGATAGCTACTCGTACAACTAAAATTAAAGGTATTGTTCTGGGTGCCTTTAAAATACAAACCATGTTAAAATAACGTACAAGATCTTTTTATATTCCAATTACATGAACAAAATGTAATGTACTCTTTTTATTGGGTGCTAAATGCCAATTTAACGAAATAGTTTAAAATACTTCTTAATCGATATCTGCTTTTAAAAAACTCTAGCAAATATTATATTATTATTATTATTATTATTATTATAACTGCGTCTTACTACCCCTCCTGGTGTAAACATATTATTTGTGGACCTACCAAAACGGAACAAACGAATTTTTTTTCCGAACAATCCGGAACAAACAACGAACAAAAGATTGCAATCATAAAAACTTGAATTTTTAAAAGTTGGGGGGGTATCATGAAGTTGGCCCCCCCAATGTAAACATATCATTTGTGGGCATATCAAAACGGAACAAACGAAGAACAAACGATTGCAATCATAAAAACTTATCTAATAAAGTTCCAAAAGATGTTACTAGAAAACAATATTCTGATTAATTACTTAGTTCAAAATCTATTTACAATAGAGAAAAATATTCTCGTGATTGGCTAGTTACGAGTACTTTTAGAAACAAACTTCACTGTCTTTCATATATTTTGTTCCAAAAAAACACTACTGCACCTTTTGTTGATCTCATTAATTAGAAATAAGGAAGTATTTGCTCCAAATAAGTCCACCTGGAAATAGTTGTATAATCGGTTGCCTGCTCATGAAACAGCGCCAACCACAAAAATTGTTTTTGTAACTTGAAATCATTGCAACACTCCTTAATTTGTAAAGGAATAGATAGTGAGCTCCAAAAACAGATTGCATGGGAAACTGATAATTATAAAGCGATTTTGTAAATGCTACTAGATGTTACATTATTCTTGGCATCAAGAGGTTTTCCTTTACAAGGGGAAAGCACAGAAATTAGAGATGTTCGTAACGGATTATTTTGGGGATCTTTAGAATTGTTAGGAAAATGTGAACATTTGGATTAAGTGAAGCCCCTTCAATTACTAGGGAAAGGCATGACAAGTCATACACATTATTTACCCTGGATGAATCCAAATTAATTTATTTATCTCTGTGGTGAAAAGGTTTTGAACGCCAATCTAGAAGAAAAATTAGAGGCTAATTACTATGGATTAGTAATTAATTGATGCAACACCTTATGTGTCTCACCAATAACATGTTTTTATTATAAGACATGTTTCCAATAATAAATAAACAAGAAAATTTAAATTTTCGAACGATTCGTTGAATTCTTAGACTTTAAAATGCAAAAATTGGTGAAGATATTATTACTGAAGTACTATAAACACTTGAGAGAAATCGAATCCCACTTGAATATTGTCGGGCTCAAGGCTACGACAATGGTGCTAGCATGTGTGGTAAAGTGAAAAAGGAGTTAAAACGAGAGTTTTGGAGACAAATAACCAAGCACTTTTTTACTCCATGTGGTGCGCATTCATTAAATAGTGCTGGTGTCAATGCTGCTAAAATATGCCCAGAAGTTGTGACATTTTTCAGAATGTGGAAAGTACTAATGTGTTTTTTTTTCCACATAGTCCTGCAAAATGGGACAATAAAAAATATCTGAAACTAGATGGAGTGAGCGTGTGGAAGATTTTCTCCCCATAGCGAAGCACTACCCAAGGATACTCAAAGCACTGGATTGCATGCTGCAAAAAAGTCAACAAATTTACAAACAAAAATATAAGGCACTGTTGTGGGCTTGAAGAAATATTTTTCTTCTTTTGAGGGACTTGTTATGGTAGTATTTTGGCATAAATTTTAGTCTTTATTCGATGAATGAAGTGTTATTATTCAAGTTCAAGGAATATCTATTGAGGTTGAAGTCAATCTCATAAAAGACCTACAGCAGGAAATGCAAAAGTTGAGATATTTGTGGGTATATATTCTACAAGAATCACGTTTAGTCACACAAGAAATGGAAATGCCACTAATTCCCCCCTCCCCCAAAAAAAGGAATCGTCTACACTGTGTAGCAATACCAAACGTAGACCAACAATTGAATGCAGAATTTAAGTTCAAAACGTGTGTAGTTTACAGGGTATTAGATTTGCTTTTACAGGAATTAGAAGACACATTTAAAGCAGCAAATTCTTTCTCTTAGCTTTTCAGTTTAGTTTTGAATTGTAATTCTTTAGATGAGCAAGAAGTGAAGGTTAAGGCTGAATCTCTAGTATAAGAGTTTCAAAGTGACTAATTTATGTGATGAAATTATGCATTTAAAACATATTCCTTCCATTGTGTTTGAATCTAAGACTTAATTGACCCTTTGAAATCACTAAATTCAATATTAAAGAAACATTTGGAACCAATATTCATGAATGTTGGCATTGCAGTCCGTATTTTTTGTACCTTCCCTTACTGTTGCATCAGCAGAAAGAGCCTTCAGTAAACTTGGTAATAGGTTGAAGATCTATCAAATACCATCAATGAGCCAGCAACGATTGAACTCGCTGTGCTCACTGGAGATATAACATGGCTTGGCTTCTACTTTAGACTTTACAGAAGTCATAAATGAATATAGCAAACAGGAAAGCTAGAAAAATGTAACATTTAGGCCAGTGAGTGTGTTGTTCTTTTCTATTTCGTTTATTGAAAATTTTACAACTTAAGAACATTAATTTTCTCTCATATACATTTTAATTGTTTTATCTACAAAATAAAAACACAGTTCAGATGTACTAGTTTTTTAATTATAAGTGATTTCGCGTTCACTAAAAGTACAAGTTAGTTTAGTATGAGTATTGAGTAGCTATATTTATGAAATCTGAATGAGACTGCTAATGAGTATACCTTAATACTTAATAGGGGGCCCGTTACCTGACCTAGTACTGGGCCCAGAGTGCCGATGTGGGGGGCCTGATTAAATTAATAATTTGAGTAACTTATGTAACTCACGGTTGTTGTTCCTATTGTGTTCCTACTATAGTTGTGAAGTATCAAGATTGTTAGAATAGCTTTGGTAAAATATGGACTAAGATGTGTTGTCATTTATCGAGGGACTTACCCCTTTTCATTTGGTGTTCATCATCCATGACAAAGCCTTTACAGTACGATTGAGATAAGAAGACACTTTTCGACAGTTGCCAAAGTTACTGAGAAAATTTCAATACTTTCATTCATCAAGTCATGCTGCTTACAGCTGTCCCTTTTAGTAGGTAGTATGAATACCTATTAAAAACACTAAAAATATGGTCAAATTATGTCAATTCTAAAAACAAGAAATTATTTTATTTTCTAAAAATTTATGAAAACCCAACTCTGTCTGTTCGTGCTCGAATATAGATTTATTGATTTTTCTTTTCTCGTTGTGTTGTAGTTGTGCATTTTATGGTAAATAAAACACTTGACATAGACGTATGCCACTCGCCACCCCCTCCTCCCCTTCCTGCCCATATACTTAAAACTCTAAACGTGACCCATACACGGTAGCATATATTATAAAAACATGAGCAGAACATTTAAATATTGCTTATCTTTTGGTATAGTATCGATTATAGTCTGATTCTTTAGTGTAAAAATAAATCTGAACTTTTTTTTATGACAGTTCAATCAACCTTTCAGTAGTATCAATACAGCTACTTAATTATTTTTTTCTAAACTGTTATAAATATGCGCTTGAAATACATTTTTTTCTAACTTGACTGATTTTTATTTTTTTCGATTGTGTGTCTGGTAATTTTATTGGAATACCATTTCTTATCTTCATTGAATATAAGGAATATTTAAATCTATTAATCTTACTATAACAAATTAAGGAATACATAATTTATTGGCCCGGCGTTTTAATAGAATTCTACCGTATAATTAATTTCCTTCACGCTCAATATTGTAAGCCTAAGGTTCACCATGTATTTATATAGATTCTTTAACTATTTCATTACTGTTGCTAATTCATAGCCCATGAAGAAGCTATCAACGACCAAGCTAAACTTGCACTTAGGCCTACATAGGAGTTGACAGGCCAAACCTGACATTGATTTAAATAATCTGTCCAAACATGCTATCAATCTGCTACATTTTAACTGTAATTTTTTTCACCGTAAGTAAATTAATAATATTAATATAAATTAATATGTGTTATGATATTAAGTACTCCAAATTTTAAATCAGAATTATTGTAGCTACTAATAGAAGAACCGGTGTCCTTTGAGCTTCAGAGTGTCAGTTTATGATAACGTATTGGTGTCTAGAACAGTACTTCTCAAACTTTAAAAGCCCCCCCTCTCCTTACCCTGCTCCTCACTATAAATGGTTAAAATACCATATATATACACCCTTTATCTATTTTTTTTACTAACCATACAAGTAATGTTTTTATTAGCCACTTTTACAAACTTTTCCATGTACCGACTTCCCAAAATTACACCAAAAGTACCCATAAAAACACAAAAATGTCGATAGTCTTCAACTACACAAGCGCAAACGGAACAAAGAAAACACACAAAACTGGAGCCAATCAAATTCAGGTACAAACAGTGGGGTAAGGGCGGTGAAAACACATTCCTGGCTATGTAATAAAAGTGCATCTATGATCGGTGTTTGTTATTCCTGTTGTAATAAGCTATGAACTGGCTGGTGATAACATGAACTAGAGCTCAAATACACAAGGCTTACGTACCACGCTCGCGCGCGCGCGCGCGCGCGCGCACACACACACACACACACACACACACACACACAATGTGTGATTACGTCTCACCCCTCTCAATCTCAAGAATGAGCTTTCACACGCAGCTTATTTGCGACTTTTCGCTTGAAACCATTCATTTCTAATTTCTTTACATCGTTGGTTAGGGTATTCCACGAACGAGAAGCTGAAACAGTGAAAGAATTTGAGTAGTGATTGGAATTATGGAGAGGAATGAATAAAGTTAAGTTTTCTTGTGATCGAATGTTTAAATTATTATTAGGGTTGAGCGAGCGAATACGTGAAGAAAGTTATTGTGGAGAGTTGGAAGTCAATAGTTTCTGTATGATTGTCATCAAGTGTAGAGTTTGTCTTTCTTTAAGTAGTAGCCCAGTTAGTTTCTTATAGTATGGGGAAATATGATCACGTGACCAGAGGTCGAATATAAATCTAACAAACGTGTTCTGAAATCTTTGTAGTCTTGCCGCAAGGTCAGCTGTCAGGTCATTATAAACTACATCACAATAGTTGAAAAGCGGGAGGATAAGGGATTGGATAAGAGTGGAATTAATATTCATTGGTATAAATTTTTTCAGGCGCTTAAGTGAGTGTAAGGCAAAGAACACTTTTTTACATATTTGTTTCACATGATTATTCCATGTTAGATTTTTATTTGTATGTAAGCCAAGGTTATTACAACCGGCACAAATGAAATTGGGCTGTTATTTAAATTTATGTGTTGTACAGAAGCGAAACTTAATGTGGATGATATTTTTTTACCCTATAACAATATATTGAGGTTTTTTAAGGATTTACATTAAGACTATTTTGTAGTGACCAATTATGTGTTGCACTTAAGTCAGCATTCATATTATCCACGGCACTATCAACAAGAAAAAGAGAAGATGATAAATAAAGTTGGAAGTCATCGGCATAGAGATGATGTTGAGAATGTTGCATACAGCTAGAGAGATCATTTATAAACATTGAGAAAAGGAGAGGGCCAAGGATCGAACCTTGTGGGACTCCAGAGGTCACTGAACGCCATGTTGACCGAGTGTCACCTATCAAGACACATTGTTGGCGGTCAGTTAGGTTTGACTGCATCCATTGAGCTGAACTTAATGAAAAATGAAAGTTTGTTTGTAATCTAGCAAGAAGAATATCGTGGTTAATGGTGTCAAAAGCTTTGCTAAAGTCTAACAGCGTCAACTGTCTTCTATCCATGGCTAATCTTATATCATCAGTTACATTTATGAGTGCTGTGGTAGTGCTGTGATGTGGTCGAAACCCAGATTGGTATTCGTCTAGCAGATTGAGATGATTTATGAAGCTATAGATTTATCTGTGTACGATATATTCAAAGGCTTTTGATAGCGCTGGAAGTATGCGTATAGGTCTATAATCTGTTACTGAAGAGTTGGTAGTGGAGTTTTAGGGATAGGCCTCACTATTGCAGATTTCCACAAAGATGGAAAAATTCCTACTTGTAGAGAATGATTAAAAATATCTCTTATAGGGTTTAGAACATAAAAAAGTGTTTTTTTTATAAATGTAATTGGAATTTGGTCATATCCTTGTGCATTTGTTTAGATTCGATTAATTGACTGTAAAACATTTGCTAGCGATATTACATGAAAATTGAATTTATTATGATTTGTGAACTGAGACGCTAAGTTAGTTAGAGTCCTATTTTTTTGAACATGATCAATTAAATAAGGAGAATTCACAAAATGAGAATTAAGATCATCAGGCAATATGGGGATTTCATTGTTACCACTACGTTTGTATCCAACAATAGGTCTTTGCTTAGGGTAAGATTCCATTTCAGATTCCGGAAAACTTTATATTTATGTAATTTACGATTTATGTTATTTGAGTAATGGGTTGTAGTTTAGTAAAAAAACGCCACTATTGTTCTACCGCACCTAGTCTATATAAAACAAACAGTGCAATGGTGGCACATTCTGTAACATCTTTGCATTTCTAGCTCAACTGAGGTAACCAGTAAATAGTGGCGCAGTCTATGATAAACAAACTTGTATTTTTCAAGTTGGCACTTGTAATAACTACACAAACTGGAGCTAATACCCGTATCACACGACACTAGCTCGTACTTGAAATCAAGTGTGCTGGCTAGCGCCTAGATAGCTGTATACTAGCTGGTACAATATAAACGGGACTAAAGTATTCACACGCTACTTGTTTAGTACTAGGTTCTAGTGCAAATATTTATGGAACGTCGGAGATTAATTTTGGCTTTAATTATTAGTAATGGTATTGAAAAATTATGAAAGGGAGCGTAGGAAAAAGATTATGGACACGGGACTGGTTGGGAAAGACGAAATAATGGTCGCGGGATGCTAAAAATAATACATTCGTAGGTTAGGTAGAATACATTCGGGGTGATACTAATGTTTAGTATCTCCTTAAATTTGGATTCATTTATTTACGATGTGGTCAGAGGCCCCTAGGCCCATAGGTGTCCAAGTATAGTAGCCTTGATACACAAATGTTCTTTTTTTTTAGGCCTACGCACACTTTATATTCTAAAAAACAGCCACCCAAGGTTGGCATGCTATCAAGTTTATTTAGATTAAAATTGGGTCTGGAACACAGTCTGTCGTTTTTAGATAACATGTATTTAATTAAATAGATAATTAATATATTGTCATACTAGGGCAATTTAGTATTATATAAACAAGGATGCTTATGATGCTTAGAATAAATTTCTGCCAACAACAAAATCCCATCCGATGACCATGTTGGCGTCATTTATACCATTTCTCTACAAACAGTCTAAGTCCTCATTGATTGGTTGAATTACACAGACTAGTGTCGAAACTATTACGAAAATAGCGCGTGTTCTATCCTCACAACTAGTATGGTAGCCAGTACCAAGTGGCAGAACCAGTATACTTTTTCTGATTCACATTACGCTAGATGATAACGTGCTAGCTAGCACATTGGATTTCAAGTACGAGGTAGTGTCGTGTGATACAGGTATAGCTATATACCTAATTTCATAGGTGAGGGAACTGCAGGTCTTATGGAGAAAAGATTTATCTTCGCACTCTCTCTGATAGCTGTTGCCAAATCTTCTAGCTTTCGTTTGTTGGAAAGTGAGAGGGGAGGATTTATTTGGAAATCCCTCATTGTAAACAATGCGGCATGGGGAGGTTGGGAGGTTCAATTGACAGGCAAACATATTTCCCCTCGGTGTACAGCCTTTTCTAGAAACATTAACTATTTCCACAATCCTATTTCTTTCAAGATTGAAGTTAATTAACGTTTCTCTATTCCCCATGTAATTATGCTTAAACTATTTTATGTATAAAGCTATTTTCCTCATAATTAATATACAAACAATATGCATTGCCGCTTGATTTACTAAACAAGTTCCGTCTTTACGAAAATATGTATATACTTATAACACCATTGCCCTTTCTTTATCACTTAATATTTTTCTCTTGGAATGTAATTGCTCGTAACAAGCCGAAGATTCCATACTTTTTGCTATATTTTAACTGTTAACAATACACTATTATTCAAATAAATATTAATATACACCTAAAATTATAATTCCACAAACTTACAGGCAAAACAAAACAACACACAACCAACACATACACAAAATCTTAACGTGATCAATAACACATATTTTTCTACACAGAGTACTAATAAAATATGAGTGTTTATTTAGTGAATGTTTTTGAGCTAGTTATTAGGAACACGAGACTCAGACTACTGTAACTTTATGAGTGTGATGGAGGAGAAAGCCCCAATCACTGGCAACAACGACAGCCCAGCATTGGCAAATTTGATATACATTCGAAGGAAGACTGATCACGGAATACAAAAGAAGCTGTTGCTCAATAGTGAGCATGCAGTTACCTCAGCAATGACATCCGGTTTAGTCTGATTTTGGTAGGAAGAACAGTAGAAGATAGTTACTAAAGTTACTAAAACAATTTTAATATAGTTATACATCAAATCATGTTATCTGGAGATGATATATAGTATCAATACCTATAAAATACAGTGGCGTATTATGATAAAATTAATAGGTATGTTGTAGTCTAAAAGTTGAAGGGAGATTTGTGGGTCCAGGACCCTCAATCACCGTTGTACAAGAACGTCAAGGGAAATATTTGAAGATGTGTGCCTATAGAACAGTGGTACTCGAACATTTATTAATTTCCCTTAACCGTAGGCTATTATAGATAATTTTAAGCTTCCCCACCCCCTACTACCATTTTTTTCTCTTTTTTTTTTTTTCATAACGATGATTATCATCCACTCAAAATGTAATAAAAGTAACTCCATGGTGTCAGCCCACATTCAGGCTATACCTACCGAGTGGTTACCAAACTGTTTGGTGAATTAGTGCCAACTCTTGCAGATAGAGGGCTGCTTATATTCTTTTGAACTGTATTTGATTGTTATCAGCCATTAAACTCGGCTTTCTATACCGGAGCGACTACTTCTTTATACAAGTAGCCCCTTATTTATCCACAATAGGCTGAGTCTAACCTGTTCCAGACCCACTGCTTCCCAGATAATCTGGACGCGCAGTGAATCTAACCCGGGACCACTGTTTCAGTAGTCTGAACCTAACCTCTGACCACTAGACCACGAAGGCGGTCCTTAAATTGTAATGATATCTATCTGTCTAGAAATTTAAGTAAATATTAATGTCGGAGCTAAGGGTGGTATGGGCACATTTCTGAATGCATAAGAGAGACATATCCTATTCAATTAGCCTAGTGTAATTAAAAGCACACAGTTAGCAATACTCAAAGCAAACAATCATAATAAGAGTAAAATGAAGTGATACATCGATCAAGCGTCCATCAGATCTTGGTGAGAGGGAATCAGGTGGATTGTCCAAATCACGTTGCAATTAAAACTATTTTATAAAGCCTAACACAGTGCTGCTTGGAAACAAACGAGCCTCCCAACTTGAGAATTTATGTTCCAGAAGCTATTTAGATGCGTAAACTCTAACTAACATAGGGGAGATTATCTCGGACTATTAATACTCTATCGCTACGTCATTGGTTTATTGCTAAGATATTTCCACATAGCTTTTGCTGTAAGCATTGGTGCACCCAAGGGGGAGAGGGGCAAACAGGGTATTTGACCCCCTTCCCCCTAATTCCCCAACACCACAAATATCGTTAATAGAAATTTAAAAATATTAATTATAACTAATATATTTAGCATTTAAGATATTTCGAATGTATATGCTACATTTTAAGACCAAGATTCAGACTTAAGCCTAATATTCAAAATGTTTACTGTTACACACAAAATTAACAATTGAAAAAACATATAAATAATAGCTTCGATACCATATGCATTATATAAATCTCTTAATTACTGAAAAATCACTCAAAATTATCAAAGCATTTAATATTCATAAATAAGGGCTTAGGAGGCTGTGCAACCACAAACCCGCTTTCTCCATCAAAATGTCATTCTTGCTACAACCTTGATTGAATGCCTCCCCCCAAAGTAAATGGCTGGGTGCGCCACTGATTAAGTAAATTATATGAAAATTTATTTTATTTTACCTTTTCCTTCTAAATTATCTTGAAATGGTGAAATCACACTCCTGACTTTTGGGATTCTTTGATGTGTAGTTATAAAAAATCACAATGACTAATAAGTAATTAATATAAAACAATAACTAAAAGAAAACTATTAAAACTCCACGATCCTTTCTACTAAAGAAAGACCAGAATTACTGTCAACTAGGTTAAAGTAGCCTCGTCACCCGCCTTAACCCCCAACCCCACCCCCTTCTCCACTCTATCAGTGCTGAAATGGCTAAATTTGAAAGAATGGTTAAATGTGTTTGCCACATACATGATAATACATGTGACTAGAATACCTAAACATAACTCAATGTATTTAATTAGTGTATAATTATTTAAGCTGTTAAAGATGATAGGGTCAGATTTCTATAGAAATATGTCAGACATTATGCAGGAGATTGGGGAACCCATTGCCAATCCATCTTTTTGCAGGTAGTATTTGTTATTGAATTGGAAATAATTTTGTCCAGTTACTATTTGTACAATCTTGGAAATTTTAACAGCTTAAATAATTTACTTAACATAATTTTTTTTGCATATATGTGGACGACATTTTAATTGTTTTTGATTATGAATATGACATCACTTCCATTAGCTTTTTATAAATAATATCCACCCAAAACTATCCTTCACCATTGAAAAAGAGAATAATAGCAGCATCAACTATTTAGACCTCAACATCACTAAAAGGCCCTGCCTACCCATAGATGCACGGTTCTAAACAAAAGAATTTAGAACATAATATATTTAATAATTCAACCTTGTTGTTTTTTATTTATTTTAGTAACATATCTGGGCATCTTTCATAATTCTTATGGAATTTTCAAACCATGTTAAAAATAGTTATTGAAATATTTTCATTAAAATGTTTCCATTTAAATGCATTTTAAATGGGAAAACAAAAATTATTAATGGATTTATTTATTTTCTTTGTACAATTAAGCTAGAGTGTTTGTTTATAACATACTATTTAATGAATAATTTCTTTTTCTTTTTAGACATATTTTTTAATTTGGGTTAGCTTCAATAATCACGACGATATTGAGCTCTAACGACTCCCAAGTCGACTCTCTAGTCAAAATACATGGTTTTAAATACAACATTTCCTTCGCAACTAGTTGTCATAGCTGATAATAGGTGCTGTTAGTATGATCATTACCCATTTACAAGCTAGTATCATTTTGCAAGCGTTGGCTAACCTGCTGTATCGGAATGCAGGCGGCAATGGAGGGTTAAACTAATCTCTGTGACCTTCTTGAGTCAAAGAAACATTAATACCATGTACGTTAGGATAAGAAGGCCAATGTCCAATTATGAAAATTT
>JBCFYV010000930.1:0-88996 GCA_039000515.1 Timema cristinae | reverse complement strand
AGACGTAGACTTTATTTCATCTCACAATTCCCTCCATGAAATTAGCGAAAGTGCGTATAAGCCAACGGGTAGTAAGACGGGGAAATAATAATAATAATCTTAAATTGTATCATTTACATTAATTTGTTTGATTTTACCCATGCCCCCTCTGTTATTTATGAGCTGTATAAAGCATAAAACCAAAATTTTTTGTTGTTATCCCTTAAAGTCTTATGACAAATAACTGACTTATTCAAATACCATAAAATTAAAATTAAGGTCGTTATTAGAGATAAAATTCAGGATTTTCAGTCGGGGGGGTTTTTATGTGTAAGGTATCGGAAGAGAGTCTCTTCCGAGGAGGTCAAATCAGGATTTCGGAGATATAATTCCGATTTTTAAAAAAGAAAATTTAATTCGGGATTTTCATTTGAGCTGTTTTGGAAAAAATATGGGAAGAGAGTCTTTCCCCGGGGAGATACAATTCAGTCGCCTGGCCCAAACAGGAAAAAAAAACCCAAAGATTAAAATACGTCAAAAAGTAAATTTTTTTAGGGATGGCGAATCGTAAAACAATCAAAGGGGGCGAGTTGGTTCAGAACAATGTAGAAGCACCAGACGCTGCCCGGCCGGCAGGGAACTCTCTCTTTCTTGGGCTGGCTGGACACGTGTTCGATCCTAGCTGTCGGTCGGCTTGGGCGCGTCGTAGTCTGTTCGGAAATTACTTCGGAGAGCGGAGGTCGGTGATAGTGTTTTGTGCCGTGTGTTGATCTTCCGAGAGCGGGCCCCCAGGGTTGGTGAGTGTTGACCCATTGATATTTCGTGTAACTCGTTACAAACTGAAATAACAAATAGTTTACATTTAACACTTCATCCAAAAGTCAGTTGGTAGGTTTCGAAACAATAGGTTCCTATTTGGAAAAGGCACAAATAGTAAATACCAACTTAGTTAAATACTCCTTTAAAGGTTCAATTAAAGTAATACCAAGTATATAACATTATAGTATAGGCCTAGCTGTTTTAAAAATTAAGTTTAAATACCATCTAGGGCCCTATATTATTTTTTGACATATTTTAATTTCACTAGCATTAGCTTGAACTCATTCATGGAGTAGAAGATTATATAATGATTAGGTCCAGCATACATGCATGTAGGCTACGTAATAGGCGTGCGCAGGGTGTGATCAATGGGGTTGCCAGTTGGAAGATGAAGGAGGCTGGATAAACATTCTCCCTCTACCCTGAAAATCTGTTTTTTTAACAATTACAACTAATTAAAAATTTCAAGGAATAAATGTTTAATTTCACAAAACTATTATTTGAAAAACAAACATTCTATTATGTCATACACCTGCTGAGAGTAATTTTTTAGGCTCTTAAATATTGTAATTTCAAGTTTGTACCCACGGCCAGCCTATTTTCTATGAATGGGGCCATGAGGTGTTGTAGAAGGATCTCAAGCCTACATTAATCGCTATCCCTTGAAATATACATCCTCACGGTTAAAACAAAATTAGATATTTTATTCCTTCGTCTGTCAAACTTTTGTGTGTGTGTGTGTGTGTGGCTATAGTGATGGTGGCATGATCTATTTTTTCCAGGTGACTTAACTGTTTTACACCCTCTTTGAGTCCTTTTACTACCCGACCAGTGAAAATAATAACAGGGAGAGAGTGAATCTAAGGAACAAGTTAAAGGGAAATTATTAGAAATATTTAAAAGCAAAAGTTTATTCACATTAATAACAATAGCGCAGATAACAACAGTACATGGCCTTGTTATATCTTGGAAATTAAACTCGGCGACAACAACATTATGTCGCAGGAATATTTACAGAAAAGAAACTTGAAATCCAATCTTTATCCTGACTGTTCAGTCTATATGAGACAACAACATTACGTATGAAATTAAATACGGTATAAGATTATAAGGGCCTAATGGGCACCTTGAAATGGTTACAAAGTTTCATTATTCACAGAAAAACGAAGATATAGATTACTTTACTTTAACTTAGAAAACATTAATACGGAAATTACATAACGCGAGAGTTATTCAAAAGCAAACTAAATAAGAGATGTTACCTCGATGATTAGAAAATATTAATACAATTATCCACAATAACAAACATATTAATTTTAACTCGTACAAAAATTGAATCAATTAATAAGAGTGGATATCTACGAGAATGAAAATTACAAAAAGACTAGCGCCAGGTGGCGATACTCCAAATGTAGAATATTTAATTTAAATAGAACGACCATAATAAGATAGTTTTAGCAACGGAAGATTAAAGTTTTTATATACAAAAATTATTAGAGTTGAAAATAAATTAGAGTCCATAACACGAATCGCCATTGTTACGATATTGATACAAAATACAAGTTTATCTGCCATTGTCCAGGTCGATGGCAACGGTCCGTCGTCCATTGTAGATGAAAAGATAGTCTATTTTGGCATACATGCGTAGCCATTATATAGGAGTTTCGTCGCATGAACGGGGAGGTGGGAGAAACAGAAACACACACTAGGTGACGTCAACGATGTCTTCCAATAGTAACGTACACTTTGTTTACACTGCTCCATCGGAATATCAGCCAGTTTCTCCAATCTTACGATGTTTTATTGGTGGTTCTTATTCCAACCGCCAGAGGTCAGGTACGTAGTTATCCCTTGTTGTCCTCGAAGTTACACAGCTCATTACTCGTCAGTTGAAAACGGAATGCCGGGACGTCTAGTTGACACATCGTATCTCGTTTTACCCACTCGTCGTTTTGGTACGCCAGATGTAGGCCAGCCTTGCAGGTTACTAGTTTAAGCAGATTCATTTGGTAAGTACATAAAAAAAACTATTAACATAGAATTGGATTTGGTAGTGAAATTTATTGTCCAGCATTATTAACCTACATGAACTACAACAGAGAAGATTACTATTGTAGGGATCTAATAGTGTTGTATTTATTGGAGTGGGTATAATGATTTACTGCGATACATGGCGTTACATCGTTTCTCGGCCTTATTGGCTATTCTCGCCGTTCGTTTTCTCTGCGCGCGAGCAGGAATCCCGCGGAAAGAGCGAGGTTTTCGAGTTTTGTGCGATAGAGCGGGGGAGAAAGGCGCCCGGCCGGGTGGCATCTGAACTTCAACTGCCGAGTAGTTCGTGGACTTGCCGTCGAGGGCGCTGCGAAGGCCAGTGTGCGTCACGTGTTTACATTCTCGTGTTTGTCTTTGTTAAGTGTCAACACTCCTTTAGCAAGTGTTTATAAGACGCAACAGACTTATCAGCCTCCCCCCCGTCCAGGGGTCGGAGAGGTGCGGGGCGACCGCTAAACGCCGTTTGGGAACGACGACTTCCTGGTGGAATAGTTTTCGTCGAGCGTGCCGACCAACTGTACGAATAAAAACTTTTTTTTATCAATACTGGTTATCATTGAGTTTGCAACTTGGAAGTTCTCTTGGAGTTTCTGGAGCTTGAAGGAGTCGTGCACGGACGACGGTCTACTGGAACAGCAGTGGGGACCCAGAGGAACCAGGGGCCATGCACCGGCTACCGGTGGCACCACCCCCACCACCAGAGCTAACCCGGCCGCCAGCACAGCGGTCGGTACCACCACCACCATGAGGATCAGTCTGGCCGCCACCACGGCGGTCACCACCACCATCACCACGGCCAGCAGTGTCTCCACGGGGTGCATTGTGACCGCCTCCGTGGGGGCCGTATCCACCACTGCTGGCTACTCCATGCCGGCGAGTACCCAGGCCTCATTAGACCTGGGTACCAACTCTTACCGGTACCTGTACACGTCGACGGAGGACCGGCTGGCGGCCATACGGCAGAGGGCCCAGGCCGCCGCTGACGCCCAGGCAGTCACCGACGCCAGGGGTTGACCACCACCCCCATCCATGGACCTCTGGGCCCACCTGTTGCGCCCAGGCCCCCGCCAGATGTCCCCCTGCCTCGGCGGACCACCCGGCCCGCCAAGGTGGCCAACTCCTCCGAGGAGGAGAGGGACCACCTCGACACGGGGGACTGGGCCGTGGTCGCTCCCAGAAGACGTCGCCGTGCTCGGCACGGAGCACCGAGGACATGGAGGCGTCTTCGGACTCCACCGGGGCCTCCTCCCCACCTCTACAAGACCACGAGAACGTACGCGGGCAAGCGGAAGGGCCGGGACTTGGAGTGAAGGAGCCCTCCCAAAAGTCGGCGCCCAGGAGCGGCCGCTCCTCAGCCGGTCTGACGTCCTCCCGGCACCATCATCTGGATCTGGCGGGGGTAAGCTTGCTTCTTTCGTATCTTCACATGCGATCCCCAGCTGGGGCTCTGCCGCAGAAACCTCTCGGGCGGGGACCCGTGGCGGGTGGGGGTTCCGGGGGGGCACAGGCGGCCGCCGGTGCGTCCCTAGGGGTTCCCCTGCCTCAGCCGCGGTCTCCTCCCAGGGTTCGGGCGCAATCCGCAAGGATTCCCGACCCGGCGACAGGGCCAATGCTGTCCTGAGAGAAGCGGGACCCAAAGAGTCCCGGTGATAGTGTGTGAAGGGGATTTCCGTGTGAACCCCTTCACGGCCACCAAAGCGCTCAGCCGCGGACTCGGAGGTGATCTCCGGATCAAGTGTTCCTCCAATAGGGGTGACGTTCTCCGTCTTCACCCTGGAGGACAGGACCCTTCTTCTGGAGAGATTATCTCTCAGGGCTATCAACCGTACACTTTCCCCTTGGACAGCGAGAGGGACGGGCGGCTCGTGGTCCGCGGTCTCCCGTTGTGGACCCCCGCTCAGGACATCCCCGGAGCTCACTGAGATGGGCTATGCGGTAAGGAGTGTTCCCACGCTTGGTGGCGCGCGCTGCCGGCCAGGATCAGCTGTCACTTTCGAATCTTTCGGGGGAAAGAACCTGGCTCAGCAGTGCCTCGTTGCCAAGGGTTCGGACACCCCTCCGTATCCTGTTTCAGGAGTGACAAGTGTGTCAAGTTCGGTGGTGCACACACGTCTGCGGCCTGCGAGCGTCCACGCTCGGAACCCGCCAATTGCGGTGGTCCTCACCCGCAAATGCCGGCATCTGTGAGGTGCGTAAAACGATTTGTCGACTCGCGCAAGCGCTCGACGGTCGTCGGCGCGCCTCCGCCGTCCAAGCCCCCGTATCGTGCGGCACCCGCCCCCCTCTCGTCAATGCCTGGGACTTTCCCCGTCTTCCGGGAGCTAAGTCAGGCGCGCGACGCCGGGTGTCCAACCGGCGGCTCGGCAGCCTGCCGCAGCCCCCCGCACTTCTGCCCGTGCCCCACCCCACCTTCCTGCAGCAGGGACCGCTGATCTCAAGTCCCTGATCCAAACACTCACAGAGATATGGGAGCTTTGCCGCTCGCTCCGTATCTGTGAGAAACTCCCCTACCTGAGGGGAGTGTCTGACTCGCTTCGTGGCCGCCCCGGACTGGGGGGGCAAGATTCAAATCCTAACCGAAGTGTGTCAGGCTTTATTTGATTGACGAGATCAAACTCCTCCTCTGGAATTGTAAATCGCTGGTCGTTAGGATTCCCGAGCTCCTCCAGATGTTGACCGACATGGCTGTCGACGTGGTTCAGAGCGGACACCGTCTTTCAGGTTCCGGGCTTCTCCGTCTACCGGGTGGACCGAGGTGGTCACGGAGGGGGGGTGGCGTGGCCCTGTTGGTTCGGTCTCGCCTCCAGCACCACCAGACTGCCGTCCCGGGGCTCTTGTCCCTGGAGGCGGTCGCCGTGCGGCTGTTGGGTGCCGCGTACCCCCGTCACTCTCGTTTGCGTCTACGGTCCTCCTCGGGTGGTCCCCGCAGGCGGCCGACTTGGCGTATTGCGTGCTCTCGACGCTAGCGTTTGTGCTAGCGGGCGACTTAACGCCAGGCACGTCTCTTGGGGGTGCGTGGGTCTCAAGCGGTGGTACGGTTCTGAGGAGGTTTGCCGACGGGAATGGCCTATTTATCCACTGCCCTCATCTGCCCACCTACTTGCCAGATCACCCTCGTCACCATCCCAGCTACCTGGACCTGATCATGACCACGAGGAGGCCGTTTCTGACACCTCTGGTCAACATCTCTCCCTTCCTCCGACCACAATCCGGTGACCGGCGTTATGCGATTTCTTACTCTCCAGACGAATGCGCCGCCATTGTTCAATACCGACGCGCGGATTGGCCTAGATTCCAGGCTAGGTTGAACCGCGTTGTGGCCCCACCTGTACCCATACCTGGGCGTGGGGAGTTGGACCGTCAGGTTCAGCTCTTCACCGCCTCCCTCCTGTCGGCGGCGTAGTCCTCGATCCCGATCCGTCGACCCCCCTTGTTGGGCCCCACTCCCCCCCGACCTGATAGACGACATGAGGCTCCGAGATAGAGCGCGTGCTCTGTGGCAGAGAAGTCGTCTCCCCCGTGTCCGGGAGATCTACGTCGCGCTCCGCTCTTTACTGTCGGCGCAAGCTCAGACAGTGGCAGGAGGGAGGATTAAGACGCGCCGTCTTGCCGCTCTCGAAAACAAAGGATCTCTCCATTGTGGCGTCATCTGAAGGGGATACGACACAAGAAGGATCTGATCCCGAGCTCCGCGTGGCTGGCGGTTTGGCGTCCTCCGCCACAGACCGGTCAGAGGCTCTGGCGGTAGGATTCCAGGCTAGCTTCGCGAGGCGACCGGGATCACCGGAGAGAGATCAAGCGGATCCCCCGGGCACTTCCTTCCCCCGGTTTGCAGGTAAACCCCCCGTACCCCGACCTGCGGCTGGTAACCCCCTCCGAGCTGGCCAGGACCGTGGCGAGGCTTCGCGCCGCGTCCGCTCCCGGGTTGGCCGGATTTCCCCCTCCTCCTGGCCCACCTCACTCGTAAAGCCTTCGTCCTACTTTACGAATCCTGAACGCAATGTTTATATTGTTATATTTTCCCGGGCCCAAATGGCGGGTGGCTACAGTCATACCTATTCACAAGCCGGGAAAACCGCCCCGGATATCCGTCGTCCTACCGTCCTATCTCTCTGCTCTCTTGCGTCGGCAAAGTCGCCGAGAGATGATCCTGGACCAGGCTGGAGGTGCCCCCTCCTCCGGATCACCAGTTCGGTTTCCGGAAAGGCCTGTCGACCACCCACGGCCGTCGCCACGGTCGTATGACCGGTGTGACGGAAGCGTTCAACGAGCGTCGCCATCCGGCTTCGTCTTGTTGGACGTGAAGGGTGCGTTCGACAGTTGTGAGCACCGAGGACTTCTCACGGGACTTTGCAGAAGCCGGAGTTCCCACACCTCTGCTCCATCTCCTTCTGTCTTTCCTCCAGGACGCTCCTTCCAGGTGGGCGTGGACCACCAGTTGTCGACCCCTCGTCCTATAGTCTCTGGAGTCCCCCAGGGCCCCTGTCTCTCCCCCCTCCTTTTCTCCCTCTTCGTGCGAGACGTGCCCGTCCCACGGAGAGTCTCCCTTTCCAATATGCCGACGATACAGCTATCCTTGCGACCTCCCCCGATGCCGCGGTGATCTGGGCCAACTCACCATGGCATTGCGGGGGATAATAGCTTACCTTGGTACCAAATCCCTGCAGTGAACGTTACGAAGACGTCGGGGGATACTGTTCACCCGCCGCAGACCGGGTCCGTTGCAGCCCCTCCGCGTCGCGGGAGAAGCGGTCCAGTGGTCGCAGACGGTGAAATACCCTGGGTGTGTCGCTGGACCGTCGCTGCAATGGGATCGAACCTGGAGCGTCTGCGGGGAGAGCGAGGGGAGTCATGCTAGGACTGGCCCCACTCCTGCGCCCAGCCAGCCCGTTGAACCACGCCCATAAAGTTAGACTCTTCCAGGTTGTATTATGTCCCTCCTACTCTACGCCGCGCCTGCCTGGGCTTACCTTCCCCGTTACCGCTTTCCCCGCTCCGAGCGGTTTATCACCTTTTTTGAGGTTGATGCTCGGACTCCCTCCCCGAATCCTGCTAGACTTGTCTGGCCTCCAACCCCTGGACGTGATCATCCGCGGGTTGGCAGTGACTTTCTTTACACGGTCGCAGGCCAGTCCTAACGCGATCGTCAGGGGCATCGGCGATTACGACTCCCCTGCTCTCGTCCACGAGACGCATCAGAGACGGTGTGGTGGGCCCCCTCGCCGGACACAGATGACCCGGGAGGTAGTCTGGGCGTTGAGGAGCGATTGCTACTCTTTAAGATCTAAGGCCGACTTCGTCAGGACGCGGCTCCGTTGCTCCAAGAATTATCCCGGTTGGCGCTCCGCCCTCCCCGTGGGTGCGCTGTGGTTTCCGAGTGCTAGGTCATCACAACCGTCATCACTTTTCCGTACAGTTCACTACAATAGCCGAATCTAAGCCCAGATTAATTCAAACAAACGTAAACATTAAAACAGAAACTCTAAAAGCAACCATGTAATTCAAACTTAAGCCGATTATTTTTCCACATTGAGTGTACGTTATGATGTCGTCCTCGTAAGTGTTTTGTTTAAAATTCAATGTGTGTTGTCCTTGGCGGTCCTCCACCAGAGGGCCGTGGGTGCCCCTTGTCTAGTTTCCCAGTCTCTTGATCTGTTCTTCCTCCCGATGCCCCATCTCATCTCTCAATTACCATTCATCTCCCGCTTCACTTCATACATGCCCCATCCACGTCCGGTCACCCATCCTTCAATGTTTTCCACCTTGTCTCTCTCCATAAATTACTTTTGTATATATTAAGGTCTCTGTCGACCTCTTACCAGCGATTGGGCGGGTTTTTTGTTAAATTTTTCCGCCTCTAAGACACTGGACCACAATAATCAGCCCACTAGGGCGACAAAGACTTCCATTATATGCGTGTTTTTTTTTCTAGGTTAGTTGACATTCGAGAGCCCCCATCAGGGCTGGTGTTTGTTGTTATGTGTCATTTATATTCTTTGTTTATTCATGTCTACCATATTTAACGCTACAAAAAATTAAAGTCCTTACAAACAAACAAACAACAACATGGCGTTTAACGTCATCATGGGGCGGGGTCCTATTGTAATATTTTACAAGTAATGTTACATAACATTTCTTATACCCAACCATATATAGCCTGATTTTGGTTGGAAGACAGTAGAGATAATTCAAACAAATTTCTTTGCATCCAAAATCAATAAAATTTCTTTATGAAGAACATGATGTAGTGTAGTAAGGAAACGTATTTATAAATATATATATATAATATGTCTTTATATTATTTGCGTTATTCAATAGGTATTGATAATATCAATCAAAGTGACAACTTCAAATCACATGACTTGATGTATGAATATATTAAAATCGTTTAGTAACTAACTTTTACTGTTCTTCCTACCAAAATTATACTATAGATATGGAGCATTACATTCCAGAAATTGCAAGATCTAGATTTAACAGAAGAAAATGTTTACATGAGTGTAAAAAAGGGGGCTTATATATCAAGCTATTTGACATTAAAAAATTAATCCTAGGCTTATATAGGGCCTATATTTTAGTCTATAACATCAATTAAATTAAAAGGTCTACGCATTTAAAAGAACAGTAATTTTCTCACCATGTCAGTTCAATAAAAATATCGTTCTGATAACCAAAATTAAGTATGTCATTATCATCATCATCCAATTAATGGCATCATTATCATGTACAACGTTTTCGGTTACCTGTAAAATTATGACTAACTTTTTATATAGCTTAGAGCAGTTTAAGTAGCTGAGAAGTCTGCCCTACACAGGATTCCTAACGCACCAAGGAAATTAGGCAAGGATCGCCATGTTCAAGGAAGCAACAAGAAGAGCTTATTGTTGACCAGCAAGTTGTGTTTGGAATTTAGGAAAGAAACTGATGAAATACTACATTTGCACTCTTCCTCCAAGCAAATATGGGTAGATTACTTTCTAAATGCTTCCTTCCTCATCTTAAGCCCGTTATAGTAATCATCATATATATACAATGAACAGGTAGTATAAAGCCCGATGATGAAAAATAGACCTATAGGTAAGCTGGCAATATACTGCAAATGTGTGTTATTAATCAGTCTCATCAAAGCTTTGATTCTCAACTCATTTCCACATCTCATAATTATTAACCTAATATGTATCTTGAAAATCACCCTTTTTCCGCAAGAAAAGCTTGTATGGGATAGTCTGCTAATTAACATATTAATTATTGGGTATTTAAATCATTTTTGTGCCATATTGTGACTATTTCAAACCTACAAATAACTTATTACAAGTTCAGTGATTTTGGTCAATTTGGTTTTATTTATATTATTTTAGTAAACTTAAAAGAGTCTACCAAGAAACTTACAATTATATATATTTTTTACATCATAGTGAGATAGAAAAAATATGTCAACATTGGTCAGTGCTCGATCAATTGAAAAGAATAACATGTCAACAAATAAATTAACTTAACTAGATTCAATTAAATACTTACGCTTTGTTCATCATGATAAAGAGTATGCTCTCCATTAGCATAAATGCCACCTACCAAGGTTATATAGTATTAGATTCTGTATCAGAAGTTTCACGGTTGCAGTCAAACATATCCCGAAAGTATTTTGTTGATCTTGGAATATCTTCAGTATCATTTTCTTCCAAATATCTTTTATATTTTTTCATTGTGTCACAAGAATGCAAGAAATAAAATAACTATTTTTAGAGATATTTTAATCTTGAACAGGTTAATTAATGTCGTGTTTAACCATATTTGTAGAAAAAAATACTCTCGAATTTTAGGTTATCAGTACCTACACAACATAACCAAGAAGACAAGCTTTGACAACATCAAACTTTCTAGCTTAGTGCAAAAGCAGGTCAAGGAAGCGCTACAATCGAAGGATATATTAAATAATCTAGTGGCTACTATCACTGAATTGGTGACCCGTGCAGTAGTGATAGAACTGAAAGATCTACTTGATTTTAATATGGATGAAATCAAGAAGCTGAGAGAAGAAATTAAGAAACGAGATGCTGATCATAATTAGCTAAAGCGTGAACTTGTCATTTCGAAAGACGAATTGGAACAATACCAAAGATCCAACCTGAGATTTGTTGGTATTGCTGAAAACACCTCGGAGAACACGGACTCTTTGGTGCTGGATGTGATTAAGAATAAGCTCGATTTACCGCATGTGACTGTTGATGACATCGACCGTAGTCACCGAGTAGACAACATTTCAGGAAGCAAACCTAGGCCTATCATTGTGAAGTTTGTTTCATACAGGAAACGAAGTGAGGTCTTCCGTGTGAAACGACAGTTTGCTGGGTCAGGAATAACTGTAAGGGAAGACCTAACTGCTGAGCGTATGATCTTACTACAAGCAGCTATACAGAAATTTGGTCTGAAAAACATATGGATTTTAGATGGACGCATTGTTGTCAAGACTGAAACGCTCAAGTTGCACATAGAAGAGCTACTCAGGGCACAGTGAATGATCTGGAAATACAATTTATTACTTCTCTTTGTTATTTTATTTTTAATCCTTTCTTAATTTTGTAACTTTCTTCAATTTTTATTTGTTTTTAGTGTGGTACTTGATTCATTGTTTTGTGTTTTACTCATTATTAATAATTTACTAAGTTCAAAAATCAATTTCGTATTCCTATTTTTTATTTATTTTTCTCGTGGCTTCATTTGTTTTTAGTATGGTATTTGATATATTATTGTGTGTGTTGATTATTGTTATTAATTTACTAAGTTCTAAAATGAGTGTATGGGGATGTGTATGTGTGCTAAGAAGCTCAATTCAAGTCTCAAGATCTCAGGTAATGTTAAGTTTAGTTATTTATATATTTTTGTGTGTGTGCGGATAATATTTTACAAGGGTGAGGATAGCCCAACTACAATATGTTTTAGTGAGCTATGTTTCATGTCTGTTGGTGACCTTGACCAGTAACTCCCTTCCACTACAACTCCTTCAACAGTTATGATTCTTCACAATGTACTTGAAAGTCAGCCACTTTCTCTGCAGGTGGCCCACGTAAATGCGCACAAATTCGATAGCTTATTTTATTCAATGTCCTTTCATGCCATTCTTGTTTCTGAATCCTGGTTAAAACCATCCCTTCCTTCAAGCTTAGTACACATGAGTGGTTATCAACTCGTTAGAAATGATAGAACCATGAAGGGCGGTGGAGGTGTGTGTATGTACATCAGAGATGATATTAAATATAAAGTACTATCTGCATCACAGAGTCTGTATTCAGCGCAATCTGAATATATTATTGTTGAAATAACATAAGTCTTTGTTGTGAATTGTTTATCTGTAGTGTACCGGCCACCTCGAGTTGGTCAATTTACTGCCTTTGAGACTGCCTTGACTGAGCACATGCATAAATATGAAGATATAATTGTAATGGGTGATTTTAACGTGGATTTACTTAGTAGCAATAATGAAACCTCACAATTAATGACTTTATTTTCTTCATACAATATTACACCATGTCACTTAGACGCAACACATCATACCGCAATCTCGCACACGTGGATTGATCATACTTCAAACTTTATTAAAGTGATCTCCTCTGGACAAATCGCGGTCCCGGAATCTCGCATCATGATCTTGTTTACCTGTCCTACTCAATGCGTATGGCTGAAATTATACCTAAAGTAATCACATATTGTGACATAAAATCCATTGATACAGACAAAAAACCCTGCGGGACGGGGTATAGAATAGTCCCGCAGTAACCCCAGCTTGTTGTAAGAGGCGACTAAAAGGGGAGGCTTCTGTGCAGGACGTACTTCGTGCAGGACAAACCTATCCTATATCTTTCCTTTCACATCATTTTCTTCCTCCTTCACTTTCCCCCCTTTTTTTCAATCTTCCCCTTTCGCTTTATCTATCCTTTCCTTTTTCTTACCTTCCCCGGCCGATCATCGTGCACGAAGGCTTTTGGCCTTTCCATTGACGATCCTTAGCTACTAACCCGGCTCTTCTCTGTTTATTATTGGATACCACTGCTTTGAGCTCCTGAATGAAAGTGCGCCGGTTGTAATATCTTAGTAGAAGGGCCTTAAGGGTGACAATAACCGGGTACCCTACTTTGGGAAAAGATCGATTGCGTTCATGAGGGCCCGGACGTAAAATTGGCACTTTCCTACACCCACTTGCTGCGAAGACCTCTGTCTCGGCGATGCCCTATGCGAAGGTTGTCATGTCTAGCGTCGTATAGGGCCTCTCGTCGGGACAGTTAACAGGGCCATATGTGGTAGTACCAACTTGGATCACCCTGGGTCTACGATCCGAATGTGTAGGTTGTCCCCAATTTTGGCATGGCCGTTAATATTGTCGCCGCAGGCACCGTACTGCCAAACCCTGCTGGCAACTCACTGCCCGGCCTCTCACAGGGCCGTAATATAGATAAGAAGCGGAAACGGGTAAGGCCGTCCAGCCCATCAATGTAAAAGGTCCAAGAAGCGGTGGGGCCCCAGCCCCGCTTCCTGGTAATGTCTCGAGCAGAGGAAAACGAAAGTCTAAAGCGAGTAAGCCCATTTATCCTCGAAAGAGTGACAAATGGTGTAGCACAGTCTGACGTATCAATAAGAAAACTGGGTGATGGCACGATAATGATACAAACAACTACTGACATTCAGTCCTCAAGAGTAATGGCAATCTCAGAAATACCGTTGAGCAATTCGTCTCATATATCGGTGAAGGTGGAACCTCACAGGTTCCTCAATGTTTGTAAGGAAGTGGTCACTTGCTATGACCTCGACTGCATGAGCATTGAGGATATCTGTGAGGAGCTTTCCCCTCAGCACGTCACCGAAGTGTACCGTATTGTCACCAAAAAGAACGGACAAGATAAAAAAAACCGACACGTATATCCTCACTTTTGCGAAACCTACCCTTCCAAAGGAGGTTCGAGCAGGTTTCCACGTGCTCAGGGTCCGGCCGTATGTCCCTAAACCTCGGTATTGTTTTCAGTGTCAGGAGTTTGGGCACACGAACTTGCGATGCCGTGGCAAGCCGACCTGTGCGGACTGTGGACAGGAGGCTCACGAAACACCATGTTAGTCTCCGAAGTTCTGCATAAACTGCAAGGGTCCACACTCTGCCTAGTCTCGGGCCTGTCCAAAATGGAAGATAGAAAAAAAAGTTCTGGAGATTCAATCCGAAAAAAAGATCTCATATGCACAGGCACGCAAGGAATACGTATCTAGTCAGGCTCCGGTATTCCAAACATCATACAGTCAGATTGTCAGCCAAAACGTTAACTGTCCCAACTGCCATTGCACAGTTAATATTGATAAGACGTCATCGCGACCTATGCCAGTTGTCTCTGCCCGAGACATCCGTACTGAAAACGGGTCACCTAAGGTGTCGCCGAAATTTTCACTGAGGGCAAAATTGCCACCTAAGTCGTCTCCACCACCTGTCCCACCGAGAAGCCCTCGGGGAACCCCCCCGAGCCCTCCACAGGGAATGCCACCGAACCCTCCTCGGGGAACACCCCCGGGCCCTCCTCAGGGAAATAAATTACGTGCGGCCACTGTTGGGTCGCTCACTCTCGCCTCTGGGCCTCCAGAGGCCGGGATGAGTAGCCAAATAGTTGAGGCCGTAAAGGCGAGTCCCACTGGTGCCTTGAAGAAGGACCAGCGAGAGACCGCAGAATTTTTTTTTATAAAAAAAGCTTAAAGACTTCGAACAAGAATCCGACTACCAAGTCTCTCCAAAATAAACCGAAACCTCTCCTGAAGCGGGAGGTACAGGAGAGACTGGGAAAGGCAAGAGGGCCTAAAAAGGACCTCAACAAATTTTTATTCTTAAAGGATAGTGAAATGGATTGCGAGGATAACTAAATTTCATACTAATAACTTATGTCGCTACTACAGACAAAAGACACTAACTCCATGCCAAACAAGACCAGAAAACAGAAGAAACAAATGTCATGCCAAACAAAGCCCCCAAGAAACTAGAAAAATTAGATAATGAGCTAGGAAAGAGAGTTCCTGTTAGCAATATATTTAAAAGAGTGAGTAGCACACAATACATATCTATATTTCAAACATATACCTATTTCCCCTAGTAATTAAATTGCTTGATAACATATAAATAAAAAAGGTACACATTTTCATCCTAGTAAATTATATTTTATTGCATTAGTGGTTGCTATTATAGAGAGATCTTTTTTATTACTTTTTCTAGAGTTTTGAGTATGACAGTGATTCTTCAGGAGAAGAATTGTTTATAAAATCGAAATCAGCTCTAATGGACTATGTGGAGATTTAAAAAATAGAAATAAAACAGTTTCGGAAAGAACTGACCTTGTACAAAAACATGTCATCTTTGACCTAAGGTAAATTTTATTATTAAGCTCAAATCTAATATTTATCTGCATCTTTTATTTAACTTAACAAATAATAAATTGGACTGCAGTAAACAAATCAAAAATTTAAATCAAGTACAGTACTCTTATTTTATGACTTTCTTTTTCAGTGCTACCCAAATTAAGTGATACATGCCAAACACCTATTCAAGACATTTCATCTCGAAGTGAGGAAGTAGCCTCCAAAAAAGTAAAAACAGTGCAAAAAGATAAATTTTTAAAAATCAACTCCCACTCCATCAGATACATCCAATTCATTTTCCTTAACCCATCTTATTCAACAACTCACAACTGGAGTGCTGCATGCTCTCTGAAACATGATAACTTTGGGAGGGACGGGGTAGGGAGGTTGAGTTGGATGTTAGGAAGACATTTTCTCGGATTATAGAGGGACCAGGAACAGATTGGATAGAAATTAAAGGGGTTTGGATTGAAGGTGAAAGAGTTTGGTTAGAGGTGGATGGTTGGGAAGTTAGTGAAAGGATGGGAATATGAGGGCTGCTCGTGGTTGATGTGGAGGTGTTAGTCTCAGGATGGTTTATAGTGTGAACTAAGGCAGCATCTTATAGATAGCAAGCAACCTTGTCCCAAGGTGTTGCAATTTCTTCATCCAGCCATGGCTGAATTGTCAACACCTGGGCAGCAAGCTCGTCACCAGCAGGGGAGGTTTTATAAGGTTCTCCTCCCCCTGTTTTCATGGAATACTGCCTTTCCAACTGCTTTTGTTTCCTCTTGAATCATTTATCCCTTTTAGGGGAACAAATTCAGTAATATTAATAAAGAATATAAAGTCATTTTAACAATTTAGATATATTTAGTAAAAACAAATTAAGAAGAATATTGAAGAGAATTACTTTCTTCCAAAAACAAATTGACTTGAGAGATTACTTGTACTGTCGTCAGGCCACATGTAGAAGCATGCAGTATCAACTCAAACTTGCCACAGTGACAAGTTTTCTAAACAAGGAGTAAATGAACAATTAGTTAAAGAATAGCAAAGAGTAATTTCAGAAGATATCATTTATACAGCCTCACTTGGTAGCGTTAAGTATTTAAAGAGATCAATAAAACATGTTGCATACTCAGCTGATATATCCAGCTAATTGATGGCTAAGAAACAGGCGTCATTAAAGTACTACAGCTGGTCATTTTCCCATACGGCACTGCCAGAGCATTCAATAGTACATCGGCACCTATCCAGATCAATACTAACTTAGAGGCCTAGTCACGGGCAAAAATAAAATAGATTTATTTTGCGCGGACCCCACTATGACACTAGTGTAATTTCGCTAGGTTGAGCACCCTCGCTAATACTCTACGAGAAGAGTGACTACAACACCAAAACTCTATTATATATGACTGAGTTGCATAAGGCAAAAGAAAATTGGACATCCTGGTGCTAACCATCAACAACAAAACTAATGTTCATAACGTTTAGGACGTCATGATTAATTTAGAGGTTGTATTGGACTTGTGACTTAGCCTAAGTCACGAATCTAACAAAGCCAAAGGCTTTAGCGTTAGAACAGTGTCAAAGGACACATAAACAAACCAAGGAAGAAAACTTCTATGTTGAAGCTAATTACGTAACAGTTTAACTGAAAAGATTCCAATTGACATTTTCCTAAACCTTGGCTTCTCGCCAAATAATAAAATATAAATTTCCTTTAAAACATAAAAATTTAGAACTTCTCTCAAACTATATAAGAGCCCAAGTCCTACAGACTTGGCTACGACGGCAGGATACTAATACCACAGTAACGTCGTCCATGTTTCCGGCGAGTTGGATCGGGTGATCCATCATCCTATCGACACAACTAAGGTGGTGAATCCGACGTCACGGACTCCATGTTCCGAGGCCAAATACGGGACCTGCTGATCAATATGGCAACCCTAGCCCATCAGTACACCAGGGTTGGGAGGATGTCAAAACGAGACCCCCCCGCGATGGGGGTAGGTTGGTCCGAACCGTGGCGCGCTGGGAGTGACGAACCGAGTCACCGAAATGTTTCCGTCGGTGGCCGGGGAAGCTGATGTGAGCTTGCTCTGCTGAGGCGGCAGCTGCGGGGATGGACCGGTGACCAGCCGCTTCGGACCCTGACCAGGAAGTAGACATTGAGTGCAGGGGTCGGACCCTGCACCGCAACGAGCGAGCCCGGTCCGTCCGAGAGTACCGGGATCGGCAAACGGAGGTCGGACCCCGGGGAACTGGGGTAGGGTATCATCCCGAGGGTATACCCGTTCCTGACTATTCCGGCCCGCTCCCTTGTCTACGATGCGCTGGCTAAAAAAGAGCAAAGAACAATGTACGCAATAACAGGAAACAAAGTGACGTCCGAGAACGGCGGAACGGGGAGAAAGCTGGAGAGGAAAAGACGTGGGAAAGACAAGGTTCCAGCGGAAAGGGAGAGCAACTCCGCCAGTGAGGGGGACACTGAGTGGGAGGTTGCGAAGAGGAGAGAAAAGCGTAAGACCAAAGAGAGGGTGAGCAAAAGGATCCCTAAAGGTGACAAGGAAGGTCCGGAGGATGGAAAGAGCAAAGAAAAGGATAAGCCTGAAACGGACCCAGGCAAAGGGAGGGCCCTACAGCTGAGGCTGTGTAGGTTGGAGACGGAGAGGAGGCAGAGGGCCAAAGAAGTAGAGGCGAGCCCTAGTGGTAGTTCGGATGGTCAGGCGGCGGGGCCGGAAAGGATCATGGAAGCGGTTGCAGACAGGGCAACCGCGGAGACAGAATCGGAGAAGGAAGGTGGAGACACCGAAGGAGTGCTGGAGGAAGAGGTGGAGAGGTACACTCCCCCCAAATACTATAGGCGCAGCTTCCTTGAAAAGGAGTTTGTGGATGCCCTGGTGAGCATCGGGGCCGAGACAGATACACGGCGGAGATACAACCGGTATCAGGCCGAGATGGAAAGGATTGTTGCTAGCCAAGTAAAGAGTAAGGGCTTCTCGCTCCTGGCCCAAGAAAAGATCAGGCTCATCATGAAGGAAATGAGCGTGATGGCGAATGACTTGATGGACAAGGTCATAGGGTTGGAGGCCAGGCAGGCGGAACGGAAAGAACTGATTGAGTGGATGGGCAGACATGAGGGAGACAGGAGAACCGGTGCTGAGGAGAGGAAGGGCCGAGAAGCGCCCAGTTATGCAGAGATGGCTAGAAAAGAGAGGCTCAACGTCCCGAGCCTAAGTACTGGAAAGGAGATCAGGCCCAAGGCGAATCTTGTCATCGTGAGGGGGACCGATGGCAAGAAGAATGGGACAGAGGTTAAAGAAATATTAAAGGGGACCCTAAAACCCAGAGAGATGGGGGTCAATGTTAAGAACCTCCGAAGGATACGGGAAGGTGTGGTGCTGGAGGTGGAAACGCCCCAGCAGAAGGCCAAGCTGCTGGAGAAAGATCTGGGTGAGGCAGGCCTAAAAATAGTGGAGGCTGGGACTAGAGAGCCCAGTATAATGATTTATGATATGGAGAAGGGCAGAGATGAGAATGAGATCGTGAAAGAGGTGCACGAGAGGAACATGGAGGGCAGTGGTGTTAGCCTCGAGGAGTTCGTGACGAACTTCAGGTGTGTACATAAGTATGGCAGGCCCAACTTGGATGTCGAACACTGGGTGGTGACATGTAGCCCCAGAATAAGAAACTGGCTGAGGGGCAGAAGGTATGTGTACCAGGGTTGGCGTAGGTGCAGGGTGAGGGATCATATTGAGGCCACCCGATGCTATAGGTGGCAGGCATACGGACACATAGCCAAGTATTGTGCGCAAAAGCAGGCATGCCCGAGATGTGGAGAGGAGCATGAGCCAGCCAAGTGTAAGGTGGCGTGGGGCGAAGGTAGATGTGTGAATTGCCGGAGGGCAAAGAGAGACGATCGCCACGATGTGGCGGATCGGAAATGCCCGTTTTACCAGATGGCTCTAGACGAGGCACAAAGAAGGGTGGACTATGGGCTGTAAGGTGATCCAGGTGGTTATAGGACGATGTCCCATGAAGCTGTGAGGGTGATCACAGGTGCGATACCTATCGACCTGTACATAGAGGAAAGGTGGAGATTGTGGAGGGATAAAATGAATGGTGTAGACAGGGCACAAAGCCGGGTGATGAGGAGAGAAGAGACGATTGGAAGGTGGCAAGTGGTTTGGGATAACGCCACGAAAGGGAGAGTCACTTACGCATATTACAGAGACGTGAGAGTGAGAGTGAGTAAGAGGAAAGCAATTGGAAACCACTACTCAACCCAGTTCCTGAGCGGACACGGGGACTTCGCGGCTAAACTCCACTCGTTTGGGATTGGTGATAATCCGATGTGTAATCTGTGCGATGTGGCGGAGGACGCAAGGCACGTGATGTATGATTGTGAGCGATATGAGCAAGTAAGACAGGAATTGTACAGAGAAGTGGTGCAGAGAGGAAGGAGATGGAGGCCTGAGGACATGACGGATAGCCCTGAAACTTTCAGGAAATTTGTGAGCACGGCCACGAGAATCGGAAAAATAAGAGAGGCGGAGAGGAGGGCCAGGGAAAGAGCGAGGGAGCACGAGGAAGCGAGGGAGCTGGGTGAGTAAGTGGTGAAGTACCGTACTGTGGCGCTGATGTTAAGGTAAAGGGTGACCCTGTAAAGAGACCCTGTAAGAGTTAAAGAATGTAGATATTTACAGAGATATATTTCTATGGAGATTTATAGGTTAGTTAGTCACGGAGGCGATGAAAATCGGGATGGATACCTCCCCGTGGTCCCTGCTGGGCAACGTGGCGGTGGCGCGGCGGCCGGGGCGCGGTGACGGGCCCCGGACGCTGGACCGGCTGCTGTCGCGGCTAAACTCCATCTCCCCACGTGGTGAACACCCACTGCAGGGGGCCCTCCCACTCCTGGATGCAGGTGAAAACGCATACAGGGGGTTTTCCCAAGTCATTTCAGCCCGGGCTGCTGGCAGCCGGGGCAACTTGGTGGTGGTTACATCAGAGAAGTCTTGGACTTATATTGATGAAAGCTGAAAGAAATACCTAATTAGGTCAATAAGGGTTGTTGTTGACGGGCGGAGTTCCCTTGTTGATTCTTTTCGTAGTTGAACCGCTCTGTACCTTTTCTGTACGTTTCTGTTCGTTTCTGTGCTTTTGATACCGCTGGCGGACCTATATATACTGTGGAAGCAGGTCGGACATGACAAAGAAGGAAGGGGGGATAAATTACGAAAAACAGGCAAAAACAAAGAAGGATAAAAGTGTGAAGAAAAGAAAACAATTGAAGCAAGTCAAGAAGAAGAAAAATAAAAAGCTAGAAGAGCCTTTCTTAAACTGTTACAAAAGTGTCTGAATATCTACAGACATTACGAAAACATATACTCTTCCAATGTAAAGTTATATCTTTAAATTCCATACTTTTACTTTAAATATCACGCGAGTATTCAAACTTTACACAAAACGAAAGTACCTTCAAGTACTATGATACATATTTATTCTACACATATTACGTTAACTAACACGAGAGTTTCACACCTCAAACCTAATGTAAACTCACGCGGGACTACTTGAATCGGCATCATTCAACTACAGAACAAAGTCTAACAATTGATATTAAGTTAAAGAATATTTAGAAGATTGCCAAATTTCAAATATAAATATATGCGAAGAATAGTCAAATTTACGTTACACAAAATATTGAAATGTATATAAATGATTTTAAATATATAACAACAAAAGCTAGGATAATACAGATAGTCAATATATCCAGATTATTAAGACATAATATTAATATATTTCAATTAACATTTTGTTAAGTTAAAACAGCAAACATTGAGAATTTACTCCATAATTCAAACTTTTAAGAAGAAGAAAAATATTTATAGATGAACTTTCCTTCACAGAGTCCAGATTTTTAGAAGTTGTCTCCTGACGATATAAAATAATAACCACAGTCCATCCATCATGGCGTCGATTTCAAAAGTACATTATAAATAAATATTACATAGGTCCATCCTCGATGGTGCCAAATTCAAAAGTCAGCTTACATCTTCCACACGTTCATAATATATAGTGGTCTTACGGCGTAGTTATGATAGGGGGGAATAGTTTTAACTACAATCGGTGACGTAACATTTTGGGAGGATCACGTTCTCTTTCTCACGTAGGCCATCATGCTTGTTGGTCGCTGATTGGTCATCCCGCTCCGTATAGACGATTCTCGGGTTTGTTGTCAAAAATAATTTTAACTGCTTGGCTGCTGACGTCAGAGATCAGGTGATGGTTGCTCAAACCATCCGAAAGAGGGCAGCCATGTCCGCATGCACTCTTCGCCAGGTATGCAGAAAATCGCCCATCAGATATGTCTAAACCGGGCTGGTCGGAACATCAAGTGCTGATACATCAAGGCAAGGTTGCCCCGTTCCTCGATTTATGACGTTTTGAAGTCATCCAGGTTATGAGGCTGTGCAAGCCAGTTTATCCAGAGGTTACGTATATGAACAGTTTACACTGTAGCGAGTTGATAGTGAATTATATTGAATGATATTGTTTGTATATTGCTTGAAGTGACATAGAACTATAATAGTGAAGAATACTATTGTAGGCGATTTGAATAAATGTCAGACGTTTCTTGGAGTGGGTAGTATTAATCGGACGTTAGTCTATGCAGCATCGGTTTTGGTGGGGCTTCGATTGTAAAATACAACCCTTGTATTGTTACACTACGTTGCATAATAATTAATTGTTATGTTTGAAAAATGATTGCATTTATCACTAAATATTGATGGCTTGGTATGCCACAGAGTCAATATTTAAGACTAATACTTAAGGCCGTTCCTATAGATGAAAAGATGTTCCCAGGGAGATTGCTAGGAGCTCTCCCTCTGGCAGCGTGCCTGGTATCAGTTTCACAATCCTTCCTATATTCACTACCTGGGTGACTGCCTGACGGCTCATTGCTGGGTAACAGATTTGTACTAGCGAGGAGGATATTTGGCAACATAGCGTGACTCAACCCAGTTTGACACACGGCTTTGAATTATTTCTGGGAGTTTCAGAACGCGTTTTGCTGATGATCGTCATTTATTACAGGTTTTGGCGCGACTTCAATTTTTTCTGTTAAAAATGTCCACCAAGAGGTTTGTACCAAATACGTCAAAAGAAAAGGCTGTGCTTCTTGACCTTGTTTATAGATACAAAAACATTGTTGAAAACAAGAAGACTGATAAAACATCGAATTCTGAAAAAAAAAAAACCTTGGAATAATATTGCCAAGGAATATAACTCCAACTACAACGTTTCTAAGCGGGATGAAACCACCTAGCTAAAAAGGTAATTATTTATTTAAATTTACACCTAATCAAACCATACTACTTATTTTGAGAACTATGTATATTCAAAACCAAGTTTGACAAATTAGCTAGATCTAAAAGTAGGCTACCACAAAAGTATTACATTTGGTGAATATTAACTAGGTCTAATCTTTCTGTAGGCGGGTGACCAAAGTGACAAAACCTGTAAGAATTACCTCTTTTAAACATTCATATTTTAATATTGTCCATCGACTTTCACTTCGCTCATGTCATATCTGTGTAAAAACTTTATTGATTAATATATTCCTATAGTAAATACTTGTTTCTTAACTTTCAAAACTGTAGGCACTACTATGTCTAAATTTGTGTATAGGCCTACTAATTAATTATTTTATTCTTAGGTTGCAAATAACTGTTGTGGTTCCTTTAGTTAAATAACACCTTTAAAATGTTCAAAATGTATTATCTTAAGAAGTACAATATCTATTTTTCAAATTATATTAAATTTGCTAACACTTCCATTGTAGGCCTTGACAGGTTTTAAAATCCTCTTTTTCCCACCTCAAATAAATCTTATATATAAAATTCTCGTGTCACAATGTTCGTTCCCGTACTCCTCCGAAACGGCTTGACCGATTCTCATGAAATTTTGTGAGCATATTGAGTAGGTCTGAGAATCGGCCAACATCTATTTTTCATACCCCTTAGTGATAAGGGTTGTCCACCCTTAACATTTTTCTTTAATTTTTAGACATTTTTTTAATTTCTTTATTTTTTTTATTATGTCGCATTAAAAATACATACAACCCTAAATTTTTACCCTTTTATCACCAACCCTATTTTTTAATAGCCATTTTAGTAATTTAATCATTTTTCATCCCGGTCGATAACTGATCAAACGTCATTTAATTAGTTATCCCCGCCAGTTGTCTACAGGTGTCACTTCTGACCCAGTAAACAGCACGGAGTAGGGATGAGAACGAAGCCGGTCTCCTGTTTCTCTCACACAATAAGACTTCTCTCACTCCCTACACAGTTGTCGGCCAGCATTTTAAATGGCAAGTTCCGAGGTGAAAATATATTAATACCACGGATTCCTGTTATACATACAGATGTGCCAATTCAATTCAAACGTATTCAGTTTCCGATTAGATTGGCATTTGCAATGACTATCAACAAATCCCAAGGTCAAACGATGTCTATTTGTGGCTTAGATTTGAGAACACCATGTTTTTCACACAGACAATTATACGTGGCATGCTCTCGAGTGGGTAAACCATCCAGTTTGTTTGTGTTAGCTAAAGATGGACTAACAAAAAATATGGTTCACGCTATAGCATTAAGAGATTGATATTGTTTGTTAGTGTTACTGTCGTAATTGATTAATTAATGATATATAATTTTAAGGAATAAATTATAATAACTTAAAAATAATGTTTGCCTTTTGTTATTTTTATATTCCCTCATCGTTCACAGCGCTCCATGCCTATTTCACGCATATACCACATTCTTACACACTTACAATAAGTAAGCTATTTTTTGTCTACACTAGAAATTACTTAAAAATTATTTATATGGCAAAACAACGTTTGCCGGGTCAGCTAGTGTATATATACACGCCTGGTTCAATAGCTGCAAATCAGTGCTAATGGGGTGTCCTAAATGGTTAATGTGATATGTTCACAGATGCTGGGAAATATTCAAATTTCAAGAGAGTGTAGCGTGTCAATCAAATGGATTGACCAGCTACAAGAGAAAAATTATTATTTCGACGATTTTGTGCAAGATAGAAAATTATATCAACATATTTAATATAAACTGTCTTTAAGATTATATCTTCTGATCTGAAAAAGTTATGTTTCGTCTTACATTCAACCACGTGGTTGGTCAAACAAATATTGTTTTTGGACTATTGTTGTACTAAATATCTAAGAAGAGGATTTAAATTAGTCTATTTATGAATAATATACTTAAAACGCGCTATTCCCGTTGGATGATGCTTCTCTGTATGCCTGATTAATTGACTGTTTTATTGGAGGTGAGCGTCTGCTACGTGCCATGTGCCAGATAACTTTTGTTTTTCTTTGTGCAACCAGGCTTTAGGCAGATCCCCTTTCTTGGATTTGTCTGTCTTCATTGCTGGTAGAAGCTCTTTTCTATTTGCGCGAACTGTGCCACACGCCCCAGTTCCTATTTGCCTCAGGTCATCATACAAGTGCACACTGGAATAAAAATTGTCCTTTATTGACCTTTATTCTCAAAACCCCCCTGAGGGACGGGGTTTAGAATAGTACCGCAGTAACCCCTGCTTGTCGTAAGAAGCGACTAAAAGGTTAGGCTTCTGTGCAGGACGTACCTCGTGTGGGACAAACCTAACCTATATCTTTCCTTTCACATCATTTTCCTCTTCCTTCACTTTCCCCCCCTTTTTTTCACTCTTCCCCCTTCGCTTTATCTACCCTTACCTTTTCCTTCCTTTCCCCCACCGTTCATCCTGCACAGAGGCCTTTGGCCTTTCCGTTGACGACCTTGGCAACTAACCCGGCTCTTCTCTGTTTATTATTGGATACCACTGCCTTGAGCTCCTGAAATAAAGTGCGCCGGTTGCAATACCTTAGTAGAAGGGCCTTAGGGATGACAATAATCGGGTACCCTACTTTGGGAAAAGATCGGTTGCGTTCATGAGGGCCCGGACGTAAAATTGGCACTTTCCTACACCAACTTACTGCGACAACATCTCTCTCGACGATGCTCTATGCGAAGGTTGTCATGTCTAGCGTCGTATAGAGCCTCTCGTCGGGACAGTTAACAGGGCCATATGTGGTAGTACCAACTTGGGTCACCCTGGGTCTACGATCCGAGTATTGTGTAGGTTGTCCCCAATAATGGCATGGCCGACAACATTGTCGCCGCTGGCACCGTACTACCAAACCCTGCTGGCAACTCACTGCCCGGCCCCTCGCAGGGTCGTAATATAGATAAGAGGCGGAAACGGGTAAGGCCGTCCAGCCCTGTCACAGTGGAAACCCGAGAAATGGTGAGGCCCCAGCCCCGCTTCCTGGTGATGTCTCGAGATGATGTCAATGGCAACCTTAAGCGCGTCAGCCCATTTATCCTCGAAAGAGCGATAAATGGTGCAGCAAAATCAAACGTCTCTATAAGGAAATTGCGTGATGGCACTATTTTGATACAGACTGTAACTGACGTCCAGTCCTCCAACATCATGGCTATTACTGAAATACCATCTAGTAATACGGCTTCAATACCGGTGAAGGTGGAACCTCATGGGTTCCTCAATGTTTGCAAGGGAGTGGTCACTTGTTTTGACCTCGACTGCGTGAGCATTGGGGAGATCTGTGAGGAGCTTTCCCCCAGCATGTCACCGAAGTGTACCGTATTGTCACAAAAAAGAATGGACAAGAAAAGAAGACGGATACGTATATCCTAACATTTGCGACTCCTACCCTTCCGAAGGAGGTCCGAGCAGGCTTCCACGTGCTCAGGGTCCGGCCGTATGTCCCTAACCCTCGGCGCTGTTTTCAGTGCCAGGAATTTGGGCATACGAAGCTGCGATGCCATGGTAAGCCAACCTGTGCGGATTGTGGACAGGAGGCTCACGAAACGCCATGTGAGTCTCCTAAATACTGCGTCAACTGCAAGGGTCCGCATTCCGCCTGGTCTCGGGCCTGTCCAAAATGGAAGGTAGAGAAGAAAGTCCTGGAGATAAAATCTGAAAAGAAGATCTCATATGCCCAGGCACGCAAGAAATACGTATCGAGTCAAGCTCCGGTATTTCAGACTTCATATAGCCGGATTGTCAATCAAAATATAAACTGCCCCAACTGCCATTGCGCAGTTAATCCTGCTAAGGAGCCAACTCGACCAGTGCCATTGGTCTCTTCTCGAGACACCTATGTTGATTCCGCGCCAACTTCTATGGCACCAAAACTTTTAAATGTGGCCAAACCGCCACAACGGTCGTCTCCCCCACCTATACCACCGAGGAGACCTCCTCGAGGAACTCCTCCGAGCCCACCTCGGGGAACCCCCCCAAGCCCACCTCGGGGAACCGACCCGAGCCCGCCTCGGGGTACTAAAACAAGGCGGCCGTTGTTGAGCCTCTCTCACCCACCTCTGGGCTTCCGGAGGTGGGGACGAGTTGCGGAACAGTTGAGGCCGCTAAGGTGAGTCCCACTGGTGCCTTGAAGAAGGACCAGCGAGAGACCGCCGAAAAACATTATATAAAAAAAAGCGTCTAAGGCCTTAAAGCCTTCGAACAAGAATCCGACTCCCCAGTCTCTCCAAAATAAGCCGAAGCCTCTCCTGAAGCGAGAGGTACAGGAGAGACTGGGAAAGGCAAGAGGGCCTAAAAAGGGCCTCAACAAATTTTTATTCTTAAAGGATAGTGAAATGGATTGCGAGGATAACTAAATTTCATACTAATAACTTATGTCGCTACTACAATGGAATTGTAGGGGTTTCTATGCTCGTGTAGAGGAAATCAAGCTAATAATTTCTTCCCTGCATCCTTCCATCTTGTGTTTGCAGGAGACCCACTTCCGCCCAACTGACAACCCGATGCTTCGGGGGTACGATGTGTATCGTACCGACAAGCCTTTCTTTGATCGGGCTAGCGGAGGTGTGGCTATATTCGCACGAAGCACTATATATCATAAGAATATTAATATTGTTTCTGATCTCCAAGTGATCGCTGTCAGAGTCTCCCTTTCTATGGAGGTAACCGTATGCTGCATCTACCTCCCACTAGGTGAACGTGTTTCCAAGAGGACACTAGAGGCCCTCTTTATACAACTTCCCGCCCCCTATATCATCTTGGGGACTTTAACGCGCATAACCTGGTGTGGGGGTCTAATTTTACAGACGCCCGTGAGAGGATGGGAAGTTCACTCGGACCTATGTGGCAGCGATCACTTTCCAATTCTGCTTTCAAAAATCCAAGATCCTCCCAGTACAGCACGGTTACCCCAATGGGTTCTTAAACGTGCTAACTGGGATAAATTCCGCGAGCTCGCCGTATTCGACGAATCCCATTCTCCCGACGTCGATGTTAAGGCTGGGCAATTTACTTCGACGGTCATCGCGGCGGCGAGGGCATCCATCCCTAAATCCTCGCCAAACCCGCGCTTGGTGGAACGAGGAGTGCCGGCTGGCTATTTCTAACCGTCGTAGGGCCCTACGTATCTTTAATCGACGTCCTACTTAGGAGAATCTGGAGTCATTCCGGATTCTACGTGCTAGAGCTCGCCGTATTATTCGAGAAAGCCGAAGAGAGTCTTGAAGACAGTTTATTTCTACCCTTACTATTTCCACTCCCACAACCAAGGTTTGGGATCACATTCGTAAAGTACGTAGTAGCAAAAATAACATTTATAATATACCCGCACTTATGTCTAACGGTTCATTTGTCTCCTCCCCTATGGAGGTCGCCAATGTATTGGGCTCGATGTTCGCCGCTATTTCTAGCACTGCGAGCTACTCTAACGAGTTCGCGGAGCATCGAGCGCCGTACTATTGATTTTGGTCCAAGTCAGGGGGAGGATTATAACTCCCCTTTTACGCAAAATGAACTGACCTATGCCCTCTCCCAGGCGGGCAACACAACTTCTGGTCCAGATGATATCCACTATGAAATGTTGTGGCAGCTGCCCCCTGCCGGACACGCAAATCTGCTGGACCTCTTTAATAGTGTTTGGGAATCTCATCAGTTCCCCTCACTATGAAGGCAAGCAACCGCTATACCTATATATAAAAGTGGCAAAGAAAAATTAGAGCCAACTAGCTATTGACCGATAGATTTAACTAGTTGTGTATGTAAAATATTGGAAAAAATAATTAATAAGCGACTTATATGTTATTTAGAATCCCGCAATCTGCTATCTAATATTCAATGTGGTTTTGGCCTTAACCGATCCACGGTGGATCACCTTGTCTATCTAGAGACGGCTAATCGTGACGCTTTTCTCAATAAGCAGCATCTTCTGGCTGTTTTCTTCGATCTGGAGAAAGCTTACGATACCACCTGGCGTTACGGAATTTTGAAAACACTTTTAAATTGGGGGTTTCGAGGGAACCATCCAAATTTTATATGTAATTTTATGTCTGATAGACACTTCCGGGTAAGGTTGAATAACACCTTATCCGATGATTTTATTCAACAAAATGGAGTGCCCCAGGGTAGTATTCTGAGCTGTACGTTGTTCGCTATCGCAATAAATATTATTGTTGACAATGTGCGCATGCCTGTACGGTCATGCCTCTTTGTGCATGACTACGCAATATATTGCAGTTCGTCAAGTCTCCACAGGGCTGAAAGGCAGATACAGCTCTCTGTCAACAATCTTGGATCGTGGGCATCGCGTAATGGCTTTCGCTTCTCTGCAACCAAGACGACGGTTGTCCACTTTCATAGAACACGCGGAATACAGCCAGCCCCCAGTTATTTAATGAACCACTGTGTTTTACCAGTCTCAGTAAGCGTAAGGTTTCTGGGACTTTTATTTGATTTTAAACTTACTTTGATCCCCCACATCAAAGACTTGAAAGCGAGGTCTATAAAAGCACTAAACCTGCTCAAAGTGGATAGCGGTCGGTCCTGGGGTGCAGATACCTTGAAGCGCCTGTAGGGCTTTGGTAAGATCTAAACTAAACTATGGCAGTTTTGTTTAGGGTTCAGCTAGACCTTCGGCGTTAAAGATGCTCGATAGCATCCACCATGCTGACATTCGACTGGCTACTGGTGCTTTTCGTACCAGTCTTGTCGTCAGCATCTGTGCCGACGCCGGTGAGCCCCCTCTTTCTTACCGGCGGTCTTATCTCCTGGCATCTTACGTGTCTGAAACTGCATTGCATGCCAAATAATGTTGCTAACCGCCCTGTGTTTCATCCCCCTAACCGTGTCTTGTATGAAACTAAATGGCGTAGTAAAAGGCCGGTTGGGATTCGGATGCTATCGGTTTTCGACACGTGTGGGATAGTCCTGCCAAAGGCTATCCCCACATCACCAGGTCGAGTTTCTCCCTGGAAGATACGCCCTCCTAAATGCCATTTTGATCTTGCCAAGTTCCCTAAAGTGACCACCCCAAACTTTGTATACGAGAGGACTTTTAATGAGCTGCTTTCCACTCGTTTTCACGGATTTGAGCGCATCTACACTGATGGTTCTAAATCTGGAGCCTCGGTGGGATGTGCTTTTGTTGTGGAAGGATCCAATTCTAAATTTGGTTTACCTAAAGAAACCAGTGTTTTTACGGCTGAATTATATGCCATTTTTAAATCTTTGTGTTTTGTTTACCGAAGTAGTCACCGTTCTGTCCTCATTTGCACGGATTCCATGAGTGCTCTGTTGGCATTGTCCACTCTCTACTCCTGGAATCCCCTCGTGCAGATGATACATGAGCAAATTTTAAAAATTGATTCATTAAGCACCCGGCTCGCCTTTTGATGGATTTTTGGTCACTCTGGTCTTCCAGGAAATGAACTGGCGGACTGGGCAGCCAAGGAGGCAGCACGCCTGCTTCCGGAGGCGAGTTTGGGTGTCCTGTTTTTAGATCTTAAGGGTTATGTTCGGCGTGGAGTCTTACGCACCTGGCATGAGCAGTGGGTCTCGACCCCTGCTCAGAACAAGCTGCGGTCCATCAGGGACGGTGTGTCGCGATGGCCCTCTTCTATACGAAAGTCTAGAAGAGAGGAGGTCATCGTGACGAGACTCCGCGTCGGGCATACTTCATCGACCCATAGTTTTTTACTGAGAAGAGACCCACCCCCAGTGTGTGTTTTTTGTGATACTCCCCTTAGTGTGCATTACATTTTGGTGGAGTGTCACAAACTAGCCCCTATCCGTCTGGCTCTTGATTTTAAAGGTGACTTACGTTTTTTATTACGCGATAGTGCGGATGGAGTTATTTGTTTACTCCGTTTTATACGCCAGGCGGATCTTCTTAATGCCACTTGAGTCACTTTCATAAAGTGACTCATCTGGATTTTATCTTATATTGAGACCTTTTTAACATTTTAGTATATTTTAAAATGTTTGTTTTGTGTCTTTAACTCGCATATAGTTTTAATATGTTTGTTTTGTCTTTTTATTGGAGTGATACACCTGTGCGTTTTTTTTGACAGTTGTTTCACTATATTTGTACAGTGAGACCATTTGAGCACTCCTATGGAGTTTTCAAACGGTTTTTTTCTCACACAATGAGATTTATTCATTTTATATTGTATTTTACATGTGTTCTAACCTTTTCATAAAGAGTTTGATAACACTATTTCTTTCATGGTTATTTATCTGTTTATACTATGTTAAGGCCCTAATGACCTCATTGTGTCGATGGGCCTCTAAATAATAATAATAATTCAATTCAAAGTTTACATTAGTTATAAGGATAATTCATGGATATAATCCATGACACAGAGAATCAAACACAAGAAGTTTCGTAGCCACCAAATAGTTTACTTTAATTTGAGAATGTGTAACGTCTAATGGTTACAACACTATAGGTAATTACTAACAAAGACATTCTTGACATTTCCATATTATCAAAATATGCCTCTATGACCCTGGACAATAGTATGAAATATAAATAAATTAAATATAACTCCTCCATTACTCTGCTTGAGTTATAATAATTTTAACATTATGAGAAAACAGGTCTATCTCCCAAGACGCTAACATAAGGTCTGTTCTACATATTACATTAACTAATATCAAACGAAATACCTCCATTGCGTTGGCTCAAAGATTTAACAATTTACATTATAGGTCTATCCTCCATGACCCCAAAAAAAGTTAGCTATATAAAATGAATTAAATAATGCCAGACGTGATTTCCCCATGGCGTTGACTCATAGATTTAACTATTTACTCCATAAGTCTCTCTTCCATGACCCCAATAAATAGTTAGTTCTATAAAATAAATTAAACTATATCAAACGTAATATTTTCCTAGGTCTTTCCTCCATGACCCCAATACATAGTCCGCTCTATCGAAATGCTCTTTCGATAAGGCTCAATTCAATAATGCTATATCTAATACCATTTACATTCTCCTATATATTGAGTCTAGAAAACAAGAAAGAGGGGTGGGATTAACATTCTAGTCAGCCACGCAGTACAAGGCATTACGTCATCATGCCGTAATTTGACAAGTCTTCCTGATCGCTGATTGGATGTCTATCGTCGCAATGCAGTTATTTACGATTCTTCGAGCTCCATCTTTTTGACCGATGTTGGAAACATCCGATGTCAGGTGAGAGTTGCCTTAGCCCCCCTCCAGGGGTCAATACAGAGCGTGTTGATTTCGTGCCTGGACTCTTGGAAAACATCGCCCATTGTTAATATTATTCTCGGGCCGGGTTGATCATCTAATACGGACTTTTCTAGTCGTGGTCGCCCCACGCTTCCACATTGGTGTTTTTGACTTGGCAGTAATCTAGTGAGGCCAACTTGGAGATCCGAAGGTGCGTGAAGAAGAGTTTATTAGGTAGACAGTTGATATTTAATATTTAGGAACGCTGATTTGATGTATTATTGTTGGGGCTACATTGGGCTACAATAGTGAAGTCTACTATTGTAGGATACGTCAAGGTTTTATTTTTGTGGAGCGGGTAGTATGCGTTAAGCGATTGAACGTGGAATATCAGGTTGGGTGGGGTAGTAATTGTACAATACGAAGATTGTATTGTTACACTATATCTGGCAGGATAAGCGCTTCACGCGATGTTATTGTATTTTTGTTCTAATTATAAATTTACCTTTTTGATTTGATTGTTCCAAATAAAATAAACAAACATTGTTATTGTCAGGTAAACTTCTTGACTGATTTTCCCGTCACGCTTCCTTATATTTTAACAAGAGGTTTACATAGTCAGTTGAGTAGAGTGTCAGAGAGTGGAGGGCGGTTCACGTGCTCTAGTGCTGGAGTTCATCAGGGGGGTTTGGTGAGTGTTGCTCCATTTGAATTAGCTTGAACTTGTAACTCGTTACAAGTGAACATGCTGTCAACTGTAGGAAATACTGGGGTATCTGAGGTTGAAGTTAATTCCAAGTCAAAGAAGAAAAACGTAATGAAACCAAATATGCAAATCGCATACCATTAGAAAAAGGGGGGGGGGGATTGACAAATTTGATCAACTTTGCTCAACTTACCCTTGGATCATAAGGTTAAAAAGTGGTACAAAGTACTTTGGCACTTTGCAATTGACGCTGCCTTAGTGAATGGATGCATTGCCTATAGTATGTCAAATCCAGCTTTAAAACTTTCCTACAGAAAGTACAGACATAAAGTTGTTGATGGTTTGGCGGAAGGATAAGAAAGGTGTACACTAAAAAAAAGTGGTAGGCTTTTTCGAGGACAATGAATGCTAGATTGACTGAAAGACATTTTCCTGCCCAGTTTCAAGATTAGAAACACCAGCCAAACTGTTCTGTGTGCAGAATTCTACCGAGCAGATTTTCCAGAAAGGGGAGTGTAAGCATAAACAAACAACTTTCTATTGTCCTGATTGTCCAGAAAAACCAGCTTTGTGTGTGATTGGTTGCTTTCAAACATACCATACAAAGAAAGTGTACAGAAAGACCTGTCAATGTGCAGAGTGAAACATGAAGACCAGTATGGTGACGGTTGTAAAAAATGAGTAATATAAGCGTATAGACACAGTGTACCAACTCTGTTAACAGGGTACACATAATATATATAAACAACATATAGTCAATTTATCAATTTAAATTTATTTAGTAAACAATAAACAAATTAAGAAATATACAAGTTTTACATGAATATAGGAATATTGATGAGAATTAAATTCTTCCAAAAAACAAATTGACTTAGATTACTTGTACTGTACTGTCGCCAGGCCACATGTTGAAGCATGCAGTATCAAATCAAACTTGCCACAGTGACGAAGTTTTTTCTAAACAAGGAGTAAATGAACAATTAGTTTAAGAATAGTAAAGAGTAAATTCAGAAGATAACATTTATACAGTCTCACTTGGTAGCGTTAAATATTTAAAGGGATCCATTAAACATGTTGGATACATCCAGCTAATTGATGGCTAAGAAACAGGCGTCATTAAAGTACTACAGCTGGTCATTTTCCCCTACGGTACTGCCAGAGCATTCAATAGTACATTGGCATCTATCCAGATCAATACTATCTTAGAGGCCTAGTCACGGGCAAAAATAAAATAGATTTATTTTGCGTGGACCCCACTATGACACTAGTGTAATTTCGCTAGGTTGAGCACCCTCGCTAATACTCTACTAGAAGAGTGACTACAACACCAAAACTCTATTACATATGACTGAGTTGCATAAGGTAAAAGAAAAATAGACATCCTGGTGCTAACCATCAACAACAAAAACTAACGTTTAGGACGTCATGATTAATTTAGAGGTTGTATTGGACTTGTGACTTAGCCTAAGTCACGAATTTAACAAAAAACATACTTTCTAAGCCAGAGGCTTTTACGTTAGAACAGAACAATGTCAAAGGACACATAACTAAACCAAGGAAAAAACTTCCATGTTGAAGCTAATTACGTATCAGTTAAACTGAAAAGATTCTAATTGACATTTTCCAAAACCTTGGCTTCTCGCCAAATAATAAAATATAAATTTCCTTAAAAGATATTCAAAATTTAAACTTATCTTAAACTATACAAAACCCCAAGTCCTACAGACTTGGTTACGACGGCTGGATACTAATACCACAGAAACGTCGTCCATGTTTCCGGCGAGTTGGATCCATCATCCTATCGACACAGCTAAGGTGGCGAATCCGACGTCACGGACTCCATGTTCCTTCGCTTTGATGACGGGCGGAGTTTCCTTGTTGACTCTTTCCGTTGTGGCACCGCTCTGAACTTTTCTGTACTTTTAATACCGCTGGCGGACCTATATATACTGTGGATGCAGGTCGGACATGAAAAAGAAGGAAAGGGGGATAAATTACGAAAAACAGGCAGAAACAAAGCAGAATAAAAGTGTGGAAAAAAGGAAACAATTGAAGCAAGTCAAGAGTTCTTCGAATGACCACCAGCGTCGCTATGTGCGCAGCCGGCCTCTGAGTCGATCCCCGACTTCAGTTCTTCTCTCCGGTTGAACTAGCCGTGGCACACGTGAGTCGGCCATGATTGACATTATTGTAGTTTTCAAAAGTGAGATTGCAGATATCTGCAGACATCTTGCCGATGTGAGTTAGTACACAAATATATTATATTAAAATGTATCTGTATTAATTTAGTTATTTAATATCCACTATTATTTTATGAGAAGTAGTAATATAAATATATATTTTATTATTATTCGTGTAGAACACATGGCAGGCGTACACAAGTCTATCAGGCATCATCCAACGGGAAATGCGAAGCGTTTTAAGTATATTATTAATAAATGCACTAATTTATATCCTCTCCTTAGATATTTAGTACAACAATAGTCCAAAAACAATATTTGATTGAGCAACCAAGTGGTTGAATGTAGGACGAAACATAACTTTTGTAGATCAGAAGATATAACATAAACTGCCTCTAATATCAAATATGTTGATATAATTTTTCTATCTTGCACAAAATCGCCGAAATATTAATTTTTTCTTGTAGGTGTTCAATCCATTTGATTGACACGCTACAACAGTATGCAGGCCTAATAAGAAAATATGTTTTTAGTTTCAAACAAAAGCTAAAATCTAAAATGTCATGTTTCGTAAAAAGTAATGAGTGTGATTGAACTTTGAGCAAGATATGTGTGGCTCTGGCTACTGGTTGGTTGGTATGTCAATTGGAAAATGTAATACTTTAGTGAGTTTTAAAATTATTTTATTTTGTTCTTGGCGTATTTCCTTTTTTGAAATCAAGCCTAACACAAATATAGGATTTTATTGATTCCACTACACTAAGAAAAGCACCAATGTAGCATAAAATTTATCAAGTTGTGTTGCTGTAACCTAATTTTCAAACATTTTCTTTTAATTACATTTGCCCCATATTAGGCCAATATTAGACCTGTCAAATCCTTATTTAGAAATAAGTTTGATAATGTGGGTTGCAGGTAAAATTTAAAAAAAAAAAAAAAGTTCTGACAGCAGAATACCATTGCATTTGGATAAAAGTTGACATAAATAATATGACGTATAAAATGTTATCGATATAAAATATATATTATGCAATTTATAGACATGGTGCTAAATTTCATATTTAAAATGCATTACTAGTTGAAAATCACATTATTTGATTATAATCATGATCGTCATGCAAATATTCAGATTTTGAATTTTTGACCTATAATTAGAATTTGTGAAGATAAGAAGTAAAATTAAATACGCAGCAAAAGGGTTAAATTAAGTAAAGGTCATTGCAACTTTCAAGCAAATAAAGTGCACTAGGGCATAAGTTTATTACTCTTCAGACACAGCCTATATTTCAAGTTAATAAAATTGTTTGATAGGCTAACTAAACTTTTTCGATATTAGAAAGGAAACTACCTATTTTATTAGGCTTTAGTCACATGTAAAAAAATTATATCTCAATCTTTATTAGATAAAAATAATTTGTTCACAAAAAAAAACTGCCACGTGTTGTTCTGTTCTTATTACAAAGTTAAATCAAACATGCGAAATTTCTCCCTTTTTTGCAGCATGAATTATAGTCATAGATAATTAATTTGTCCTTCACTAACCGGGTGCGAAAATACAGCAAAAAATGTACTCCTTTAACAAAAAAAATAATAATTTGGGAACTTGTCTACTTACGCTATATTATTCTTCAAACAAATATGGCGAACTTCTTCTGAACATAAAGCAGAGCGTCTCTCTCATTGCGTCTTCTTCTATCTCTTTTTCTATTAAAGCGCAAGCACACTGAACGACGTTTCCATACAACTTGAATTTTTCCCATGCAATGTAAACTGTCGTGTTCATTGGAAATGTTCGATAGACATATGGGAAAATTCCTATGCCCGTATGGTATATTTAAAAGTATGAGAGAAATACAAAATTGTTGTATGGAAAAATTATGATTATTTTTTACAGTGTAGGCTTTTGGTAATAAATAAGGAAATTTTCCTGGTCCTTGTTACTGACAAAATCTAGATTATAAAAATGTTGTTTCAGTTAAAATAGAGTTGATTTATTGTGATATAGTATAAAAGTAGGCCTATTTGCTTATTAATTTTATTTGGGAAGTTTTTATACCATGCACTAAAGAGTTGTTCTTTATCTTATTGCAGCTACAACAACACACTATAGGAACAACTAAAAAAAATCCTACAGAATTAAGACAACATGAAATTGAGAAGAAAAAAAAATTTGAAGCTCCAAAATCCAAGACCAACCCCTCAAAAAAGGAATCAACTCACTATGGAGAAAGTCCTATTCAAGAAAACAAAACTTGCTTCTAATGATTTCAAGGCACAGTCCATCACTAAAAGAATTGCTCTTATGTTGACAAAAAGCCTTCTTCCTTATACGTTAGTTAAAGAATCAGGATTTGTGGAGTATATGGCTAATCCTAACATTGCACCTCAATAGGAAATTCCATCTCGGACAACTTTTTAAACTTTTATGTACCAAAACTCATTGCGGATACTCAGATTAAAATGAAAGGTTTCCTCAAATTAGACTTACCGTCTCTTCTCTCCCTAAGTATAACTTCAGATGGTTGGACATCTGCGCTTGTTGACAAGTATGTGAGTGTAACTTGCCATTACTTCATAATATTCAAAAATAATTAAATTTGAAACAGCTGGAGGTAGTTCAATATGTTGACACAAGATGGTCTAGTGAATAGGCCATGTTAAAGAGGCTGATTGAAATGCAGAGCTGGCCAGCCCACATAACACCAGCGATTTGACTATGTGTCTCCAGTCTTGTGCAGTAAGCATAACACGAGAGTAGTGTATTATGGAATAGTCAGGAAATACGGAATACTCAGGTTTTAGTTCTGTTTAGTGCTACTACCTCTCGTAAATATCACGAACTACTTCAAAAGACTCCCATTATGCTATACTGTGAGAGTTGACCACCTATTGCTGTTTAACTGCTCGCTACAGAACGAATTTTGTTTTGTGCTTCACAAGATTTTTGCAGGTAAGCCTTCAAATATTTGTACTAACTACTACAATGTGACTTACGCTTTAAGACTAAGCATAATGTACACCTTGTAATGTTACTGACCTGCCCCTAAAGAATATGTGAGAGCATTAACAATAATCTTACTAATATTATAAATGCGAAAGTTTTTGTGTTTGGATGTTTGTTACTCAACCACGCCAAAACCGCTGAAAGGATTTGAATGAAACTTTGTACGTTGGTAGAGTATGTCCTGGAATAACCTATAGGACTATTCCCAACCTTTGATTTTAAATAATAAACATCATTTCAATCACATCATAATCATATATTTATTAAGAATTTGTGATTTAATATTTTGTAATAAAAGTAAATAATTATTAGTGTGACGTAGTTTCATACTAATAAACCATAAATATGATGTGATTTTAGCTATATAGCTCGAAAAAAAAAATTCATTTATTTATCTTAATAATTATGAAGGTAAAAAAAAATATAATTGATAACTTAAATAATATATATTTATTTAATTACGAAATATTTAAAAGTGAAAATTAAAATATAGCAAAATTATTTAAAGCTAGAACTGAAATCAAACTTTATTTTTTTCAAATATCTATGCGTTTTTCTATGACCAAAACAGTTGAGTTAAAATTAAAAGATTCTAGCAATTATTGCGGGCGAAGCCGCGACGGGTAATAGCTAGTATCTTCCTAATTTTATAAACGTATCTTACTTTATTTAAATCATATAATCTATTACATGGCGCTTAAAGCACTTCTTCTTCTAAGAAGGCACAAGAGCCACTGTCAATGACGTAAGAGTGCATGACATAGGACCAGTAGAGTCAGAAGGACAATTTAAAGTCTTTTATAAGGAAAATAAATTTACTTCCTTCACTAAAAAGAACAATATGCATTTCTAAACGGTAATTTGAGCCAGCTTCCTGTTCTCGAACATTCTACCTCCATCCATATGTTTTATTTTTATATTTTATTTTATTTTTCTATACAGAAGCTTCTGGAAGCTTCCACGAGCAATAGATATATGCGAAAGATGGTGCAATAGAACCTCACTAGGAGTCCAGTCGTTGATGTAGTCGGACTGTAGCTCCTGTCCGCGATCCCTACGATCGTGCTATCGGCCGCGTACGAAGTTTGTCGACAACGTGATCTGTTTTCTCTTGAAATAAACAGAGATTTTGAATTAAAAGAATGTCAACTTTATAAATGTGTATTTATTACATAATATTGTAAAACGTGGCCCAACGAGGGGCGAGTGATATAAAGAGTGAGATAAATAAACCTTATTATTTTAAAAACCTTATAAAAAGGCTTCAAATCGCGTGGCAATCAAACCACATTAGTTCACAACTCATCAATTAGTACAAAAACCAGGGCAATTCAAATAAACAATAATTACAAGAAGAAAAAGATCTTCAATTGGCGTTCCAACTAAGGGCACGAAATAATTGGAAGCCGCGCATCACCAACAATAGCAGCAGGGAGCAGCGCCGAGGACAGACGGAGGCGACGCATTACCAACAATGGCGGAGGGAGCAGCTGGAGGTGGTCCACCATAAGATAAGTCAACAGAAACTCTAAACAATTAGTAAAAAAAAAAAAAATATTCTTTGTCATTTATGCATTTTGGGGGTGGAACATTATGTTTTTTAAAATAATTTAAATTAAGGGAAAACAATAATTAAAACATGGCAGAGGAAGTAATAAGAGAACCTGTAGAATATGACGATGAAGACACAATGCCATTTATCTATGAGGAACATGAAAGACCAGACCGATTCAAAACTAGAGCAAATGTTGAACCAGAAGAAGGGGGGAGTTAGCTCTGATGAGGCAGTATAAAAGGGAGAGGTAATCATTCAAATGATGAATCCAAGTGTAGGGGGAACAGTGACCTTAATCAAAGAAAAAGTAGTACAGACGATAAAACAGGTTGATCATTTCCAAATTTTATTAGAAAATATGAGGGAACTAGGATGAAAATTAGATGCAACTAAACAGGAAATAATAGCAGAAAACAATCAGAAATTAGATGCTAAACTAGAACAAATCAATAAAGAACTGAGTGCCAAAATCTAACAGAGTAGGGAGACTTGTGAGCAGAGATTTGGTTATTTAGAGCAAAAATTTGACCAATTAGTGACGGGTCATCAAGATTTAGCAGTACAGGTAAATAAATTATAAAAAAAGTATTAGAGGGAGAAAAATTCGACAGAGCTTTGGCAGAAAAACAAGAAAATTTAAAAAAAGGGACAATTCAATTTAATGGAACAGATTATGGCTAGTAAAAATAAAATAGAAACAGTAGAACAAGAAACAAATAAAGGATTAAAGGAAGTAGAAAGTAAAGTTGGGAACCTAGACCTTCAAGTATAACACATAAAAACGAAATGTAAGGTAGTTCAACACAACATTGAACAAGAGATTAATAAAGTAAAATCAGTACTCGAGTCTCAACAGGATACAAATAAAGATTTAATTAAATAACAAATAGATGGAATTGTTACCAAGGCGATAGAAAAACTAGATAAGAAATTTACAGATTTTGTACTAGAAAATCAAACAAATCTAGGGGAAGCTGGTAATTTACACGATACTACCAACCTATTCGCTAAGGGACTAAGATAAACGTCATTAGCACTTATTCCAAAATTTAAGGGAAAGAGAGGAAATATTTCAGCAATAAAGTACCGTCAAATGGGGTGAATAGCAACACTTTCCATGTTATTAGTCTATGCTACACTAGTAGTTCTAAAGATAAAATCGTGTAACTTGCCTAAAACTTGGGTCTTGTTTTACCCATAAATTTTACCAGAAAATATTTAAAAAAATTGAATTGCATGTGTGTGTTCTTTTTAAAAAACTTGGTGTTTCTATTCACCCCACTGGGTGGGGTGAACAGAAACAGTATCTTAAAGACCATGTGTGTTTCTATTCCTCAGGTTGAGGGTTAAATAGAAATACTTCTTACATTATTTACGGATGTTAGGGGTAGACAGAAACACTTATTACATTATTTACGGATGTTAGGGGTACACAGAAACACTTCTTATATTATTTACTGATGTGAGAAGTATACAGAAACACTTCTTACATTATTTATAGATGAGGGTTAGAATTTGTATAGAAACCCTTCATATCTTGAAACAAAATGTTTACTGTTGACAATAGAGAATTAAGAAAATGAAAACTAACAAAACTACCAAATCTAACAGTAATCATTTAAGTAGAAATAAAAGATGCAAACAATCAATCAATTAATAGATTGTTAAGTTGCTTAGGTCATCTGGAAAACTAATCATGTCTTTAAAGCGAGCGGAAGAGCTGGAAATAGGCGTAGACAGCTTGTGAACTACATCTTGGTGGCTGAAGTATGACTCTTCGAGAGTTTCAGAAAACCTCATTGTCTGAGGTGTTCGCTTGTAGAAAGTACCCATATATCCAGCACCTGAAGGATGAGAGACTCTGCTGACATACAATCTGAAAGATTCCTTTGTTTTTCCATACACTTTAACCACTGCAAAGTCTCCAGGAAGAAGAGAAGTACCATTAGGACCACTTGAGGCAGTATCAATGTCTTCCTCTTCAGACAAGATGTTTGAGTCTTCATCGCTCTCTCGAAGGGAAAAGTCAGAGTTATCTGATGATGAATCTAGCAGAACTCGTTTTGCCCTATTTTTAGAGCTAGTAGAAATTTTGGTGGTAGATAAAGAATGTTCAGGGTCTTGGTTTACTGGGCCTGTAGAGTCTTCAATGTTAACATCAGTTAAACCTACGCTTTTACCAGGAATGACGTCAATTTTTGTTCTTTTCTTTCGAGGTTTGGGCAAGTCATCATGTCTCATGCTTTTGAGAAGCTCTTTGAAGCTGTTATCGATTGTTTCAGCTGTTGATACTTGTTCATTGGTTTCCTTGGATATATCGGTGTGAGGCAGCATCCTCAATACTTGATCTCTGCAGAGGGGCACTATTCCGGATTTCTTAAAACCAGCAATTACATTTCCTTCCTTCAGCCCGTCACACAGCTTCTTCAGGAGACCGGGAAACTTGTCTTTTGGGATAGTTGGCTCAGTCCTGCCTGGTCCTTTTTTCCACTCTTCAAGAATTCCACGCCAGAGAATTTTCATCGGACGGAAAAATGCAACGTCCAATGGCTGCGTCAAGTGAGTTGAATTGCTCGGTAAAAATATAAGACTAACATTGCTTTCTGAGCACATTTTTATTGTTTCCAGTGATAGATGAGATGCCAAATTGTCTCCTATTAGAAACGTTTTCCCATCAAGCTTTCTTAAATAAGGGAGAGCTACAGTTTCTACCCAATCCTCGAAACAGTAGGAGTCAAACCAACCGGACTTGGTTCTGTTATATCGGGAGTTTTTGGGGCCACCTTCCCTCCAGCTTTGGTATAAGTGTTGTGCCTTGTATACAACGTAAGGAGGCAATATAGTCCCGTCTCCTGCAGCAGCAAACATCACGGAAGTGGACACTTTTGTTGAGTTCATAACCCGCTCGGGGTACTTACTTCCTCTTCGTATGATAACTTTACGCCTCCCGGGATCATCGCATAGATTTGTCTCGTCATAGTTTATTATGTTTGAAGGCGGTACATCTTTGAGCTCCTCTTCAAGTCTGTCGAAATATGCGTTAATAACTTCTGGAGTTATTGCAGCTCTGCTTCTTTTTATGTTTTGGCACATTCTCATTGATAGAGCATTTTTATGGCGTTGCATAAAGGAGTAAACAAAATCTCGACCGGGCATATTGTCCTTAAATTGTCTAACAGTCTTTCCCTGATGATCTAAAAATTCCTTAACTATGATCCTCAATGTAAATGAATCAATGGGGTAACCCCACTCCCCACATATTTGTAGTCGATCTACAAGAAGTTTTTCCTCTAGTGAAGTTAAGGCAGTCTGTCCACCATGGTTTTTCATTTGGTCACCTCGTTTCCAATGTCTATATAGCACGCTGTAATGAATATCATGTTTTTTCCGCTGCTTTTCTCACACTGAGCCCTCCTTTCAGGTCTTCAACAGCCATCTTAATTTTCTCTGCTGAGTAGTTTTTATAGTGCTTTCCACTTCCAGGGTTTGGCTGGTACTTGCGAGGCATAGTAACATTCAAATATAGAATAAAAATAAAAAATAATAGCAAATAAATGTGATGGGGTCAATAGAAACACTGTGTTTCTATTCCCCCTGCACATTCCAAACCGTGAGGTAGGAGTTAAAAAAAATTCATTGCAATAAATGTATTAAAAATGTGAACTAGTTACACATAAATTAAATGCTAAAATACCTTTTGTTTCAATTAACATATGTTTTTACTGAATTATGCCTAATAATTTGGTACTTATAACAGAAGTTTTTTGAGCGCCAAAACACAGACAAATGTTATCTTAACTTGAGAAGACTAATGCATAAACTAACAGTGTTGCCAACATAACTAAACAAAATTTCCTTAACTAAATGTTGGTTGACCAACTTCAGAAAACAAAGAAACATGCTGTTTTTTTTGTTGGTTTATCTGTCAGTTGCTTTCAAAAAAATTTCAAAGTTTTGTTGCTATTCACCCCACTGTTTCTATTCACCCCATTTGACGGTACATAAACAAGGTGGAAAGAGTATTTAAAGGAGAAAGAATAAACGAAAAAGTCAAAATAAAAATATTTTTATCAGGCCTAGAAAATGAAGCAAAATCTTCGGAAGATGGTATAGAGAGTGAATGGGAGACATACGAGCAGACTAGGGAAGTATTTTTGGAAAAATATTGGTCTCAAAATATGCAGGATGATTTTCTACAATTAATTTTCAATGGAAAATATAACAAGGATGGTACTATGAGTGTGAATATTTCAATAAATTTGTGTCACAGGCGAAATATTTAAAATAGTCAGTAACAGAAGATAGATTGATAGGTCTTCTAATTAATCATTTTCCAACAGCAGTACAAGACGTTCTAATCAGTGTATATAAATAGAATATTAAATAGGTAGAGAGAGTTTTGAAGGCATTCGATGATAGGTATCCAAGAAATCAAACAAGTATGTTATTGATAGGCCTAGGCAATCATTAAACCCTCAAATCAGAGAGTCAATAATAGACAAGATAGACAAAATAGTTATCAAACACCAGAGCAAAATAGGAGATATACAAATCCTAATAGTGTATCAACAAGATAGGAACCAAGAACCTTCGAAGCAAATAAATTCAAGTGAAAGACAGATTAATAACAGTAACAATGCAGGTCAACCTGGATTAACAACCAGGAAAACACATCAACCTCCAAATTTTAATTTTGTGCCACCATTCCCGGGGACAACGAATTTAAATAGGTACCATTCTGGACAAACGGAAAACTAAAAAGTCAATCACGTGACAGTCCGTACGTGATGCAGATTACAAGTAAAAACCGGACCACAGAACAATCGGCTTATTTAGAGTATGTTAGGAAAAATTTAATACTACAGGGTAACCCTAAGGAAGATTTGTTATTTGAAACAATATAAAGTATAATTTTAATAATACAGTATCATCTGAAATTGAAGGAAAATTAGTTAACGTTAAGGTAAAAATGTTACTAGACACAGGATCAGAGGTGACAGCAATGTCACAAGAATGTTTTAAAATAATAAAAAATAGTGATTTAAAGGAGGCCATTCCCGTGTTACCCGTAACTAACACAGTAATAGTAGGGGCAACGGGAACTAAAAACAAATATTAATTGATGTTGATATAAATAATATAAAAATGAGCGTCATATTCCATATTATAGAAAATTTAAATGTTCCAATTATATACTTGGTTCAGATTGGTTAGCAGGATTTAAAGTTGATATAAATTATCAAAATAGACAGGTGTCAATCAGTAAACAACCATCTAATTTGAAAGTGCCATTTAGCGAAAAAGTTTGTTCAAATAAACAGTATAAAAATATTTCAACAATTATCAGTTAATAACTTACAAATACCTTGGACAGACATAGAAGAAATAATTTGTAGGCCTAATCTGTCAGCCATCAGCAAAGAGAAAAAACAAAAGTTATTAGATGTAATGTGGCAACATAAAGAAATCTTTTCAGAAAAACCAGGATTAAATAACTTATATAAATGTAAATTGCAAGTATCAGATCAAACCTCTTTTAATAGCAACTCATATCCCGTACCCTAGAGCCAGAGATCAGCTGTAGAGGAGAGCCTAAATCACATGTTGGAATGGAATATAATCGAGCGGTGTAGCTCTGACATAATAAACCCATTAGTGGTAGTTAAGAAAAAAGATGGGGTGAGATTATGTTTAGATGCCCGTAAAGTGAATCAAATTTTAATTAATCATAATGAATCACCAGCAACAGCAAATGAACTAATTCAGAAATTTGAAGGCTGTATTATTATTATTGTTGTTGTTTAACGGCCCATCGACACATCTAGGTCATTAGGGCCTTGAAATATATTAAAAACATAATAAAATCCCCATAGGGGAAAGAGATAAAACATTCACCATCTGAGACACTCCATAGGAGTGCTCAAATGGACTCTTGGTATAAATTAAGTGATACACCTGCTAAAAAAAACAACACAAGTGTATCACTCCAATAAAAAGACAAAACAAACATATTAAAATATAACACATTAAAATGACAAAACATGTTAAAATGATAATACGTTAAAAAGACAAAACAACATGTTAAATTGTAATAAAACTGTTAAAAAGATCTCAATATGAGATAATATCCAAAAGAGCCACTTTATAAAAGTGACTCAAATGGCATTAAAAAGATCCGCCTGGCGTATAAAACGGAGTAAACAAATAACTCCATCCGCACTATCGCGTAATAAAAAACGTAAGTAACCTTTAAAATCAAGAGCCAGACGGATAGGGGCTAGTTTGCGACACTCCACCAAAATGTGATGCACACTAAGGGGAGTATCACAAAACTCACACACTGGAGGTGGATCCCCTCTTAGTAAAAAACTATGGGTCAATGAAGTATGCCCGACGCGGAGTCTCGTCACGATGACCTCCTCTCTTCTAGACTTTCGTATAGAAGAGGGCCATCGCGACACACCGTCCCTGATGGACCGCAGCTTGTTCTGAGCAGGGTCGAGACCCACTGCTCGTGCCAGGTGCGTGAGACTCCACGCCGAACATAACCCTTTAGATCTAAAAACATGACACCCAGACTCGCCTCCGGAGGCAGGCGTGCTGCCTCCTTGGCTGCCTGGTCCGCCAGTTCATTTCCTGTAAGACCAGCGTGACCAGGAATCCAGAAAAAGGCGAGCCGGGTGATTAATGAATCAATTTTTAAAATTTGCTCATGTATCATCTGCACGAGGGGATTCCAGGAGTAGAGAGTGGACAATGCACACAGAGCACTCATGGAATCCGTGCAGATGAGGACAGAACGGTGACTACTTCGGTAAACAAAACACAAAGATTTAAAAATGGCATATAATTCAGCCGTAAAAACACTGGTTTCATTAGGTAAACCAAATTTAAAATTGGATCCTTCCACAACAAAAGCACATCCCACGGAGGCTCCAGATTTAGAGCCGTCAGTGTAGATGCGCTCGAATCCGTGAAAGCGAGTGGAGAGGAGCTCATTAAAGGTCCTCTCATATACAAAGTTTGGGGTGGTCGCTTAAAATAGGGAACTTGGCAAGATCAAAATGGCATTGAGCTAGGCGTATCTTCCAGGGAGAAACACGACCTGGGGATGTGGGGATAGCCTTTGGCAAAACTATCCCACACGTGTCGAAAACCGATAGCATCCTGATCCCAACCGGCCTTGCACTACGCCATTTGGTTTCATACAAGACACGGTTAGGGGGATGAAACACAGGACGATAGGCAACATGCTGCGCCATGCAATGAAGTTTCGACACGTAAGATGCCAGAAGATAGGACCGCCGGTAAGATAGAGGCGGCTCACCGGCGTCGGCACAGATGCTGACGATTGGACTGGTACGAAAGGCACCAGTAGCTAGTCGAATGCCAGCATGGTGGACACTATCTAGCATCTTTAACGCCGAGGGTCTAGCTGAGCCATAAACAAAGCTCCCGTAATCTAGTTTAGATCTGACCAGGGCCCTATACAGGCGCATCAAGGTTTCCCTATCAGCACCCCAGGACCGGCCGCTAACCACTTTGAGCAAATTCAATGCCTTGATACACCTCGCTTTCAGGTTTTTGATGTGGGGGATCCAAGTTAGTTTAAAATCGAATAAAAGTCCCAGGAACCTTACGGTCTCGGAGACAGGTAAAACAACGTTGTTCATTAAAATATTGGGGGCTGGCTGTATTCCGCGTAATCTATGGAAGTGGACGACAGTCGTCTTGGCCGCAGAGAAACGAAAGCCATTACGAGATGCCCACAACCATAGATTGTTTACAGCGAGTTGTATCTGTCGTTCAGCCCTGTGGAGACTTGATGAACTGCAATAAATTGCGTAGTCATCCACAAAAAGGCATGAACGAACAGGTGAGCGCAGGTTGTCCACAATACTATTTATCCCGATAGCGAACAACGTACAGCTCAGAATACTACCCTGAGGCACCCCATTTTCTTTAATAAAATCATCGGATAAGGTGTTATTCAACCTTACCCGGAAGTGTCTATCCGACATAAAATTAGATATAAAATAAGGAAGGTTTCCTCGAAACCCCCAGTTAAAAAGCGTTTTCAAAATGCCGTACCGCCAGGTGGTATCGTACGCTTTCTCCAGATTGAAGAAGACATCCAGAAGATGCTGCTTATGGAGAAAAGCGTCACGAATAGCCGTCTCTAGACAGACAAGGTGATCCACCGTGGATCTCCAAGGCTGTAAATTTTTAACTTAATTGGATCTAGTTAGCTCTTTTCGGCAAATTGAGCTAGAACAAGACTCTAGAAAATAGACCTCTTTTATATATAATGGAAGAACTTTTTGTTTTAAAAGAATGCCTTTCGGACTAACAGTATCAACCAGTAAATTCATTAGAGGTTTAGAAATAATTTTAGGCCCTGAGGTGCTTAGTTTTGTAATTCTGTACGTAGATTACATAGTGATTGCATCAAAAACATTTGAGCAACATCTAAAACAGCTAGAATTGGTATTAAGTAAACTTAAAACAGGAGGAATGACAGTTAATTTAAAAAAAATTTCTTTTCTTTGTGAACAAAAACATTTCTTAGGTCATATAATATCCACAGAGGGAATTTCAGCAGACAAAAATAAAACTAGATCAATTAGGGAATTTCCTACACCAAAGAACAAAAAACAACTACAAGCTTTTCTGGGTCTTATAAATTATTACAGGAAATTTGTTAAATACCATTCAGACCTTGTGATACCATTGTTAAATTTAACAAAAAAGAATCAGGAATGGAACTGGGGCAGTGCAGAAGATGCAGCGATGGACAACATTAAACAACAATTTGGAAGTACAGTAACCTTAAAACACCCTGACCTTGAACCCATGAACATATGTTGTGACGCATCTGGATTGGCGATAGGCACTGAGCTGTTTCAATTTGATAAAGACGGAAACCGTAGGCCCATAGCATATGCTAGCAGAGTACTTCATGGTCCTGAAGTTAATTATACAATTACAGAGAAAGAACTATTAGCTATAGTATATGGATGTCAACAATTTAGAATTTATATTTATGGAAAACCAACCACTCTATACACGGATCATAAGGCATTAATTTTTATTAATAAATATAAATTACTTCATGGTCGCTTAACTAGATGGATCCTACTATTACAAGAATATAATTTAACAATAAAATGTATAGCAGGAAAAAACCAAGTGGTAGCAGACACTTTGTCACGTTATTCACCTGAAAGCACAGTATAAAGTACCGTTGATAGGGAATTTAGAGTTTTAATACATAAAAGAAAATCTATTAGTGAATTAGACAAGAAAGTAAAAAAGGAATTACCGATATGTCAAAAAGAGGATTCGAAACTTAAAAAGGTATTTGCAGAACTAGAAGAGTCAGAACCTAGACTAGAAATTGCCAATAATTATCAAATTTATAATAATTTACTTTTCAAGAAAACCACCATAGATAAAATTTGGACTATTTGTATTCCCACAGAATTAGTAATAACTATAATAGAAAATTGCCATTAAAAGTACGTTCATGTAGGGGTAAATAATGTTATATTTTAAAAGAATCATGTAATTTTCCCAGAATGAACAGAACTGTAGCAAAAGTATTAAGACAGTGTGACATATGACAAAAATCCAAAACCCCTAATGTAAAGTAGGAGGGCTTAATGAAAAATGTATTAGCAGATCGACCGTTACAATTAGCTACCTTCTAGTAGTAGAGGTGTGCAATACATATTTGCTGTTATAGATGTATGCACTAAATACGTTAAATTATACACGATAAGGAAAGCAACTACTAATGCAGTTACGAATGAATAGTTACAAAATTATGCAAAGTACGTAGGTATTCCCCTTACTATTGTTTCAGATCATGGAACACAGTTCACGAGTATAAAATGGAGGTCAACTCTGTCAGACAACAATATTATTGTAAAATATATTTAAGTATATCATACCCAAAGCAATAGTGTAGAAAGAGTCAATAGAGAAATTGATAGGTTTTTAAGGTTGTTTTGTTATGATCATCATGCTTCATGGGCAACTTATGTGGAAAGAATAGAGATTTGTCTAAATTCAACGACACACGAAAGCACAGGTGACATACCTCAAGAATTAATGAAGGGTACAAGACCAAATAGAAATCTTGAAAAAGCCTTTGATTTTCCACAAAGGCTAGAAATAGATCACCAAACCAAATTACACTTAGCAGTAAAAATATTAGATGAAACAGCAGAAAAAAGAACCCACTACCATGACAAAAAGATCCTCAAACCTATTGAATATGTAAATGGCCAGTTAGTTCTAGTAAAAAACCATCAATTGTCATCAGCTCTAAATAAAGAGGTAAAAAAGTTATTTTTACTATATGAAGGACCATATCAGGTAAAACGACAAATAGGTCAAAATGTATACTTAATTCAATAAAATACCCTGAGACTCGTAAGATTAGAGGTGTTTTTTAATATTACACAATTAAAACCCTATTATAACAAGACGAATATCTAAAACAGTTTTCAGCTACATTAATTATAAAGGATAGGAGCAGGATCTTAATTCCCTAATTAAATAATAAAATTGGCTGTGGAAGAGATCAAACCAGAGCCTTTAGCTCAATAACTAACAAAAAGAGAGATGCTAAAAGGGTCACGTCTTTCTGAGGAGATACGCAGTAGTTAAATATACTTAATGTATATATCGTGACTCTCAGAAAAAAGTGGCATAAGTCAAAAAACTGAAAAAATGGGTTTTGGCTTAGATATATCTATATTGAGGTACTCTGTTTGGGAAAAGTGATATAAGTCAGACTCTTATAAGTTTGCTGTTAGAAACAAAAATCCAAACGATATAATTCACTTTGCAGTTATTTGTCACAGGGAAAAATGGTACAAGTGTACTTATGTCTCTTTTCCCGAGCATTTATTTATTTTAAGTAACAAGGAAAAGTGCTATATTTCAACTTATGTCATTTTGACCAGAAAATATTATATTAAAAGTATATATAAAAGAGTCATATTCATTGTTTGTTTTTTACATTGTAGTCTATAAACTTGTGACTTTTTATTATCCATTCTTTGCGTTGGATTTATTTGATATTCAATAATATTATTTTGTTTGATAGTAAGTTATATGATACAACAATACATTTTTGAACAAATAATAATTTTGTCCCACATAATGTTGAATATTGAATATTAACCGTTGGCTAAACTGTCATAATATAGACCGCCAAAAGTCATGTTCTGTTTTTTCTTTTTTAATCTGCTCTGTAAACTAATTGGAGACAGGTGTATTAGTTCAGTATCGGCATGTGTTTGCGTTTGTAAACATAGTTAATATTATTATGGCAAGTAAAAGAACTGCTTTTCTGGCAAATTTAAAAGCATTAGCATTCAAGGAAAGGGGTAAGTGAAACGTTATTTGTTAATATTTGTGGGCTTGATTAAATTAGTTTTTGTGTTTAGTAATTGGTAGTTTTGAGAAAAGGGTAGCTTATATTGCCTCATTAATTGAATCCAAGGGTAAAGCCTCTATGAGATTGAGAGATGTTATTATTATTATTATTGTTTAACGGCCCATCGACACATCTAGGTCATTAGGGCCTTGAAATATATTAAAAACATAATAAAATCCCCATAGGGGAAAGAGATAAAACATTCACCATCTGAGACACTCCATAGGAGTGCTCAAATGGATTCATGGTATAATTTAAGTGATACACCTGCTAAAAAAAACCCACAAGTGTATCACTCCAATAAAAAGACAAAACAAACATATTAAAATATAACACGTTAAAAAGACAAAACATGTTAAAATGATAATACGTTAAAAAGACAAAACAACATGTTAAATTGTAATAAAACTGTTAAAAAGATCTCAATATGAGATATTATCCAAAAGAGCCACTTTATAAAAGTGACTCAAGTGGCATTAAAAAGATCCGCCTGGCGTATAAAACGGAGTAAACAAATAACTCCATCCGCACTATCGCGTAATAAAAAACGTAAGTCACCTTTAAAATCAAGAGCCAGACGGATAGGGGCTAGTTTGCGACACTCCACCAAAATGTGATGCACACTAAGGGGAGTATCACAAAACTCACACACTGGAGGTGGATCCCCTCTTAGTAAAAAACTATGGGTCAATGCAGTATGCCCGACGCGGAGTCTCGTCACGATGACCTCCTCTCTTCTAGACTTTCGTATAGAAGAGGGCCATCGCGACACACCGTCCCTGATGGACCGCAGCTTGTTCTGAGCAGGGGTCGAGACCCACTGCTCGTGCCAGGTGCGTAAGACTCCACGCCGAACATAACCCTTTAGATCTAAAAACATGACACCCAAACTCGCCTCCGGAGGCATACGTGCTGCCTCCTTGGCCGCCTGGTCCGCCAGTTCATTTCCTGGAAGACCAGCGTGACCAGGAATCCAGCAAAAGGCGAGCCGGGTGCTTAATGAATCAATTTTTAAAATTTGTTCGTGAATCATCTGCACGAGAGGATTCCACGAGTAGAGAGTGGACAATGCCAACATAGCACTCATGGAATCCGTGCAGATGAGAACAGAACGGTGACACTTACGATACACAAAACACAGAGATTTAAAAATGGCGTATAATTCAGCCATAAAAACACTGGATTCACCAGGTAAACCAAATTTAAAATTGTTTCCCTCCACAACAAATGCGCATCCCACGGAAGCCCCACACTTGGAGCCATCCGTATAGATGCGCTCAAAGCCCTGAAAGCGAGTGGAGAGGAGCTCATTAAATGTCCTCTCATATATAATCGGCGGGGTGGTCGCTTTAGGGAACTTGGCAAGATCATAATGGCATTGAGGTAGGCGAATCTTCCAGGGAGAAACTCGACCTGGGTATGTGGGGATAGCCTTTGGCAGGACTATCCCACACGTGTCGAATACCGATAGCATCCTGATCCCAACCGGCCTTGTACTACGCCATTTGGTTTCATATAAGACACGGTTAGGGGGATGAAACACAGGTCGGTAGGCAACATGCTCCGGCATGCAGTGAAGTTTTGAAACGTAAGATGCCAGAAGATAGGACCGCCGGTAAGAGAGAGGGGGCTCACCGGCGTCGGCACAGATGCTGACGACTGGACTGGTACGAAATGCACCAGTAGCCAGTCGTATGCCAGCATGGTGGACACTATCCAGCATCTTCAACGCCGAAGGTCTCGCTGATGCATACACAAAACTGCCGTAATCTAGTTTCGATCTTACCAAGGCCCTATACAGGCGCATCAAGGTTTCCCTATCAGCCCCCCAGGACCGACCGCTAACCACTTTAAGCAGGTTGAGTGCTTTTATGCACCTCGCTTTCAGGTCTTTGATGTGGGGAATCCAGGTTAATTTAAAATCAAATAAAAGTCCCAGAAACTTTACGGTCTCCGAGACAGGTAAAACAACGTGATTCATTAAAATACTGGGGACTTGTTGTATTCCACGTAATCTATGGAAGTGGACGACCGTCGTCTTGGCTGAAGAGAAGCGAAAGCCATTACGCGATGCCCACGACCATAGATTGTTGACAGAGAGTTGTATCTGCCGTTCAGCCCTGTGGAGACTCGATGAACTACAATAAATTGCGTAGTCATCCACAAAGAGGCATGAACGGACAGGAAGGTGTACGTTGTCCACAATGCCATTTATTGCAATGGCGAACAACGCACAGCTTAAAATACTGCCCTGGGGCACCCCATTTTCTTGAATAAAATCATCGGATAAGGTGTTGTTTAACCTTACCCGGAAGTGTCTATCTGACATAAAATTAGCTATAAAAACAGGGAGGTTCCCACGGAACCCCCAGTTAAAAAGGGTTTTTAAAATGCCGTACCGCCATGTGGTATCGTACGCTTTCTCCAAGTCAAAGAAAACTGCCAAAAGATGCTGTTTATGGAGAAAGGCGTCACGAACTGCCGTCTCGAGACGGACGAGATGATCCACCGTAGATCGGTTGCGGCGAAAACCACATTGAATATTTGATAGTAGATTGCGGGATTCTAAATACCATATTAATCGTTTATTTATCATTTTTTCCAATATTTTGCATACACAACTAGTTAAGGCTATCGGTCTATAACTAGTTGGTTCTAATTTTTCCTTGCCACTTTTATATAGAGGGATAATTGTTGCTTGCCTCCACAGTGTTGGGAACTGACGAGATTCCCAAACACTATTGTAGAGGTCCAACAGACATGCTCGTCCAGCAGGGGGTAACTGGCGCAACATTTCATAATTAATGTCGTCGGGGCCAGGAGCTGTGCTACCCGCCTGGGACATGGCATAGGTCAGTTCATCTAAAGTAAAGGTGGAGTTGTAATCCTCCCCCTGACTCTGACCAAAGTCAATAGAATGGCGCTCTATGTTCCGCTTATGCGCTGCAAACTCATTTGAGTAGCTTGCAGTGCTAGATATGGCGGTGAACATAGAGCCCAATACATTGGTGACCTCCACAGTGGAGGAGACAAGCGTACCATTTGACATGAGGGCAGGTATGTTATTGATGGTATTTTTGCTACTACGTAATTTACGAATATTGTCCCAAACCTTAGTTGTGGGAGTGGAAATTGTAAGGGTAGTTATAAACTGTCTCCAAGACTCTCTTCTGCTTTCACGAATGATACGGCGAGCTCGAGCACGCATAATCCGGAATGATTCTAGATTATCCAAGGTAGGACGCCGATGGAAGAGACGTAATGCTCTTCGACGGTCAGAAATGGCCAATCTACACTCCTCGTTCCACCAGGGAACAGGATGGTGGCGCGGGTTTGGCGAGGATTTAGGGATAGATTCCCTCGCCGCCATGATGACCGTCGAAGTAAAATGGGCAATATTAACATCGACGTCCGGAGAAAGGGGTTGTACAAATACGGCGAGCTCGCGAAATTTATCCCAGTCAGCACGTTTAAGCACCCATTGTGGTGCACGTGCTATACCGGGAGGGTCTTCAATTAGCGAAAGCAAAATGGGAAAGTGATCGCTGCCACATAGATCCGAGTGGACCTCCCAAAGGAAGTGGGCAGCGATCCCGGGGCTACATAGAGTTAGGTCGATGGCAGAGGATACACCATTAAAGGTGGAAAAGTGTGTCTGGGTCCCGGTGTTCATTAACACCAGGTTTCCCGAGACAAGAATATCCTCTACCATCCTCCCGCGGGCGTCTGTATAATTAGACCCCCACACCAGGTTGTGTGCGTTAAAGTCCCCCAAGATAATATAGGGGGCGGGAAGTTGTTTAAAGAGGGCCTCTAGGCTCCTCTTTGAAACACGTTCACCTGGTGGGAGGTAGATGCAGCATACAGTTACTTCTATAGGAAGGGAGACTCTGACAGCGATCACTTGGAGATCAGATACAATATTTATAGACTTATTATATATATTGCTACGTGCAAGTATAGCCACACCTCCGCTAGCCCGATCGAAGAATGGCTTGTCGGTACGATATACATCGTACCCACGAAGCATCGGGCTGTCAGTTGGGCGGAAGTGGGTCTCCTGCAAACACAATATGGAAGGATGCAGGGAAGAAATTATTAGTTTAATTTCCTCTACACGAGCATAAAAACCCCTACAATTCCATTGTAGTAGCGACATAAGTTATTAGTATGAAATTTAATTATCCTCGCAATCCATTTCACTATCCTTTAAGAATAAAAATTTGTTGAGGCCCTTTTTAGGCCCTCTTGCCTTTCCCAGTCTCTCCTGTACCTCTCGCTTCAGGAGAGGCTTCGGCTTATTTTGGAGAGACTGGGTAGTCTGATCCTTGTTCGAAGGCTTTAAGGCCCTCGACGCTTTTTTAATAAAAAAAATTTCGGCGGTCTCTCGCTGGTCCTTCTTCAAGGCACCAGTGGGACTCGCCTTAGCGGCCTCAACTGTTCCGCAACTCGTCCCCACCTCCGGAAGCCCAGAGGTGGGTGTGAGAGGCTCAACAACGGCCGCCCTTGTTTTAATGCCCCGAGGCGGGCCCGGGGGGGTTTCCCGAGGCGGGCTCGGGGGTGTTCCCCGAGGCGGGCTCGGGGGTGTTTCCCGAGGCGGGCTCGGGGGTGTTCCCCGAGGTGGGCTCGGGGGAGTTCCTCGAGGAGGTCTCCTCGGGGGTATAGGTGGGGGAGACGATCGTTGTGGCGGTTTGGCCTCCTTTAAAAATTTAGGCGCCACAGAAGTTGGCGCGGAATCAACATAAATGTCTCGAGAAGAGACCAATGGCACTGGTCGCGTTGGCTCCTTAGCAATATTAACTGCGCAATGGCAGTTGGGACAGTTTATATTTTGACTGACAATCCGGCTATATGAAGTTTGAAATACCGGAGCTTGACATGATACGTATTCCTTGCGTGCCTGGGCATATGAGATCTTCTTTTCGGATTGTATCTCCAGGACTTTTTTCTCTACCTTCCATTTCGGACAGGCCCGAGACCAGGCAGAATGCGGACCCTTGCAGTTGACGCAGTGCTTAGGAGACTCACATGGTGTTTCGTGAGCCTCCTGTCCGCAATCCGCACAGGTTGGCTTGCCACGGCATCGCAGCTTCGTATGCCCAAATTCCTGGCACTGAAAGCAGCGCCGGGGTTAGGGACATACGGACGACCCTGAGCACGTGGAAACCTGCTCGGACCTCCTTTGGAAGGGTAGGTGTTGCAAAAGTAAGGATATACGTGTCGGTTTTTTTCTCTTGTCCGTTCTTTTTGGTTACAATGCGGAATACTTCGGTGACGTGCTGGGGGGAAAGTTCCTCACAGATATCCTCAATGCTCACGCAGTCGAGGTCATAGCAAGTGACCACTCCCTTGCAAACATTGAGGAACCCGTGAGGCTCCACCTTCACCGGTATATGAGACGTATTGCTCAACGGTATTTTAGAGATTGCCATTACTTTTGAGGACTGAATATCTGTTATTGTTTGTATCATTATAGTGCCATCACGCAGTTTTCTTATTGATACGTCAGACTGTGCTGCACCATTTATCACTCTTTCGAGGATAAATGGGCTTACTCGCTTAAGACTTTCGTTTTCCTCTACTCGAGACATTACCAGGAAGCGGGGCTGGGGCCTCACAACTTCCTGGACTTTTTCTGTTAAAGGGCTGGACGGCCTTACCCGTTTCCGGCTCTTATCATTAATACGGCCCTGTGAGGGGCCGGGCAGTGAGTTGCCAGCGGGGTGTGGCAGTACGTTGCTAGCGGACAGTGAGGTGTCAGCGGTGACAATGGAGGTGGCCATGCCTTTTTTGGGGACAACCTGCACAATACTCGGATCGTAGACCCAGGGTGATCCAAGTTGGTTCTACCACATGAGGCCCTGTTAACCCTCCTGGCGGGAAACCCCACACGACGCTAGACATGACAACCTTCGCGTGGGGCTGCGCCAGGAGAGAGGTCATCGCAGCAAGTGGGTGCAGGAAAGTGCCAATTTTACGTCCGGGCCTTCGTGAACGCAACCGGTCTTTTCTCGAGGTAGGGTACCCGGTTATTGTCATCCCTAAGGCCCTTCTACCAAGATATTACAACCGGCGCACTTTCATTCGGGAGCTCAAGGCAGTGGTATCCAATAATAAACAGAGAATAGCCGGGTTAGTTGCCAAGGTCGTCAACGGAAAGGCCAAAGGCCTCTGTGCAGGATGAACGGTGGGGGAAAGGAAGAAAAAGGTAAGGATAGATAAAGCGAAGGGGGAAGAGTGAAAAAAAGGTGGAAAGTGAAGGAAGAAGAAAATGATGTGAAAGGAAAGATATAGGATAGGTTTGTCCCACACGAGGTACGTCCTGCACAGAAGCCTCCCCTTTTAGTCGCTTCTTACGACAAGCAGGGGTTACTGCGGGACTATTCTAAACCCCGTCCCGCAGGGGGGCTCAGCTTTGTATGACCAAATTCCTGGCACTGAAAGCAGCGCCGAGGATTGGGAACGTATGGCCTGACTCTGAGCACATAGAAGCCTGCTCGAACCTCCTTTGGGAGGATGGGAGTCGCAAAGGTGAGGATATATGTATCCGTCTTTTTCTCTTCTCCGTTCTTTTTGTTAATGATACGGTAGACCTCGGTGACATGCTGGGGGGAGAGCTCCTCACAGATCTCCACAATGCTTACACCGTCGAGGTCATAACAAGTGACCACTCCCTTGCAAACATTGAGGAACCTGTGGGGCTCCACCTTCACCTTTATATTTGCCGTATTACTCACCGGTATTTCGGAGATCGTCATAATATTTGAGGATTGAGTGTCGGTCATAGTCTGTATCATAATGGTGCCATCACGCAGTTTCCTTATTAAGACGTCAGATTTTGCTGCTCCATTTATCACTATTTCGAGGATAAATGGGCTGACACGTTTCAGGCCTTCACTTTCATTCACACGAGACATCACCAGGAAGCGGGGCTGGGGCCTCACCACTTCCTGGCTTTTCATCAAAACAGGGCTGGACGGCCTTACCCGTTTCCGCCTCTTTTATCATTAATACGGCCCTGTGAGGGGCCGAGCAGTAAGATGCCAGCAGAACTTGGCAGTACGGTGCCAGCAGACAGTAAGGTGTCAGCTGTGACAATACACTCAGTCATGAGTGGGAGGACAACCTGCAAAAGTACTCGGATCATAGACCCAGGTATCCCAGTTGGTTCTACCACATAGGGCCCTGTTAACTCTTCCGGCGAGAGGCTCCATACGACGCTAGACATGACAACCTTCATATGGAGCATCGTCGGAAGAGAGGTCACCGCAGCAAGTGTATGCAGGAAAGTGCTAATTTTACGTCCGGAACCCTCATGAACGCAACCGGTATTTTCTCAAGGTAGGGTACCCGGTTGTCATCCCTAAGGCCCTTCTACCAAGATATTACAACCGGCGCACTTTCACTCAGGAGCTCAAAGCGGTGGTATCCAATATTAACCCGAGGAGATCCGTGTTAGATGCCAAGGTCGTCAACAGAGGGACCAAAGGTCTCTGTGCAGGATTTAACGGCAGGGGAAGGGAAGAAAGAAGGAAGGAAAAAGTAAGGAAAGAGAAGGTGGAAGAAGGAAAATAGAAAGAGAAGGAAAAGAGGAAAAATAAAGAAAGTGAAAGGAAAGATGTAGGATAGGGTTGTCCTGCACGAGGTACATCCTGCACAGATGCCTCCCCTTTTAGTCGCCTCTTACGACAAGCAGGGGTTACTGCGGGACTATTCTAAACCCCGTCCCACAGGGGAAGTTGCAAAGAGTTCTGATCGAAGGAGAATGGTTACTTTCCGATCATATCAACAAATTTAGGGATATCTTAGCTGAACAGTCGCCTTATTCAATGCAAGATATATGTTTCGTAGGTATGAACGAAAAGGTTCCGGCACTATCAAAGTTTCTTCAAATATTTTATTCCACTCACGATGCCAACTCTTTCACTGATTGACACTTTTTCACCACATTTTATGACAATGGTGTTGTTCACATCTTTGACATCTTGAACAGCAAAACATTATCAAAGGTAGGGCTGTTAATTATTTCCAACATTTTTCCGCACTATATTCAACATGTTTTTCACAAAGTGCAACAACAGAGTGGACCAGATTGCAGTGTGTTTGCGATCGCGTTCAACCGAAGCCCTGACAACAAGAATTCATTTATAGCCAAATGAGACAGTATTTATGTCAAATAAAGACGTCTGGTAAACTTATGAAGTTTCCAACAAAAAATGTTTCGGCTCCCCCACCTTTAATTTTTGAAGACAAAACAGTCTAAAATAGCCTCAAAAAATAAGTTGCGTGGTATAATTCTTCCAGGGGCAAGTAACAATAGCACGAACCATGGGGAAACCAGTAGAACACACAAAAAAAACAGCATAGCTATGCCAGTGTAGCATCAACACCCAAACAATCCAAAACAAGCAATAACATGGAATCAGTCAAAGAAACAGCACCAACGTCAAACAAACACCACAGCAAAGACACAAGCAACATACACAGAAATTTTACTAGAACAAAAATTAATACAAGTTCTCACACACCAATCACACCTACCTCTTTATCACTTAATTTAAAACACTTTGAGAACAGTAAAACAACCAGTAGTTCAGAAATAACTAAACCTGTTAGTAGAGTGTATACCAAAGCAATAAAATCCCATTTACAAACCAAACACAAACAGAATGCAACCAATACGCAAATTTTAGCTACCAACACAAATAGTACAGATTGTTTAAAACCAATTGGCTCTGACTTTTTGTTACTTGGCAAGAATAAAAATCAAGCTCACAATGAAAACAACGATGATCCAGCCTCGATCATCGAGGTTGCTAATGCACCAAGCCAAAGTAAAGATTTGCTCTTAAATACAGAATACCTACCACATCAATATACCTCTAATAATATTAACATGTCAGAGTTTTCTTCTAAAAATTTGCCTAGGGGCAGGAAAAATCGACACAATTTTGACAAAAATTTCATAATTCAAACATTTCAGCAATGCTATGGGTCTTGTGCTGATAAAACGGTACTAGATATGGTGGGAAGCCGTGCCTTTTTTTGAAGAATTAGGCTTAAAACAAACTAGGAAAAGTAAAAATGGCTTTTAAGTTTAGTCATGGCTTTTAAGTTTAATTACTAGATACCTCAAGGAAAAGAAAATTAATAATCCTCACGCCATTGGAACAAATTCAGACAACAAAAATGTTCTGAGGCAAATATAAATGACAAGTCACCTTTCACCATGCTAACTCAAAAGGGCTTTGTCGTCTACAATGGTAGTCCCCAAAATCAATCTTCAATATCAGATCATCACTATTCCAATGGTGACTCGACAGTTGAAACATCGAGAACTAGTTCAACATACTCCTTTTGAAGTTGATCATAACCTACAGAACATTGATTTCCCAACAGTCGAACAAGAATGCATTAATTTCCCTGTAAAATTAAACTATGACTAAGATTGTGAGAGTGCAGCTTCAGATAGACCCGTCCCGAGAAAATTACTAGCAATTTTTTTTACTAAAATTAAAACCTGCTCAGTTTTTTTTTTTTTTTGTTTTTCACGACAGAAAACATTCATATCATTTGGTACGGCAGTTCATCAAACAAGAACTTAAAGACCTAATTTCTATAAATTGTGTATTATCTTTTGGAGAGTTTAAGCAAAGACATTCCAAAATCGTTGTCTATGTGCGATATGGTGTTAACCATATTTAATGTCTAAAACAACGTTTCAGGATTGAAATAAAGAATAGTGAAGAAATTGTTCAATTGAACTTACACTCCACACACATATGTTATATTGATGATAACGATTCAAACGAAAACATAATAACTAATGCAACACCCTCCACTGTCCCTGTAGGAAAGGTCCCTAAAACTACAGGAAAGGGGGATGTGCATACATTTTATAAACAACAACAGATTAAAGAGCAAAGTTTTAAATCAGGAATATTTTAATTATCTCCAAGAAACAAATAGACAAAGGATAATGGCCTTAATTCAAAAGCTTCCTAGTAACTACTACTGCAAAAGAAAACATTGCATCATAAAAATGTAACTTCTTAAAGGTAACTGATACACCTTCTACCGAAACGTATTTCACTATTTACTGTTCTCAAAAACATGACTTAAGGTCTTTCGTATTATGTTACAAAATAAGAGTATAAATATAAATATAAAATGTTCCAATGAATAAAAGTAATAATTTTAACGAACAATTATACCGAGTGAAATCTCGTGTCCTTCAAATTACTCTAATTCAAAGTTTACATTTGTAAAAAAAAGGACACAGATTTAAACGCAAGAAATAGCGTTTACCAACTAACAGTTTACTTAACATCAGGAAACGTAACCATTAAGCGTTACTGCACAAAACAATTGCATACTTGATATTTATTTATATTGAACAAATTATTTTTTATATAAAATGAAAGTCTATCTCCCTAGACGCAAACATAAGATTTATCCTATACATTTAGTCAAATCAAATCAAATGGAAATATCTACAAGGTGTTGACTATTAACTTTAACTATTTACAACGTAGGTCAACCCTACTTGACTCTTAAACAAGATTAGAAGCGTAACAAATAGGCTAATGCCAGACACAATTGCCCCATTGCGTCGACTCGAAAACATGATAATTTACATTATGGGTTTCTTTCCCAAACACGCAAAATACCCTACAATACAAGTAATAATATTAAATGCAATGTAACTGCCAGGTCCAACCTCCATGACCCCAGTACATTTAATGCAATAAAAAATGAGTTTATTTAAATCAAACGTATGTTACTCCAAGGTCCCTCCTTCATGACCGCAGTTTTAGTTATATTTATATAAATGAGTTCAATAATATCAAACGGTCGGAACTCCCAGGTCCCTCCTCCATGACCCCAGTCCAAGAAATGCTATATCTATATACAATTTACATACTCATATATATTCCTTCTGAGCCTAGAAAACAAAACAAGGGGAGGAAAGTTTACATTCAAGCCAGTCACGTAATACGCAGGCATTACATCATTATGCAGTAGTTTCTTCTTTCTTCGTGGTTTCTGATTGGACATCAGCCGTCGCATTGCAGTAAACTAAGAATATTTGAAGTTCATCTTTCTGGAAAGCCGTTGGAACCGTCTGTTGCTAGGTGAGAGTTGCCATAATCTTCCTCCAGGGGGCAACACAGGGCAGATATGAATTGTCGCCTTGACCCTCGGGAACGTCGTTCAGTTATAATATTTTACTCGTGCCGGTTACAACTTTGAACATTACTCGCAGTCGTCCACGATCCAACCCGGCCGCTTTGACTTGGTAGTACTCTAGTGATGTCAGATTGGAGATCCGAAGGTACGTGAAGAACATTTCGTTTTGTAGACAGACAATATTGGATAATTTAAGAACGTTTATTTGATGTGTGATGGTTGGGCTGCATTGGGCTATAATAGTGAATAGTACTATTATAGGCTACGTCGGTGTTATTTAGGAGCGGGTAGTATGCTATACGCGATTAAGCGTGTAGAATCAGGTTGGGTGGGGTAGCAATTGTACAATACGAAGATTGTATTGTTACACTAATCCATACCAGAAAAATTATCTTAATTATGAAGGCAAGTTTTCATTATTTACAAGATGTTGGAGAGGTGCCTAATTGCACTATCCGAGACCATATTAAAAAGAAATGCGTGCCACCCTAAGTATCTATTGTGTCTTGATATTTAAACACATTCGTAGACAAGAAAAAGGAGGTTGTATTGCGTACGCGAGGTGCAAGCACTCCCAATTAAATAAAGAATGTAAAAAATTCCGTTTTAATATTTATTTTACAGCTTCTTTGGCTACGGTGCATGTTCACAGCAAGGGACAGACTTCTCAGAATTATGATCCAGACGACCGTATATTTACACAATTGAGAGGAAACAAACGTAAAGTTGCCCAAGATAAATTAATGGTACAAACCCCAAGTCCTATTTCATAGAAAAGCTTAAGGAAGCCGATGAAACTGTCATTTTAATGGGTCACCTTCAGGACATTAAGACGCTTCCCGTTCTTCAAAAAGCTCGTTCGGAAGCAATGGCGTGTAACGACTTTATTTTACGGATTTACGCATGCACTATCTAAATAAAAACCCCACTGATAGATATATACAACATATTCAGAATCCTTTTGGGTTTTACATGTTTAGTAAAATACAGTTAAAAATAGTCTGCGAACATGTAACGAATGAACCTTTCATTTTGTACTTGGATGCTACTGGCTCCACCGTTAAAAAACCAAATGACGAGAAATGTAAGCGAATTTTATATTATGCCGGTGTTATACGTGTTAAGGGTTACATCTTACCTATTCTAGAATATGTTTTAAGTTGTCACGACAAGAACAGCATTTCAATGTTTCTTCTTTCTTTTCATTAATTTGTCAAAGATAACAATAAAAGATGGCCATTGTTCCATCTAGTTGTTGTAGACTGGAGCTGGGCTCTTATTATTGCTGTAATATAAAGTTGGAATAGAAAAAGTTTATTAAATTATCTAAATATATGTTTTGACGTGCTTACCGGTACTTGTTCTGATAAAATATCCTTTAAAGACTCAATTACAATCCATACATGCTGTGCCCACTTCATGAAAATGGTTTCGATGTCATTTAAAAGGCTGTGTGTCACCGGAAAAAAAAAATATACTTGAGGGAATTGGTGTTATTCTTTTGTGTAGAAACCTTCTAAATTTAACAAACCAATGTAGGAACTTTTTTATAGTACTAGTTTCTGAGTGTGTCACTCATGATGTACTAGATGCTTTAAACTCTCTTGCTAACAGCTCGTCCATTATTGACGACAATGGAGAAATAAATGTCGAAGACCTAGATCTCGATAACAGAGCGACTGGTACCATATATAAAGATAGTCCATTTTACAAACATTTTTTATCCATCTATAAAGAAGTCACTCAACTATCCACTGCCATAGAAGGTCATATACCGATTAAAAATTAGTACATGTGCTCTCAATTTGCCGAATATTTTATAACCAGGCTAGCACCTTTCGCGCCTTTATGGACAGGCATAATGCTGGACATTTCGTCTAAAAATGACAGAATTGATAGGGCTAGTAATGCACCCGTGGAGAATTGGTTTAGGCAAGTCAAACTAGATTTATTGAGTAGAAAAACTAATTTAAAACCGGGTAGATTTGTAAAGATTTTACAGGATAGACTGGAAGGTGTTTGCAAAGCGATACAATTAAACATTCCTAAAAAACCTAAAAAGAACAATACTGCTTTAGGTTACCCATGAACATACCGAGGATAAGAATGCGGATGATCCATCTGTGGAAGAATCGTGGATAAGAAGAACAATGAGAAACACATATTTTGATCGTTTATTTCTGAGGTCTTCCATCCTAGGCCGGTATATTAAAAAAGTATCCTCGCCACAATCAATAAAGTATGTTGAGAACACAAACACACATTCAGTAGTATTTAATAAGGCAACTCACGATATTTCTACAATAGATACACTGCTTCAACCTTGCAGGCCACCATCAAATTTTGTACCTCAACTTTTGGAGGAAACTATTTCGTCAACTCTTAAATCTTAATATTGTTCTGTCCATTTGGTTTCTAACGATAGTGCACCTATTTTACAGGAACATTATTATTTTTCTTCTCGTTCTCAACCGATAGAAGTATCCTCTGATGAAGGATCAGCAGAGGAATTTTCTTTAAAAAAATAATCTAACATTGAAACGCCAACTTACCCCCATCAAAATTCAAATTATAATGGCTTATTCTTATCTGTGTCATATTACTCCTGTCCAATTGAAAATTTTCAACACATTGTTGGAATTTTTAATCTAATGTTATATTCAACCCGTATTGTGGTAAAAGTTTTCAATACATCTTATGTAAATTGAAAGAGCTCTTCGTGGATTTGTTCGACCTTGATAGATGCGTGCGCAGCAATATTCATTAAGGAAAGCGGTAGAGGTGACGTGGCAGTTTTCGATTGAGCAAGCACCTTCAATCGCGTTGTCAAGAAACTAAATTTACGTCCAAAACACTTATTTGTTCCAGTTCACTTTCGAACAAGGTTTGGCTTTTGCTGCCTTACAACCTGGATGGAACACATTGGTGTCTAATGGTAGTAAGTAAAGGGGAAAAAAACATGTGTACATCTTTAATTATATGTCATACAATGAAGAAGAAGGAAATAAAGTCTTAGCCCTTTTTTATCGTTCTTGTACGAGCGAAATAAAGCCTGTAACGAACAATTGGACACAAGCGAATGGCAAGTGCACGAAGCACCAAATTGTCCCAAGCAGTTTGATTCTTACAATTGCGGCATGTATGTAATATATTATATGCATTGCATATTAATGAACATAGAATGCAATGCAGACTTTGACCCTAAACATTTAAGCAAAGTTATCCAAAACAGGATTTTAACAGAATCCGAAAATGTCACTAATTTGTGTTTATATTGTGGCGAAGGTAAGAGACCATGTTCATCCAGTTGGTTCATATGCGATGTGTGCGGCCGCTGGATACATTAAAAACCCTGTTTACTTTATTTGGGAAAACCTTACAACGATATGAAAGAGGATACATTCACCTTTATTTGTTATTTGTGCCAAAGAGCGACCAACTCTAATTTTAACCCCAACAAATTGCGAGCCACCGCATTTCCTTCTTAATCTACCCTAATATAACCATCTTGATATATCGTAATTTTATCAAATTTATTATTATTATTGTTTGACGGCCCATAGACACATCGAGGTCATTAGGGCCTTGAAATATATTAAAAACATAATAAAATCCCCATTGGGGAAAAAGATAAAACATTCACCATCTGAGACACTCCATGGGAGTGCTCAAATGGGCTCTTGGTATAAATTAAGTGATACACCTGCTAAAAAAAACCACAAGTGTATCACTCCAATAAAAAGACAAAACAAACATATTAAAATATAACACGTTAAAATGATGTTAAAATGATAATACGTTAAAAAGACAAAACAACATGTTAAATTGTAATAAAACTGTTAAAAGGATCTCAATATGAGATAATATCCAAAAGAGCCACTTTATAAAATTGACTCAAATGGCATTAAAAAGATCCGCCTGGCGTATAAAACGGAGTAAACAAATAACTCCATCCGCACTATCGCGTAATAAAAAACGTAAGTCACCTTTAAAATCAAGAACCAGACGGATAGGGGCATATTTACGACATTCAACCAAAATGTGATACACACTCAGAGGAGCATCGCAAAACTCACACATTGGAGGTGGATTCCCTCTCAGTAAAAAACTATGGGTCAGTGAAGTATGCCCGACGCGGAGTCTCGTCACGATGACCACCTTTCATCTAGACTTTCGCATAGAAGAGGGCCATCGCGACACACCGTCCCTGATGGACCGCAGCTTGTTCTGAGCAGGGTCGAGACCCACTGCTCGTGCCAGGTGCGTAAGACCCCACGCCGAACATAACCCTTTAGGTCTAAAAACATGACACCCAGACTCGCCTCCGGAGGCAGACGTGCCTCCTCCTTGGCCGCCTGGTCCGCCAGTTCATTTCCTGAAAGACCGGCATGACCAGGAATCCAGCAAAAGGCGAGCCGGGTGCTTAATGAATCAATTTTTAAAATTTGTTCGTGAATCATCTGCACGAGAGGATTCCACGAGTATTCAACCTTACCCGGAAGTGTCTATCCGACATAAAATTAGATATAAAAATTGGAAGGTTCCCTCTTAACCCCCAATTAAAAAATGTTTTCAAAATGCCGTACCGCCAGGTGGTATCGTACGCTTTCTTCAGATCGAAGAAGACAGCCAGAAGATGCTGCTTATGGAGAAAAGCGTCATGAATAGCCGTCTCTAGACAGACAAGGTGATCCACCGTGGATCGGTTACGGCGAAAACCACATTGAATATTAGATAGCAGATAGCGGGATTCTAAATACCATATAAGTCGCTTATTAATTATTTTTTCCAATATTTTACATACACAACTAGTTAAAGCTATCGGTCTATAGCTAGTTGGCTCTTATTTATCTTTGCCACTTTTATATATAGGTATAACTGTTGCTTGCCTCCATAGTGAGGGGAACTGATGAGATTCCCAGACACTATTGTAGAGGTCTAAAAGAAATGCCTGTCCGGCAGGGGACAGCTGACGCAACATCTCATAATGAATGTCGTCTGGACCAGAGGCTGTGCTGCCGGCCTGGGACAGGGCGTATGTCAGTTCATCTTTGGTAAAGGGGAAGTTATAATCCTCCCCCCGACTTGGCCAAAATCAATAGCATGGCGCTCGATGTTCCGCTTATAAACTGCGAACTCGTTAGTGTAACTCGCAGTGCTAGAAATAGCGGCGAACATCGAGACCAATACATTTACGACCTCCACAGGGGAGGAGACACGTGAACCGTTAGACATGAGGGCAGGTATATTGTTATTGGAATTGTTGCTATTACGTAATTTATGAATATTATCCCAAACCTTAGTTGTGGGAGTGGATATTGTAAGGGTTGAAATAAATTTTCTCCAAGACTCTCTTCTGCTTTCACGAATGACACGGCGAGGTCGAGCACGTAGAATTCGGAATGACTCCAGATTCTCTGAAGTAGGACGTCGATTAAAGATACGTAGGGCTCTTCGACGGTTAGAAATAGCCAGCCGGCACTCCTCGTTCCACCAGGGAACAGGACGGTGGCGCGGGTTTGGCGAGGATTTAGGGATGGATACCTCGCCGCCGCGATGACCGTCGAAGTAAATTGCCCAGTCTTAACATCGACGTCAGGAGAATGGGGTTCGTCGAATACGGCGAGTTCGCGGAATTTATCCCAGTTAGCACGTTTAAGAACCAATTGGGGTAACCGTGCTGTACTGGGAGGATCATGAATTTTTGAAAGCAGAATGGGAAAGTGATCGCTGCCACATAGGTCCGAGTGAACCTCCCAAAGGAAGTGAGCAGCAATCCCGGGGCTACATAGAGCTGGGTCGATGGTAGAGGATACACCATTAAAGGTGGAGAAGTGTGTCTATGTCCCGGTGTTCATTAACACCAAGTTTCCCAAGACAAGAATATCCTCTACCATCCTCCCGCGGGCGTCTGTAAAATTGGACCCCCACACAAGGTTATGCGCGTTAAAGTCCCCCAAGATAATATAGGGGGCGGGAAGTTGTATAAAGAGGGCCTCTAGAGTCCTCTTGGAAACACGTTCACCTGGTGGGAGGTAGATGCAGCATACGGTTACCTCCATAGGAAGGGAGACTGACAGCAAACACTTGGAGATCAGAAACAATATTAATATTCTTATGATATATAGTGCTTCGTGCGAATATAGCCACACCTCCGCTAGCCCGATCAAAGAAGGCTTGTCGGTACGATACACATCGTACCCACGAAGCATCGGGTTGTCAGTTGGGCGGAAGTGGGTCTCCTGTAAACACAAGATGGAAGGATGCAGGGAAGAAATTTGTTGTTTAATTTCCTCTATACGAGCATAGAAACCCCTACAATTCCATTGTAGTAGCGACATAAGTTATAAGTATGAAATTTAGTTATCCTCGCAATCCATTTCACTATCCTTTAAGAATAAAAATGTGTTGAGGTCCTTTTTAGGCTCTCTTGCCTTTCCCAGTCTCTCCTGTACCTCCCGCTTCAGGTGAGGCTTCGGTTTATTTTGGAGAGACTGGTAGTCGGATTCTTGTTAGAAGTCTTTAAGGCCTTCGACGCTTTTTTTATATAATTTTTTACAGCGGTCTCTCGCTGGTCCTTCTTCAAAGCACCAGTAGGACTCGCCTTAGCGGCCTCACCTGTTCCGCAACTCGTCCCCACCTACGGAAGCCTAGAGGTGGGTGTGAGAAACTCAACAACGGCCGCCCTTGTTTTAGAACCCCTAGGCGGGACCGGCGGATTTCCTGAGGTGGGCTCGAGGTGATTTCCCGAGGTGGGATCGGGGTGTTCCCCGAGGTGGGATCGGGGGTGTTCCCCGAGGTGTGCTCGGGGGGGTTCCTCGAGGAGGTCTCCTCGGTGGTATAGGTTGGGGAGAGGACCGTTGTGGCAGTTTGGCCTCCTTTAAAAATTTAGGCGCCACAGAAGTTGGCGCGGAATCAACGTAAATGTCTCTAGAAGAGACCAATGGCACTGTTCGCGTTGGCTACTTAGCAAGATTAACCGCGCAATGGCAGTTGGGACAGTTTATATTTTGACTGATAATCAGGCTATATGAAGTTTGAAATACCGGAGCTTGACTTGATACGTATTCCTTGCGTGCCTGGGCATATGGGATCTTCTTTTCAGATTGTATCTCCAGGACTTCCTTCTCTACCTTCCATTTTGGACAGGCCCGAGACCAGGCGGAATGCGGACCCTTGCAGTTGATGCAGTATTTAGGAGACTAGCATGGTGTTTCGTGAGCCTCCTGTCCACAATTCGCACAGGTTGGCTTACCACGGCATCGTTGCTTCGAATGCCCAAATTCCTGGCACTGAAAACAGCACTGAGGGTTAGGGAGATACGGCCGAGCACGTGGAAGCCTGCTCGGACCTCCTTCGGAAGGGTAGGAGTCGCCAATGTGAGGATATACGTATCCGTCTTATTTTCTTGTCCATTCTTTTTTGTGACAATACAGTACACTTTGGTGACATGCTGGGGGAAAGCTCCTCACAGATCTCCTCAATGCTTACGCAGTCGAGGTCATAACAAGTGACCACTCCCTTGCAAACATTGAGGAACCTGTGGGGCTCCACCTTCACTTATATATTTGCCGTATTACTCAACGGTATTTCAGAGATCGCCATAATATTTGAGGATTGTGATTCGGTCATAGTCTGAATCATAATGGTGCCATCACGCAGTTTCCTTATTAAAACGTCAGATTTTGTTGCTCCATTTATCACTCTTTCGAGGATAAATGGGCTGACACGTTTCAGAACTTAACTTTCTTCTACTCGAGACATCACCAGGAAGCGGGGCTGGGGCCTCACCACTTCCTGGCTGTTTATCAAGACAGGGCTTGACGGCCTTACCCGTTTTCCGCCTCTTATCATTAACCCGACCCTGTGAGGGGCCGGGCAGTAAGATGCCAGCAGAACTTGGCAGTACGGTGCCAGCGGACAGTAAGGTGTCAGCTGTGACGATAAACTCAGTCATGAGTGGGAGGACAACCTGCAAAAGTACTCGGATCGTAGACCCAGGTATCCCAGTTGGTTCTACCACATAGGGCCCTGTTAACTCTTCCGACGAGAGGCTCCATACGACGCTAGACATGACAACCTTCATATGGAGCATCGCCGGAAGAGAGATCACCGCAGCAAGTGTATGCAGGAAAGTGCTAATTTTACGTCCGGAACCCTCATGAACGCAACCGGTATTTTCAAGGTAGGGTACCCGGTTGTCATCCCTAAGGACCTTCTACCAAGATATTACAACCGGCGCACTTTCACTCAGGAGCTCAAAGCGGTGGTATCCAATATTAACGCGAGGAGAGCCGTGTTAGATGCCAAGGTCGTCAACAGAGGCCAAAGGTCTCTGTGCAGGATTTAACGGAAGGGGAAGGGAAGAAAGGAAGAAGTAATGAAAGAGAAGGTGGAAGATGGAAAAAAGAAAGAGAAGGAAAAAAAGTGAAAGGAAAGAAGTAGAATAGGGTTGTCATGTACGATGTACATCCTGCATAGATGCATCCCCTTTTAGTCGCCTCTTACGACAAGCAGGGTTACTGCGGGACTATTCTAAACCCCGTCCCGCAGGGGGGTGCAATGTTAATTGTAGGTATAAATGTACTTATAATTTTAGTGAAAAAGGGAGAAAAAATATAGTTCCCATTATTGGTCTCTTGAATCATATAATAGAAAGAAAGATTTTATTTTAAAATATGTAAACATCTACAGAACCTGAACGGCGTCGATCAAAGCTTGAAAGTGGAAGGCAGCGAAACGATTCTAAAAAAGTATAGTTTTCTTTTAAATGGCACTGAAACAAGAGTGTGTTATACTTTTTTTTAAATACATTGTCAATTAGCAATGGCCTAGTAAATACTGCATTCAAAGAGGTTAGTACTTCAGCTTTGGTGTTTTTCAGGTGAAGATAAACGAGGGAGACACATTCCTGCAAATAAACTGTCTAATGCGAAAGTAGAAAAAATAAAACGTCATATTGAGCAGTTTCCCATCTTACAGAATCCCACTATTGTCGAAGGGATCATCAAGAAAGTATCTAGACAGTAAACTCTCGATAAATAAGATGTTTTCATTGTATAAAGAACAATGTGAGGGCGCGTACTGAAAATGTACCGAGTATTACTACATATAAGAGAATATTTTGGAATAATTACAACTACGCCTTCTTTGCACAAAACATAATCTTGCAGAGGAAGACGAGAAAATACTAATTGAGTAAGACTACCTGGATTACAAGGAAAGAGAAAAAGAGGCTAATCTTGCAAAAGCAATTGACAAAGAAAGGGCAGCCATTTATCCGACATTTGTATCGGGCAACATTTATAGCAAAGCGTGCTTCAGGTATCATCTACTGAGGCATCAATTATGTATTATACTATATTGTTAATTAACTGCTATATTATTTATTATTATTATTTGTGTTTAGAGGCCCATCGACACAATGAGGTCATTAGGACCTTAGCATTAATGAATACATAGTAAAATCTCCATAGGAAAAAGACGGGAATATTCACCCCTGTTTAAAAAAAACAGAAAAAAAGAGACAAAAAAAAAATTACAATAAAAAAGGGGGGTTTCCCCAAAAAAATTTTAAAAAAAAAAAAAACCAAAATTTGAGGCACCCCAAAAAGGAGTACTGAAAAAAAAAAAAGGGGGCCCCAAAAAACAATTTGGTGAACACCTCTAAAAAAAAACCGGGGGTTTACCCACTCTAAAAAAAAACAAAAAAAACTTTATTAAAAAAAAAATTTTTAGTTAAAAAACAAAACAAAACTTTTTAAAAAATCCCCTTTTTTTTTAAAAAAGTTTTTTAAAAATGAATAAAACCCCAAAAAAAAAACAAAAATTTAAATTACACTATTTTTATTTATGGGGGTTTTTTAAAGGCCCATCGACACATCGAGGTCAGGGGGGCCTTTTAAAAATTTTTTTTAAAAAACATAATAAAATCCCCATTGGGAAAGAGATAAAACATTCAAAATCTGAAACACTCCGGGGGATGCTCAAAATGTCCCTTTAAAAAAATAAAATAAGTGATCCCCCTAAAAAAAAAAACCCACAATTTTTTCATTTCCAAAAAAAAAACAAAAAAAAATATTAAAAAAAAAAAAAACAGGGTTAAAAAGACAAAAAAAATTTTTAAAAATTGTAAAAAAAGGGGGAAAAAATTAATTAAAAATATGAAAAATACCAAAAGACCATTTTATAAAAGTGACTCAAAGGGTTTTTAAAAAACCCCCCCGGGACTGGCGTTAAAACGAGAAAACCCCAAAATAACCCCCATCCCCATCCGGCCGAAACCCTTTTTAAATAAAAATTTAAAAACCAAAAAAAAAAAACCCCCCAAAACGGATAGGGGTAGTTTGGCGACACTAAAAAAACCAAAAAATGGACCCCAAAACTAAGGGGAGGCCCCAACAAAACTCACACACGGGAAAAGGGGAAAATCCCCCCCAAAAAAAAAAAACTAGGTAAAAGAATTTTTGCCCGGGGGGATCTCGTCACGATGCCCCCCTTTTCCTTTTTAAAAAAATTTTTCGTGTAAAGAGGGCCATCGTTTTTACCCCGTCCCTAAAGACCGCAGGCTTGTTAAAAACCCAAGGGCGAGCCCACTGCTCTGCCAGTCAAAGACCCACCCCGAACAAAAACCCTTTTTTATAAAAAAAAACAGGACACCTTTTTTGGGCCAAAACCGGGGAGGGGGCCTCCTTGCCCCCCCTTTTGGCCCCCCAAAATTTCATTTCCTGGAAGACCACGTGACCAGGAACCCACCCAAAAAAAGGGGCGACCCGGGTTTTTTTAAATTTTTTTTTTTAAAAAAAAAATTTTTTCTTTTTATCACGGGCAGGGGGGGTTTTTGGGGGAGTAGAAAAAAGGAAAAACCCCCCAAACGGGGGTCATTTAAAAAAAAATTTTCCTTTTGCAAAATGAGGAAAAAAAAAGTGACTACTTGGGTATACAAAACCCCAAATTTTTTTTAAAAAAGGGGGCATATAATTCGGGCTGTAAAAACGGGGGTTTCAGGGGGAAAACCCAAAAATTTAAAAAGAGGACCCTTTCCCAAAAAACCCCAAAAAAAACCCCCCAAAAGGAAAAGGGCCCCCCAAGATTAAGAGTTTTTGGTGAAAAATGTTTTTAAAAAATCCAAAAAAGCGAGTGGGGGGGAAAAGCTCATTAAAGGTCCTCTCATATACAAATTTGGGGGGGGTTTTTTTGGGGGGAAAAACTTGGCAAATAAAAAGGGGAATTTCGGAAGGCGTATTTTCAGGGAGAAACTCGACCTGGAATGTGGGGGGGGGCCCTTTAAAAAAGGACTATCCCAAAAGTGTCGAAAACCGAAAAATCCGGGAAACCCCAAACCCGGGTTGTATTTGGGGGGGGGCCCTTTTAAAAATTTTATACAAACACGTTAGGGGATGAAAAAAAAGGGGGGGAAAAAAAAAACCTTTTTTGGGCATCAAATGCTTTTGGCCGGGAAATTGGGGGCCAAGGGAAAAAACCCCCGGGGGGAAAAAAAAAGGGGCTCCCCCCGGGGAAAAAGATCTGACGAACGGGGGTGGGGAAAAACACCTTAGCCGTCAAAAAAAAAACCCGCAGGGGGACGCTATAAAACATCTTTAACGCAAAAAGGTTTTTAACGGAAAACCCTAACAAAACGGCCAAAAACAAGTTTTGATCTCACCAAAAGGGTCTATAGGGGGGCATAAAGGGGTTTCCCCCATCGGGGCCCCCCCCGAGCGCCCAAATCACAAACCCTTTTAAATAAATTCAAACTTTAAAAAAAAACCCCGTTTTTATTCTCATGTGGGGGACCCAAAATTTAAAAATTTAAAAAACGAATAAAAAGTTCCCGGGGAAAAACCTTTAAAACCCCCCAAAGGGGCAGTAAAAAAAAAAATTTTGGGTTTATTAAAAAAAGGGGGGGCTGGGTTTTTCCCCCGTAAAAAAATAGGGGGGGGACGACAGTCATTTTGGGGCCCCAGAAAAACCCAAAACCATTCCCCAATGACCCAACAACCATAAATTGTTTACAGCGGGGTTTTTTTTCTGGCGGGTTAAAAAAGGGGCCCTGGGGGAAAAATTGATAAAAATGCAAAAAATTTTTGGGGAGTCAAAACCCCCAAAAAAGGAAAAAAACCCCAAAAGGTAATTTTTGCACTTTTTTCTCCCCAAACATTTATGGGGGAAAAAAAAAAACAACGTACACTCAAAAAGGGGTTTTTCCCCCGGGGGGGACCCCCCCATTTTTTTAAATTTTAAAAACATTGGATAAGGTTTTTTGGGGTTTTTAATTTTAAAACCCGAAATTTTGGGCATCTGACAAAAAATTTGGGGCCCAAAAAAAAAGGGGGGTTTCCCCCCCGGAAAAACCCCCCCCAATTTTTAAAAAAATTTTTTTAAATTTTCCCGTAACCCCGGGGGTTTTATCCCCTTTTAAAATCAAAAAAAACAAAAAGGGGAGAGGGGGGGGGGTTTTAGGGAAAAAAGGGCGTCACGAACACAGCTAAAAAAGGGACAGATAAATCCACCGTTGGGGGTTTAAAACAAAAAAAAACCCCCAAAAAATTGGGGAAAATTTGGGGAAAAAAAATTTTGCTTTTAAAAAAAAACCCATTAAGTCTTTTTAAAATTTATATTTTTTTTCAAATTTGGGGGGGGCATAAAAAACCCCTAGAAAAGGGGCCAAAATCTTTTTTATAATTTTTTGGGGCTCAAAATTTATTTTGGGGCCAAAACCTTTTAAAATTTTGGGATGGGGGTTTTTGCTTAAACTCCACTTTTGGGGAAAATTTTTTCCTTTTCCCCAAAAAAATTTTTTGTAGGGGTTTTAAAAAGGGGAGGAACCCCGCCCCCCCCAAGGGGGGGGGTTGGCGAAAAAATTTCTTTAAATGGATATCTTCCGGGCCAAATTTTTTATAACCCCCGGGGAAAAGGGGGGCCCCTTAAAAAAATTTTCCCTTTTTTGGGGAAAAGGGGGGAAGTTAAAATCCCCCCCCCTTTTTTGGGGCCCCCAAAACCCAAAAAAAAAAAGGCCTGTTCCCCCCCCTTTTTGGGCACCGCGAACTTGTTAGAGCCCCCTCGCAGTGTTTAAAAAATGGGGGCAAACCCAGGGGGGGGCCCCCAATTTTAAAATTGGGGCGCCCCTTTTTAAGGGGGAGGAGACAAGTAACCGTTAGACATGATGGGGGAAAAATTAAAAAAATTGGTATTTTTGCTATTTAACTTTTTTTTAAAAACGAATGTCCCCCCAAAAACCCTTGGGGGTTGGGGGGAAAAGGGGAAAAAAAAAAGGGGGAAAAATAAACTTCTACAAGATTTTTTTTCCCCTTTTTTTAAATCGGATAACAACGGCGAGCTCTAGCAAAAAAGAATCCGGATTCCCCCCAATTTTCCCTCCAAAGTGGGGGACTCGATTAAAGATACCGGGGTTTTTCCCCGAAGGTAGAAATACCCCCCCCGCACTCCTCTTTCCCCCGGGGAACGGGAGGGGGGGGGAAAGGGTTTTTGGCGGGGTTTTGGGGGGAAAAGGAAAATTGCCCTCGCCCCCCGAAAATGACCGTCAAAAAAATTTCCCCTTCCTTTTTAACATCACGTCGGGAAAAAGGGGGTTCGTCAAAAAAGGAAAAATTTTTCGCGGTTTTAAAATTCCTTTTTAAGGGGGCATTTTAAAAAACCCCAAATTGGGGGGGTACCCCGGGGCAAAAACGGGGGGGTTTTTGGGGGGTTTTTTGAAAGAAAAAATTGGAAAAAAAAATCACCCCAAAAAAGGTCCGAATGAACCCCCCAAAGAAGTGAGCAGCCCCCCCGGGGGGCATACATAAGCTAGGTCGGATGGCAGGGGCCCCAAAAAACACCATTAAAGGGGGAAAAAGTGTGGGGGGCCCCGGGTTTTTCATTAACCCCGGGGGTTTCCAGGACAAAAAAAACCAAAAACCCAAAATCCTCCCCGGGCGTCAAAAAAATTTAAAATTAACCCCACAGGGGGTTTAGGGCTTTTTAAAAAGGGCCCCCAAAAAGATGATATAGGGGGGGGGGAAGTTGAAAAAAGGGGGCCTCTATGTCCCTCAAAAAAACACGTTCACCTGGCGGGAGGAAAAAATTTCAGCAGGGGGGGTTACCCCCAAAAAGGAAGGGAACCTGAAAGCGATCAGGGGGGAAAAAAAGAAAAATATAAAAATTCTTGATGTAAAAATGGGTACTTCGTGCGAATATACCCAAAAACCTTTCCGCTACCCCCCCCCCCCAAAAAAGGGGCTTGTGGGGACGAAAAAAATAAAAACCCACGAAGCATGGGTTTTTGTCATTTGGGGGGGAAGGGGGTCTCCAAAAAACAAAAAAATTGGAAAAAGGATGCAGGGGGGAAAATTTAAAATTAGTTTTTTTCCCCCTCTACACAACCAAAAAACCCCCCTTAAAAATTCCATTGTATGGGGGAAAATAAGTTTATTATTATGAAATTTAGTTATCCTCAAGCAACCCTTTTTCACTACCCCTTTTTAAAAAAAAAAAATTTTTTTAAAAAGGCCCTTTTTAAGGGCCCTTTTGGGCCTTTCGCAGCCCCCCTTTTCCCCCTTCCACGGGGGGAAAAGGGCCCCCTTGGGGCTTTTTTTGGGGAAAAGACTGGGTATTGGGATCCTTGTTCAAAAAGGTTTTAAACCCCCTTTTTCGACAGTTTTTTTTAAAAAAAGGGGGGAAAGGGCTTTTCCCCCCGGTCCTTTCCCCCAAGGCACCAGGGGGAATCGCCTTAGCCCCTCACCGTTCCCAACTCGTCCCCTCCCCCGAACCCAAAGGGGGGGTGTGGAAGGCTAAAAAAAGGGCCGGCCAATTTTTTTTGGGGGCCCTTTTTAAGGGTTTTTAGGGGGTGTTCCCCGGGCGTGCTCGGGGTTTCCCCCCCGGGGCCCCGGGGGGGGGGGGTCCCCCCCAGGTGGCTCGGGGAGTTCCTCGGGGAGGCCCTCCTCGGGAAAAAGGTTGGGGGGGAGACATCTTTTTTGGGGGGGTTTTGGGGCCTTTTCCTTTTTAAAAAATTTAAAAGGGCGCCCAGTTTTTGGCGCGGAATCAACATAAAATGTTCAAAAAACCCCCCAAAGGGCATTTCCCGTTTGGTTTTCCTTAGCAATATTAAGGGGGCGAAATTTTGGGGGGGTCGGGAAAAGTTTATATTTTGACTGACCCCCCGGCAAAAAAATTTTAAAATACCGGGGGCTTTTTTTTGATACTATTCTTGCGTCCTTTTAAAAATTTTTGAGTTTTTTCTTTTCAGATTGTATCTCCAGGACCTTTTTTTTCTCCCCCCTTTTTTTTTGGGAAAGGCCCCCGAGACAGCGGGGGGGCCCCCCCTTTTAACAGTTGTCGCAGTATTTGGGGGGAACCCCGGGGGGTTTTTCGTGAGCCTCCTGTCCACAACCGCACGGGTTGGCTTACCAGGGCTTGCAGCGGGGGAATCCCAAAATTTCCCCTGGCACTGAAAACACCCCCGGGGGGGTTTAGGGAATAGGGCCCGGGAAAACCCTGACAGGGGGCCCCCTTTTGCCGGCCCTTTCCTTTTTGGGGGAAAAATTTTTAGTCGCAAATATGGGGATCCCCCTACCCCGTTTTCCCCTTTTTCCCCTTCCCCCAAAATTTTTTTTTGTGCCCAAATACCAAAAAAATTGGGTGGGGGGATTAGGGGGGAAAGCTCCCACAGATCCCAAAAAAAGCCTACGCAGTCAGGTAAAAAACAATGACCACTTTCCTTCAAACATTGAGGAACCTTGGGGCTCCCCCCTTTACCTGTATATTTACCGTTTTAAAATCAAGGGGATTTCGAAAAATTTCCCCTAAAAAATTTTGGGGTTTTTATTTTTGGGGAAAAGGGGTTTTTTAATCAAAGGGGGGCCCTCGCCATTTTTTCCTTTAAAATTAAAACCAGTTTTTCCCCGCTTCCATTTATAAAACCTTTTTGGGGAAAAATTTTACTGCCCCCGTTTCAATCTTCATTTTTACCCCCTCGAGACATAAAAAGGGGGAAAGGGGCGGGGCCCTTTTACAACCCCTTTCCCGGCTTTTTAAAAAAACCCCGGTCGGGGCGGCTTTCCCCCTTTCCCCCTCTTATCAAAAAAAATACCCCTGGGGGCCGGGGCAGTAAGATGCCCAGCAAAATTTTGGGAGTAAGGGGGCCCCCGCGGAAAAATAAGGTGTCACCCCCGGGGGAAAAAAGACCAATCATATTTGGGGGGGAAAAACCGGGGAAAATTTTTCTCAAAAGGGGAACCCGGGGTTTAAAACCCCTTTTGGGGGGTTTTTAAAACCAAAAAATTTGGGGGCCCCGTTAACACTCCCGAGAGGGGCTCCAAAAGACCAGACATGAAAACCTTTATATGAAGCATCCCCGGGAAAAAAATTTTTTACCGCACCCCCGTGAAGGGAAAAAAAGTGCAAAATTTTTTTCGTTGGGGGCCCTTTTATGAAAAAAGGGGGGTTTTTTTCTCAAGGGGGAAAATACCAAAAAAAAAAGGTTGGTTCAATTCCCTTTAACCTTTAAAAAAGAAAATTTTTTTAAACCCCTTTTCCCCCAAAAAACCCGGCGCATTTTTATTGGGGAGCTCAAGGCAGGGTATCCCCAAAAATAAACAAGAAGAAGGGGTTAGTTCCCAAAGGGGTTTGAAAAGGGGAAAAAGGCCAAACCCCCCTGTGCGGGAAAAAACGGGGGGGAAAAAAGGGAAAAAAAAGGGAAAGGGGTAGTTTTAAGGGGGAAAGGGGGGGAAAGTAAAAAAAAAGGGGGTAAAAGGGGGAAGAAAATGTTTTTGGGGAAAAGGGAAAAATTTTTAGAAAAAAGGAAATTTCCCCCAAGGGGGGTACGCCTGAAAAAGAAGCCTCCCCCTTTTTAAAAGGGCGCCTCTTACGACAACATGGGGGTTTCTGCTGACTTTTTTTAAACCCCGGGGGGCCCGGGGGGGGGGCACTTTAAAAAAGGACTCAAATGGCACAAAAAAGATTCGCCTGCGAAAAAAATTTTGGGGGAAAACCCCAAAAAACCCCCTTCAGCGTTTTTCAAAAATAAAAAACAAAGAGTCCCCTTTTTAAAAAATAAGTCCGAAAGGGGGAATGGGGGTTTCTTTGCGACCTTTTCCCTTAAAAAGGGGGGGGTCACACAAAGGGGGGGCAAGCAAAATTTTTCACAATAAAGGAGGGGTTTTTCCCCCTTAGTAAAAACCCCTAGGGTTTTAAAAATTTTTTTTCCCCCCCGCGGAGTCTCGTCAGGGTACTTTCCCCCCCCCCTAACTTTCGAAAAAGAAAGGGCCATCCGACAAACCGCCCTTAGGGCCCCCCGCTTGTTCTAAAAAGGGGGGGCCAAAATCCACTGCTCTTTTCCAGGTGCGTAACACCTACCCAAAACCAAAAAAACCCCTTTGGGGAAAAAAACATTTATTTTTAAAAAAACTCCCCCCTTTGGGGAAAAGGCGTGCTGACGCCCCTTTGGGAACCTGGTCCCCCCTTTCTTTTTCCCCGAAAGACCAGCTTTTTCCAGGAAATTTTCCCCAAAAAGAGGGGGCCCGGTGTTTTTGAAATAAATTTTTAAAAAATTTTTGGGTCATGAAAAAAATTTTTCACAAGGATTCCAGAAGTTGAAGAGGGGACAACCCCAAAAAAAGGCACCCCATAACCCCGGGGCCCGAGGAAAAAAAAAAAACGCTGACTATTTCGGAAAAAAAAAACAAAGAGATTTAAAAATTACTTTTTAATTCACCCCGAAAAAAAAACTTTTTCCCTTTAAAAAACCAAATTTTATATTGAATCCTTCCACAACAAAACACATCCCCCGGGGTTCCCCAAATTAGAGTCATAAGTTTAGATGGGGTTTGGGGAAACCCCAAAAAGGGTTGAGGGGGGGGGTTTCCCTTTTGGAAATTTGGGGGAAATCAAAAGGGGGGATTTCGGAAGGAAAAAATTTTTCCAAAAGGGAAAACTGACCGGTGATATGGGGAAAAACCCTTTTTTTGGGGGGGACTATCCCACACTTTTCGAAAACCAAAAAATCTGGACCCCCCCCGGGGCCGGGGTTTTTGGGTTTTATCAAGGAAAAAAAGGTTAGGGGGATGAAACACAGGGGGGAGGAAAAAAATGTTCTGGAAAAACAATAAAAGGGTTCAAAAAAAATAAGTGCCAAAAAATAGGCCCCCCCGGAAAAGGGCCCAAAAGGGGGGGGCCCCCGGGTAAAAACTAAAAGGGGGACAAAAGGGGGCCCCGGGCCATCGAAAACCCGCGGGGGTTTTAACACTTTTAAAGCTTTTTAAACGCCGAGGGGTCACGATTCCCTTTTGAAAAAAAACCCCAAAAAGTCTAAATTTTGATTTTACCAACGCCCTTTACAGGGGGAATCAAGGGTTTTTTCCCTTTTCTGGCACCCCAGGACAAAAACCGCTAATCACTTTGAGCGGGGTTTAAAAAGTTTTTTAATACACCTCATTTTAAAAGGTCTTTGTGTGGGGGATCCTTTTTAATTTAAAACCCCCCCTTACTCTTTGGGAACGAAAAAAAAAGGGGGTTTTTTTTTAAAAAAAAAACTGGGGTTTTTGGCGGGAAATTCCAAAAAACGGGGGAAAAGGAAAAAAACCCCCGTCGCCCTTGGCAAAAAGAGAAGCAAAGTCCCACGACCAAAAGATTTTTTTAAAAAAAAGGGGGGCCCCTTTTTTAAAAAAAAAAGGCCCGTTCAGCCCTGTGGAACTTGACAAAACTGAAAAAAAATTGCGTAGTCACCCCCCAAAGGGGAGGTATGAACGGGGGGCAAGCGAAACGTTTCAACAAGCTAATTTCGCAAAAGGGGGGAAAAAAAAGCTCAGAATACTACCGGGGCAGGGCACCCCATTTCCATGAATAAAATCATGGGATAAGGTGTTTTTAAACCTTACCCAAAGTGTCTATAAAAACAAAAAAAAAGGATATAAAAGAAGGAAGGTTCCCCTTTCGAAACCCCAAATTAAAAAGTTTTTAAAAAAAACCCGTCCCCAGGGGGGGGTCTTACGCTTTCCCCCAACGAAAAGACAGCCAGAAGATGCTCTTTTTTTTTTAAAAGCGTCACGAATAGCCGTCTCTAACAGACAAGATGATCCACCGGGGGGGGTTTAAAAGGGCGAAAAACCACATTGAATTTTAAAAAAAAAAAATTTGGGGGGGTTTCCAAAACCCCCAAAATATTAAAGGGGCTTTTTAAAAAAAATTTTTTTCCAATATTTTAAAAAAAAATTTTTTAAAAAGCTATGGGTCTAATATTTTTTTCCCCCTTTTCTAATTTATTTTCCCCCAAAACTTTTATGAAAAAGGGTTTTTTAAGGTTTTCCCTTTCCTCCATATGGGGGGAACTAAAAAATTTTCCCAAAAAACCCACTATTGTAGATTTCAAAAAAGAATCCCCTGCCCAAAAAGGGGGCTTAGCTGACTAAACCCCCCCCTCATAATAAATTTCCCGTCTGGCCCAAAAAGGCTGGGGGGGGCCGGTTTTTTGGGGAAAAGGGAATTTTTTAAAATAACCCCCCAAAACCCCCCCCTTTTTGGCCAACCCCCATGGCGCGGGTTTTTCCACTTAAAGGGGGCGAATTTTTTTAAAATTGGGGCTAGCAGTGCAAAAAAAAAAAACGAACCCCCAAACCCAATCCATTAACGAACTCCACAGGGGGAACAGTGAACCGTTAGACATGAGAGCGGGGAAAATTTTTTTGGAAATTTTTTGGGCCCTTTTTTAAAAATTTTACGGATTTTTTTCCCAAACCTTATTTTGGTAGGGGAAAATTTTAAGGGTATAAAAAAAATTTTTCCCCCAAGACCCTCTCTACTTTCCAGAATGACATGAAGGAACTCCCCCAAAAAGCAGAATCCGTTCCAAAAAATCCAAATTTTTCCCAAGGGGGTTGGGGGCTTTTGGTTTTAAAAGAAAAGGGTGGGGGTGGGGGGGGGGGTTGGGGGGGGGGGGGGGCCCGGAAATCCCCCCCAAAAATCCTCGCCCCCCAAAAGGCCCCAAAAGGGAGGGGGGGGGCGAATTTAGGGATGGGGGGGGCCCTCACCGCCACGATGACCGCCCCAAAAAAAATCCCCCGGGCCCTTTAAAATCGCGTCAGGATTCAACAAAAAAAAAGGCGGGTTTTACGGAATCAAAAATTTTTTCAGCACTTTTTGGGGACTCATTTTTTTGGGGGATCCGCGCTTTTTCTGGGGGATCTTGAAGGGGGAAAAGGGGAAAAGGGGGGGTAATGACACTGCCGAAATGGGAAAACCCGAGGGGAACCCCCCAAAAAAAATGGTGCAGGCATTCCCCGGGGCTACATAAAGTTAGGTCTTTTGGCAAAAAAACACCATTAAAGATAAGTATGTGCGGGGGGCCCGGATTTTATTAACCCCAAATTTTTTCCCCGGGGGAAAAAAAGTAATCCTCTTTCCATCCACGCGGGCGTCGGGGGTTAAAAATTTGGGGGGAACCCCTCCACCATGTTATCGTTTAAAATCCCCCAAAAATGATATAGGGGGGGGAAAAATTGTTAAAAAAGGGGCCCCTAGGTCGCCCCTTTTGACAGGCTCCCCGGGGAATTTTGATGCAGCATACGTCAAAAGGGAGACTCGGGGAAAAGCAATCCATGAGACAGGATAAAAATTTTTTTATAAACTTAGGGGTTAAATTGGTTTACTTGGGCTGGATAAACCACCCTCCCTACTCGATCAAAGCATGGCTTGTGGGGGGGGAAAATAAAATCTACTCCCCAAAAAAAAGGCATGGGGTTATAATTTGGGGGGGAAAATGATCTTCTGATCCCAAGATGGGAAATTTTGGGGAAAAAAAATTATTTTTTTTAAATTTTTCCCCAAAAACACGAATAAAGATTTACCCGGGGGGGCCCCTTTCTCCATTTTTTCTCAAAAAAAACGCTTTTTTTTTTAAAAAAAGGGGGCCCAAAAGGCATGCTCAAAACCCCCCCTCCCCCCCCCTTTTAAAAATTTTCAATGTCCACCAATTTTCCCCCACTTACTTATCCGCTCGTGCAAATTGGGCGCTGGGGGAAAAAAACCTAAAATTGGGGTATAAAAGGGGGCTGACAGAACCCCCCCCCGGGGCATCAGTAAACCCGGGGGAAGCAAGCCCCCCCCCTTTTGGGGTTTGGGGGCCAAACCCTCTTCGAGAAAAAACCCAAAATCGTCAACAGTTTGTGTGTTTTTTTCTCCGTCTTAAAAACCCCCCCAAAACCAAAAAAACCCAACCAGCTTTTCTATCCTTCAAACCCAAAAAACTTCGAAAAAACCTTTTTTTAAAACCCCTTTCACCCGCGAACACCCAAAAACCCTTTTTTCCCTTTTCCGTTCACACCCAAAAAAATCCCCAAAAACCCAAAACCCTTCCCCCCCCGGGTTCAACGGAAAAAGGGGTTCCGCCGTTTCCCCTTTCCCCCCCCTTTTTCGGTTCCGCTAAACAAGCACCTGGGAAAAATAAGAAACTGGCACTCCAAAAAAAACCCAGCCAATCCAGGGGCTACGTTTTTAAAAAAACCAAAAAGGGGGTTGACGACAAAGAAACCCCTACAATTCTATTAAAATAACGACATATTTTTTTTAATTTTTAAAAAATTTTAAGTTACCCGGGGGCAATCCATGTCACTATCCTTTAAGAAAAAAAAAAGGGTTGAAAAACCTTTTTAAGTACTTTTCCCCTTTTCCCCGGGCCCCCTCCTGGACCTACCCAATGGGGGAGAGGCTTGGGGTTGTCTCTGTTTTTTTTTGGGAAAACTGTAGAAAACCCTTAGGTGGGGTTTTTTAAAGGGCCCTTTAAAAACCCCTTTTCGTTTTTAAAAAATTTTGGGGGGTCCCATCGCTGGTCCTCAAAAAAAAGGGGCCCAAAGGGGGGTTTCCCCCTTTTGGTGGGCCCCCCCCTCCCCCCCCTTTTTTCCAAAAACCCCCCCTTTTAAAACCCCCCCCCAAGGGGCAGTGCGGGGGCCCAAAAACCCACAACCCCCCCGTGTTTTAAAAACCCCAGGGGGGACCTGGGGGGACCGGGAGGGGGGCCCGGGATTCAAAAGGTTCAACCAGGTTGGCTGGGGGGGGTTTCCTTTTTGGGAAAAATTCTTTGGGGGGTTTTCCGAGGGGGTTTTTTTGGTGGTATAGGGGGGGGAAACGTGGGTTTGGTTTTTTTTAAAAATTTTTGGGGGGCAACAGTTTTTGGGTTTTTTGGGAAATCACTGTAATTTTTTCAAAAAGAGCCCAAATAAAAAAATTTTTGGGGGGTCGTGTTGCTTTTTTAGCAAGTAACTTGGGGAAATTTTTGGGGTTTGGGGGAATTTTTGGGGATTCCCGGGGACACTAGGGGTTTATGAAGGGGGGGGGGAAAACCCCGGGCCTGACAGAAAAAAAAATTCATTGGGGTGCCGGGGGAATATAACCCTTCATTTCGAATTGTAACCGGGGGGGGGGTTTTTCTCAAAAGGTTCCTTTCCCCAGACAGACCCGCCCCCACGCCCCCAAAAGGGGAAACCCTTTTGGGCAGTTTAGCCTTTGGGGGAAAAGACTCACGTGGTGTTTCGAGAGCCTTCCCCCCAAAAAATCCTCGGGGGTTTGGGGTTAAAAAAACCAAAATCGCACTTTTTTTATCCCAAAAATTTCCCTTTGGGCAAAAAAAACACCCCCGGGGGGGTTGGGACTTTTTTTTGGGCCCGGGGACCCCTGAGCACGGGGAAACCCACTCGGCCCCCCTTTTTTGGGAAAAAGGGTAGGGCCCGAAAAAGGGGGGGGAAAATACGTTCATTTTTTTCTCTGTCCATACCTTTTTTTTTTTTAAGGGCATACACTTTTTAAAACTTTTTTGGGGGAAAGCTCCATACAGATATCCTCAATGCCACCCGGGGGGGTTTTTAATAGCAAGACCACTTTTCCCAAAAAACATTGGGGGACCTATGGGGCCCCCAAAACCCTTTCCCCCGGGGTATTTTAGACTTTTGAAAAAAGGGTTTTTTCCAAATTTCCCTTTTTATTTTTGGGGACTGAATTCTTTTTTTAAAAATCTTTGGGGGCCACATACATTTTCTGATTGATAAATTAGATTGCCTGCCCCATTTTTTTCACTCTTTCGAGGAAAAAATTTTCTTCCTCCTTAAACTTTCATTTTCCTCTACCCCGATACACCACCGGGAAGGGGGGCTGGGCCTAAACCACCTGGGGGGTTTTTTTCCCCAAATTTGGGGGGCTGGAGGGTTTTCCCCTTTTCCCCCCCTCAAAAATTTTTAAACCCCCTTGGTGAGGTGTCAGAAAAAATTTAGCAGAAAAAGTGCCAGGGTGACAATCCTGGGGGCCATGCCGTTTTTGGGGGAAAACCCCTGGGGGAGAAACCAACGTAACCCGGGTGATCCCTTTTGGGGTTTTTTTAAACCCCAAAAAAAAGGGGCCCTTTTTGTTAAAAAACTGTCCCGGTGGGGGGCCCCCAAAAACCGACCGCAAGATATGAAAAACCTTCAATGGGGCACCCCGGGGAAAAAAGAGGTTGTCGAGGCAAAGGGGGGTTGGGGGGGAAAAAACCCCCAAATTTTTTACCCCCCCCCTTTTCTTTAACCCAAAAACCATCTTTTCTCAAAGTAGGGCCCCCCGGGGTTTTTTTTCATCCCAAAGGCCCTACAACTAAATTTACAACCGGCCCACCTTTCATTCGGGAGAAAAAGGGGTGCAGATTTATCCAAAATTTTTGCCCGGGGGAAGCCCCCCTTTCATCAACGGAGAAGCCAAAAAAACTTCCATGCATGATGGAACAAAAGGGGGACGGGAAAAAGAAAAAGGGGAATTTTTTAAAGGGAAAAAAAGGAAAAAAGGGGAAAAAGGGGGGGGGGGGGGGAAGGAGAAAAAGGGGGGTAAAATGAAAAAGGGGAAAAGGGGGAAAAAAAATTTTTCCCTGCAAAAGGGGGGGGGGGGGTTTTTTGGGGGGGGGGAAAAACCTTTTAGTCCCTCTTACAAAAAGAAAAGGGGGGGGTTTTTTTTTTTGGGGGATTAAAAACCAAAACCCCCGTATGGGGGGGGGAAAAATTTTTTCCAAAAGAAACAAAAAGGACTTTGGCGAGGGGGGGAAAATGGGGGAAAATTCCCCTTGAAAACTGTTTTTGAGGGGTTAATTTTAAAAAATGTTTTTTAATAGGATATTTTTTTCGGGGGGGGGGGGTTTTAAAAATTTCCCCCAAAAATTTTCATGAGGTCCGAAATTTTTGGGGGAATAATTTTTTTTTTTTTAATTGTCAAAATAATTTGAAGCTCTGACATAAAAATTTTATCCTTTTTTTAGGGAAAAAAAAAAAGTAAAATTTTTTATTATTTAAAAATTTTACACAAAATTTTTGGGGTTTTTTTCCCTTTTTAAATTTTTTTCCCTTTTCAAAAAGGGGGGGTTCGGGGGGCTTTTAAAATTTTTTAAAAAATTTTGGGGCCGGGGGGAAAATTTTCAAACATATTTTGTGGGTGATGTAACAGTTTTTTTTGTTTTAAACTCCCAAAAAAAATTGTTTTAAATGGGGTTTTAAGAATGTAAGGGGGAAAAAAGGAAAAAAGACATATGGTTTTAAAATAAAATTGGTTTGGAAAAACGAAAAAATGGGGGAAAAATTAAAATTCCTTTCACAAAAAAATTTTTGGGGGAGTGAATGAAAATATTATTCAAAAGCTTTGTAAAAAAATATTGGGGAAAAAAAAAATTTATACTTTTAAAAAAAATTTTTGGGGTGATTTTTTTTTATAAACGTTTGTGCTTGAAACTAACAGGTATCTCAATTTTTTGGGGGAAACTTTTGGGCCCTTTTCAAAAAATCAAAAAGAAAGGGTTCCCCTTTTTTTAAAAAAACAAAAAAAACTTTTGCCCTTTAAAATTAAAAGTTTAAAGTAAAAAATTTTCCCCCAAAAACCAACGGCGGGAAATGTAACGGAAAAAAAAAGAAAATTCTTCGTATAAAATTTTTTTCAGGGGTAAGCCTAATAAAATTTTTTCTTACTATTAAAGGGTCTAAAATTTTTTTCCCAAATATAAAAAAGGGGAGATGGGGGAAAAAGTTGAAAAAAAAAATTTTAAACCCATGATGGGGGTAAAAAAAAAGGTTTTAAAAAAATGACATGTAAAAAACCGCCAAAAAAAAAAAATTATAGCGATTGGATGGGGTTTATTAAAGGGGGCAGAATGGGGGGCTTTTTTTCCAATTCAATCCTATAAAAAACTGTTCAATTTTGGGAAAAAAAAAATTTTAAAACTAAACGAGTCAAAATCGGGAAAAATTGTGAAAGTTTTCTATTTATCGGGGAAAAGGGATATCATAAAAAATATTTTGACAAAAAAAAGTTTTTAAAAAATGAACGTGAGTGATCCACTTTTGTATCGGGAGGGAAAAGGGGCCAAAAAATTACTGACAACTGCTACAGCTCCCCAACATTATTCAGGTTTCTACGGATAATGAAACATACGCACTAGGGGCTGTCTGTAAAAACAGAAAAAACAATTACTGCAGCTGTTGTTTAAAAAAACTGTTAGCAGGAGAATAGTCAATCAAAGGGCCAAAAATTTTCCGATGTCATAAATGGCAATATAAAAAGATGTCTTGATGTTATCAACAATGCACCACTCACCTCTCACGGGCCGACATTGGGAAAAAGACTAGTGTGAAAGCAAAAGGTTGGGGGGGGCGTTTTCAAGTTTTAAGAAGCACAAGTTGTGAAACCTCAAGTTGTTATAGACTTATAATAAGGCAATAGGAAAATGTTGAACCCAAAAAAACCCGGTAAATTTCAAGTTTTCCCCGTAAAGAGAAAAATATGTAAAAAAAAAAATTTTTTGTTTACATGTTTTTGATATGGACTTTACAATTCCTTTGTGGGTGGAAAATTCTAACTGGGAAAAGATAATCATGCGCAGAGTTCCCGGGTTTAATTTTGTTTGGGAAAAGAAAATTGGAACATGTAACTACTACAGTACCCAAGCCCCCTGGAAAAAAAATCACTTGGGGCCTAGCCCTTTGCGTATTCAGACCAAGCATTGGGGACACTTCGAAAAGAAGATTCCACCCAAAAAAGAGGTGTTTTGGTTGCCCCCCCCCCAAAAAAAAAAAGTGAGGAGTGAAACAGTGTTGGGAGTGTGGGGGAAAGGGGAGATCCCCTTCACATTCCCACATGTTTTCGCGATTACCATATAAAAACAAATTTTTGAACTAGTGGGCCCCAAAATGAAAGTTTTTTTTAACATTCAAACTTTTCATTATTTTATAAAAAAAAAGTTTTAAAAAAAAATTATGTCTTATGAAAGTGAACAACAAAAGTTCCCCGATGTTTTTGGCCAAAACACGATAAAGAGAAGATTTGGGAGGCAGTAGTTTAGAAACAAAAGAGTATTTTGAAGTTGAAAATCAAAAAGTGAATCTGATGAGTGCGGGCCGAGAAAAAAAAAAGTAAAGAAGGAACTGATTTATGATTTAAAGTTTTTTTCTGGCAAGGATGGGGGACTCATTGTGGATGAATAAAACCTTACAGACAAGTGGCTCGTGTTACTGCAAGAAAAAAAAAATCCCACCAATGCATGTTCCAGCAGTTCTAAATTTTTACTGACGAAATTTTTGTAAAAAATAGTTGATTACACCAACATAAAAATTGGGTAATCTAAGAGACAACTACCATCGAGAGAGGGATGCTTTTGTCATAAATATAACTGAGGGAAAAGCTGGTTTAATAGGTTTATTGATCTAGCTGGAATAAAAAAAAATGTCCCATGCTAATATTAAAAGATTTATGGGAAACAGATGGTCTGGGGTTTTTAAATTTTTGGATGTTTCAAAGTCCTATTCGATTTGAAAAATTTTTTAAACAATTTCATAACCGAGAGGATTTTTATTATTATTAATTTTTATTATAGGGCCCTTTACCCAGTGAGCTCATTAGGGGCCTTGAAATAATTTAAAAAATAAAATCCTCATGGGAAGAGACATAATAATTAACTTGCAAAATAAACAAGTTTAAACAAAAATATACAAAACAATATACTATGTAAAATAAAAATAATAGTTCCCAAAAATGATAAAATAAACCCCTTTTAGACATTTCATAGGAGGGCTTAAATGGCTCTTAGTACAAATTGGTGATACAACCCCATTAAAAACACACAGA